>VDFB02000363.1:72699677-73094099 GCA_007258455.2 Sequoia sempervirens
TTTTTCTAAAAATGGGGCAGATGTGGGTACAATCGATCTGAATGGAGATAACAATATCAGGTTTCTTTATATTCAGGGGGTTCAAGGTGTAATGCACCAGACCTTGGGAATTGTTATGTACAAGGGCATAATGATAATGGTTTGTAAAAGTAAACCAATAGAACTCCCACCATATACACATGCTTTGACTTTTTAGAGTTTGATGAGCTTGGCTTGCAGTGGAGATCTAAATATGAAGCAATTATATTGCCCAGCTATTTGCCTCTTGGAATTATTTGTGTTGGGGGGGATTATATCTGGGTAATTCAGGAAATCACGGGCTATGTCTGCCATATAATTTTTATAGATATAGATACTGGGGAGCTGAATATATGGCCAGAAGTTTTATTAATATTTGTTATATTAATATGTCGTTATATGACAAATTATTATTTTTAAATGTCTGCTGTGTTAGTCTAGATTGTAATAGAATTTGTGAAGATTTGCAAAATAAGGACTAATAATTCTTTATGTTTTTATTATGATAAAAGGGGTTGAAGGGCCACGACCCTTAACAAACTGCACCTCAAAGGCATATAAAGCTGGTCCTAAGAGCAAAAGAATCTCCATATTTCTTTTATGTTTTTATAATGTAGAAATACGTTACTTGCTTTCTGATCCTAACAATAGTATAAAGCAAAGTATTAAAGCAGGCTTAAAAGTTGAAACAAATGGAAAAATGTTGAAGTTTTATTGTTTATATTTCTTAAAAAATGGTAGTCATTTCAGATTGAGTTAATGTTAAGTTTTGTTAAAAAAATATAGTTATTTTAGATTGAAAAATGTATTCAGACAAAGTGTATCAAAGTACTTTGGTCTCATGGAATGTGTGGTTGTAAAATATATACACTAGTACTTAGTGAATAGGCTCTATAAAGCCAGAGTGTAATCATTAGCAGTCAAATAAACTTGTCTTCACAACCTTTACCAGCATCTGCACTTTGAAACACTGTTGAATGTTTTTAGATGTTCGAAGTGTAGTTGCTCAAGAAAAATATGCAGATGGGTGATACTATCTATTCCTCAGTATTAACAGGCGACAGAGAAAGGAGAATTCTTGTATATATATATGAATATGATACCCACAAAGCATAATTATAGTAGTTCTCTCTTCATAGTAATTTACTCCCCTTGTTTGGCATTGTGCATATTAAATGCAAAGTTGTGTTTCTAATTCAGCTTGACAAAATCCAATTTGGTGCTATCTATTTCTTTCTAATATTGATATACTTGATCAAGAATAACAAATTACGTTTGGTTTCTGTTGGATTTGTGAAGCACAGTCGTGCTACATTATAGGACTTTGTTGTCAATGTTGTAATACCATCCTATATCTTTAGGAGTGACTAGAGGATAATCCCTACTATTTTTCTCTTAGAAGCTAATGCGCCTAAACGATTACAATTATTGAATGATTTTACAAACTACATTTCTGCATTCCACATTAGAAATACTACATCAAGGGTGGTGATGTCTTGATTGAAGAAGCCCTCATGAGGCTTATCTATAATTCATGGTTAGTAAGTTGGGACATTTAGCTTCACTTTTATTTTGTTGAGCTTTCATCACTTGTCATGCTCCAGCTATCTTTGTGAACTCCTGGCATTGCCATGCACAAGTACCAAAATTTAATGGCATCACTACGAGCTTCTTCTTCCTTTTAACATCAGCGGCCCTTGTTATTTTTATGATTTGTGTTCAAACTCAATGCATTATCCTCATCACTACAGATATGACAATAAGAAATATGATGTTACAATAGTTGTTCACTTGTTCTTGTGAGGTTCAAGAATGCTGTTTTTTTTTGTACCATCCAAATTGAAAGAAGCAACTCAATTTTCTAGATGGGAGGAACTGTGTTACTCTTGAATTTGGTCTAAATGCCTCTGTTTACAATTTACATTGCCCTAATAACCATAATTTGAATTTTCTAATGCTCTAGGCAGGGAATTTGATATAGTCATCCATGCAGATGTTACTGCCTTCTTACAAACCTTAACGAGTCCTTTTAACTTGCCTACACCTTTGCACCGGCATATCCAAGCTTTTGGGGGTTGACAACAGGGGATATGAACACACAACAATGTACCTGCTTAAAACAATAAGATATTTGCTACTCGTCCTACTAGAGTTAAGTCATGGCAGTGTGCTGGAAAACATATCTTTAAAAACAAAGTTTTTCCTAATAAAATAACAAAGCTTACAACAACAATAAGAACGACCTTGACACTATCAAAATGCTGGTGTATAATTTAGCAGGGGTTTATAGGAAAAAAGGAAGGAATCCATAGAAGAATAGTCCATGTAATCCTAATGGTATAAAGCAGTGACTTTTACCAGGGCGGCAGGAAATAAAATAATAGAGAAAACGTAATCGGCAAGAGAAGATCTGTATGTAAGGATAAAATTTTCGAAAAGGACACAAAGCACAATAAACCAAATGAGGCTTTCTGAGAGTCTTACGATGCAACTTGCTAAGACTAAATGCACAAAATACAAACAAGAAGGACCACTTATGGGCAGGCTCGCAGAGCATTAATGTCTGAAACACTTCCCAGTACACGCTACAGACTAATTTCTCATGCAAATAGGACGAGTCTAAGCTTGAAGTGCTTTTCCAAGCGTAAGGCATATTTATGTTACCCACATGGAAAAAAAGTATCAATCTTTCCTGGGTTTTAGAGAAAAGACAAAGCCTTTTAACCATGAAAAACAGTTTCAAGGACTAAGCATTGGAGTTTCAAGAAAGGACAACCCACAGGTGGAGGTCTACAGGGCTAGATAATGAACCAAGAAAGGCTTACAGATAACGTAGAATTATCTACAGGCTAAAAAAGAGATGCATCCTTGAAAAAAGAATCAATGGCCTTAGCATGCATATGCTTAAACTAATGAACCAGTAGCAACACGTAACAGGATAAGCAGTGAAAACAAGTAGAAACCTGGACCATTATTTGCAGAAGCAGAGGCAGGGGTGGAGGATTTTCCTGTGGGAAGGCGTTTGGCACCTTTGCCTGCAACCATTGTGTCTATTACTTACTGCCGCCTCTACGAACTTCCAACAAGAGATATAAGACTGCTTGTCCTAAGATCTACCACCTCGGGAGCTCCTTCGGATGTTCTCTTTCAGATCCTGTGGTACGCCTACAAAGATTGTTTAAATGGGTACAAAATTTTAATAGATAAGGCATCAAAAACATCTAAACATGTAGGTCAAGAGCCTATCTAGAGTATTTGTATATGCAGAAGCAATCATTGAACAGAAAGAGGAGAGACAGAGGAACAAGATTAAATGTACCTGCAACTGAAATTAAACAGGGTGATTTGGAGGTGGTGGATGAAAAGAGGAACTGCTCTTGCCTTTGGAATAAAATCCCTACACACCAGCATGTACGCAAAATGTGGTAGCATAAATAAGTCACATGCACTGCTTTTAAGAATGCCACCTGCTCACCAGAACGTCGTAGCAAAGACACGTAGACAACCACAAAAACATTAGAAACCCATGAATTTTTTCCCTTCTTTTTGATTCGTCCCAAGAACAATTTCTAAATGAGAAAAAAAAACCATTGGGAAAAATGTGAGTGCCAATCAGAAAATTGGAAAAAATAGCTGAAATTCTGTTTTAATAAAGAAATCACTGCAGACCATAGGATAAACAGATTTATCCTCTCCTAGCGCCATTTCACATTTCCCAGAACCATTAATAGCAAAAATCAGGATAGCAAAAACATTAGTCTCCGCCTATAGATAGGCAGGGACTAATAAAAATCAAGTTTATTTCTTCAGAGGGGCCATTTTACAAGCTTGGTTGGTACTTTTCTTTATTGTTTCTAGAAGAGCCCACGCCCTATTCTCGAAGTAACGACAAATAGGACACCGACGAGTAAGTTGCTCTAATTTTCTTCATTTGATTACTAGCTGGGCTTAGCTACCCAAAATCCTAAAAAAAACAATAATGTTTTTTAAATTTATGCTAGTCAAAATCAAATTTTTAATGTCATCAAGTTTGTATGTTTAGATGTTATTTAAGTAGAAATACGTGGGTGTTTTTGTTAACATCAGAATTATCACCTTTTTATTCGATCCGATCTATTCTTTTAAGTGACTCAAAAACACACGTTCCATAGTTTTTTGTTTGCTAAATATAGTTAAAAAAGGAGGTTCTCACGCAACAGAGATAAGATGCATCATGTCTCAAACCTCACGAGATGTATGGTGCGACATATAGGGGAGAAGACCCAGTAGTTGCCAGGGCTAACTTCGCGCAACCGTAGAATACAAACTGTATGTCGAATCGGAAAAAAAAATTATGGGTTTTTTTCGCACCTGAGTTAAGATCGTATAACTAAGGTTTTGGCTTTTGGGCAATTCGGTAGAGTGCGGTAGCATCCGATATGTGCGCGTATGTCAAAAAGACCCCTTTTAGAGGTGCCGCCCGGTTATCATCACCTAATGTCCCAATACCCCCTACATATAACCACCAATAAAAAATTAAAAAAACACCTAATTATGTCACTTTTAATATATAATTAAAACTCTTTTATCATTCAAATCCGCTCTAAAGTGAATGGGTCTAATTCACGCTAGCACCTTCTACAATCAATTTCGCACCCATTACAAATCACTCCTACATATTAATCTCCTTACTAAAGCACCGGACACCAAACACATTACACCCCAATTAATCTTTACTTGGGGTCCGATTGACGCATATGATTAATGTTTTTTTGTGGGTATCCCATCATAACCATTCGCTTTGCCGCGCGCTGTCTGGAAGGTTCCCGGCGATGGAGAAGGTTGCGGATGGCGACGGCTCCCCACAGCTCCTCCACGTGCGCACGGCTCCAGGTAGCATCTAACATCGTCTACCTTGTGAATATGCAAACAATGGTACTGGTTAATCATTTTCTTCTGCATCTTTCATGACCCGTGAAGGGTTTATTCGAGTGTTAAGACCCGTGAAGGGTTTGTTCGACGTTTGATAAATTATTACTGCTTGTCTATGAAGTAAATCATGCATCTTACAACGTGGTAAATTCGACTGTATCATGATTTTGTCTGCAGAAATGATAACGAATTTCGTGGGTTTGTGAAAACCCTTGCTTTGTTTTTCCAAATGCGGGTTCTATTGTGCTTAAATTATTAAATACGACCTGGTAAAGTCGATTGTCTCATGATTTTGTCTCCAGAAATGATCAGGAATTTCGTGGGTTTGAACACATGTCTATAAAAAACCCATGTCACTTTGGGCATAAATCGACAAACCCATTAAAAATAAATATGTTTTTGTGAAAACCCTTGCTTTGTTTTTCCAAATGCGGGTTTTATTGTGCTTAAATTATTAAATACGACCTGGTAAAGTCGATTGTCTCATGATTTTGTCTCCAGAAATGATCAGGAATTTCGTGGGTTTGAACACATGTCTATAAAAAACCCATCTCACTTTGGGCATAAATCGACAAACCCATTAAAAATAAATATGTTTTTGTCAAAACCCTTGCATGGTTTTTTCCAAATTCGTGTGCTTAATGAATTAATCTCATGAAACCCTTGTTTGGAATATTCTGCATCTATCTAAAAAACGAATTCGTGAAAACCCCTGCTTGGCTTTTTCCAAATTCGTTTGCTTAAGGAATTGATCTCATGAAACCCTTGCCTGGAATATTCTGCATCTATCTGAAAACGCACTTCTGTATTCCTGCGACTGACAAATTATTACTATGAAACCCTTGGTTAATTTCTTTCAAAAACCCAATACATACTTACATACATATATGTATGGTATGTATGTGCACATACATACTTACATATATGCATGTATGTATGTGTACATACATACCATCTATAGATGTATGGTCTGTATGTATGTACACATACAGACATACATATACACATACATACCATAAATATATATATGGTCTGTATGTATGTATACATACAGACCATACATATATACGTACATGTATATACATACATACATATATACATACATGTATGTATATATGTATGTGTGTATGTGTACATACATACATGTACATACATGTGTATACACATACAGACATACATATGTACATATATAGATATACACATACAGACATACATATGTACATACATGTATGTATGTACACATACACACATACATATATACATAATGTATGTATATATGTATGTCTGTATGTGTACATACATACATACATACATGCATACATGTATGTATAATACATACATGTATGCATGTATGTATGTATGTATGTAGACTATGTACACATACAGACATACATATATACACTTACAGACATACATATGTACATACATGTATGTATGTACACATACAGACATACATATACAGACATACATACATACATACCATACTTTCCATTGCACATACAGCAGGCCTCAGGTAACATCTAACATCTTTCTCCTTTGAATATGCAAACAATGGTACTGGTTAATCATTTTCTTCTGCATCTTTCATATTACAAAAATGTATGTATGTATGTATGTGCACATACATACATACATGTATATATGTATGTATCGAAAGCAACGACAAGCATCCTCTGCACATTCCTCTAATATCCCAAGTATTAGGTAGGTACTTATAGTTATTTTCATTTATGCAGTGTCTTCTTACTTTATACATTCTACCATTTGTAAAGAAATTTCTACTTTCCATTGCACATACAGTAGGCTAGCATACATATATTTGTCATTTTACATTCTGTGTCTCTTGTTCATTCAACAAATCGATGTACATGTGTGTATCCTTTGCCTATCCTTTCAAAATGCAAACAATGGTACTGGTTATTCATTTTCTTCTGCATTTTCACGACCCATTAAGGGTTTATTCGATGATGTCAAAATTATTACTGCTTGTTTATGAAATAAATCATTCCTCTTACACTCCTTTTCGCCATGTGTTGTATATATGTATGCATGTATCTATTTGTGTATGCACATACATACATACATACATTTATACATATATGTATATATGTATGTATGTACATGCATACATACATACATACATGTATGTGTGTATGTATGTATGTGCATACATACATGCAGACATACATGTATGTATGTATGTACATGCATACATACATACATACATGTATGTGTGTATGTATGTGCATACATACATACACACATACATACATGTATGTATGTATGCATGTACATACATACATACATATATACATATATACATATATATATGTATGTATGTATATTTATATGCATACATACATACATGCAATATGTGTATGTATGTATGTGCATATATACATGTATGTGTCCATATATGTATGTATGTATGTATGTATATGCACATACATATATATAGATACATATATATATATATATGTGTGTGTGTGTGTGTGTATGTATGTATGTATGTATGTATGTATGTGCGGCTAAAGACAGCGTGGCAAAGCGAATGGTTATGATGGGATACCCACAAAAAAACATTAGTCATATGCGTCAATCGGACCCCAAATAAAGATTAATTGGGGTGTAATGTGTTTGGTGTCTGGTGCTTTAGTAAGGAGATTAATATGTAGGAGTGATTTGTAATGGGTGCGAAATTGATTGTAGAAGGTGCTAACGTGAATTAGACCCATTCACTTTTGAGCGGATTTGAATGATAAAAGAGTTTTAATTAGATGTTAAAAGTGACACATTTAGGTGTTTTTTCTGCTTTGCAATGTATATTACTGATATATGATTGTATGACTCTATGCATGCATGCAAAGCTGCAAAAAATCACAGATATATAAGGCTTCCCAAATGAACATCCAATCCAAATATAGTGCAGAATTCAGTCATATCATCTCTAAAAACCTACGTAACTGGTAGCTACAAATTCAAATGCTATAACAAATTCATATTTGAAACACAACAATCAAATTGAATGCATTCAATTGTCAGATTCAAATTTCTAAATAAGAGGGATAGCAGCCAGTGGCATTCACAATTTTTGTCCTCTACTACTATATTCGCAATTGAACTTGATTAATTATGTGTTGTTGTACATGCATTATTTCAAAGGTCATATGATGTTTGTATGTTACTAGCCTCGGTTGTGACTACCCGTGGTTGTAAATCTTTTCTTGCAGGCATGGGAGAACAAGGAGAGGTGGTGTAACGATGTTCATGGTGGGCAGTTTGGTAATTGTGTTTATCAACACACCAAATAATTAAGGATTTTTTGTTCAAATTGTTCTAAGTTTCAATTATTGTTCTATGTTTTTTACTAACTAGTATATCTTTTTATTTATTTCAATAACTATTGTCCATGTTTGTTTGTTGTATTATATTTGTTTGTTGTGGCAGGCATGTCAAATGGCTAGGAGGTTGTGAAGACCATGTCAATTTGTAAGATTACATATCAGGTAAAGTCTTTCAAGACTTTACTTTGGTTGTGACCCGATAGACATTGTGTTCATTTATAATGTTCATTTTTATTATTCATTGTAAACTTACATTTACAATTTACAATTAAATTAATTTCCAACTGTATGTGTTCAAAAATTTATAGTTTCAAATAGATTAATTTATGGATATGTTGCATATAGATGTATAGTTATATGTATGCATATACTTAGTTGTGTATACATATGTATGTATGTATGTATGTATGTATGTACTATGTATGCATGTATACACAACTAGGGAGGTTGTAAAGAGCAAGTCAATTTGCATGATGACATTTCAAGTGAAGTCTTTCAAGAGCTTACCTTGGCTGTGACCTGGTAGACATTGTGTTCATTTATGATGTTCTTTTTTTTATGATGTTCGTTCATTAACCTGAACAATGGGATTTGATTTATGGTGGGATTTGTTGATTTTAGGTGATCAGATTAATTGCACAGAAAATAATTCAAAATCAAACAACATACATAGAAACTTGTTGAATTATTAAGTTTGAATTTTCAAAAAGTCTGATGTCAGGGAAAATACAAAGTTTGAATTATAATGTTTTCAACCTTTACCAAATGCATTATTTACAAAACATAGATCTTGAATAGAGTAGTGAGTCATATTTTTAAATCACATCAATGATAGATGAATACAACAAACACAAAACTGATTTCGAATCACAAAAGTATAGATCATTAACTTGGAAAGAAGACAAGGAGTCTTCATATATACAAAAAACACATTGGAACACATCGAATTAGATAATTTGAGAACACACTACCATTTAGTTCTACAAAATTAGACACTAGTATCCAAATGCTATCCAATACAACAAACTAGTATCCTTTGACTGTCCAATACAATAGACCAGCATTCAGTTTTACACAAAACAGTCTAGCACACTTCGAGGTCAAAAAATTGACAACAAAAAATCGTAATCAGACATCGACAGATCTGATTATGAAGTGGTGTGTCCTTGGGGGTCAACTGAGTCTGCGTCAACTGGAGAAGATGTTGAGGACTGCGGATTGTTCTGTATGGCACTTGCTATACAAGCAAGCAATGCATGATTTGCCTCTGGAGTTAGCTGTAACTGTGGAGAGCAGCCTTCAGAAGACCCATTTTGTAGGCTGCTAAGAGCTGCAAAGGCTGGAGACAAAATGTTAATCATGTCCCTTAAAATTGGATGTTGACTTGGAAGAGGAGTTGTAGGAGTACTCTTACTTCTGTTTCTTTCTGCTCTTTCCGCCTGCTTTTGGTTTTCCTTCAACTGTCTAGCAATCTTTGCTTGCTCCCTATGAAGCTCCTTTTCATGTCGCTGCCTCAGTTTCTCCTCTGCAATTTTTTGTTTTTTTGTAGCACGCTCCAATCTATTTGCCTCCCTCTGTGCGAGGATTGCTTCTCTTTCTGCCTTCCTTTCAGCCATTTGCTCCTTTTTCCTTTGCTGCAATTCTTGGTTTCTTTGCTTCTGTGCCTCTTGTTCATTCAGCAAATTGAAGAAATCATCTGATGTCAAAATTTGAGACTGCCTACTAAGGCGTAGGACCCCATTGCGACCTCTGTTAGATGATTGGCGCACTCGTTGCATTGGGAGTTGCAAAAAAGTGCTTCTGCAGCCTGCTGGTTGTTGATCATTGACTTGTGTGCATGGTACATAGTCAGCCTCTTCATCATTTGAGTCATTACCATTGACTCCATCCTCTTCATCATTTTCAGCCTCCCAATTTCTCCCAGTTGTGAAGTAATGGATTACATCTTCAGGATCAACATTCGGTGGTGATAGCATGGACAACCCTTCATCCACTTGAGTGAAATTGAGATGCACCCCTAGGTTCAAAGCTGCATCTTCAAATTCAGATGGCAGATTCAGACTCTCTTCATTTTCAGCTGCCTGATTAGATGATCGAACTGCTGGTTCTTGTTGAATTTCTGTTGCCTCAATGTTTTCTGGATTTGGGGGAATGTTTGCAGAAAAGGTATCCACAAACTGTCCAATATGTTCCTCATTCCAACCTGCTATCCTCAAACAAGTCTCAGCTGCCATGAACTGTGCCTCTTCATCAGCTGTATCACCCTCAGTTTCTGCTCCCAATGTCGTTCCTTCCTCTTCAACCACAAAAGCTTGGCTTGGCCCCATATCCAAGTCAAGTGCATGTCGATCTAATGGCCAAATTCCTGTTTTTCTAAAACCACTTGCAATGTTATTAGGAGTCAAAGCTTGTGCAAAAGCTTTGCTGGCAAGTGTTGCCAACTCTTCCCTTCCAATGTCAAGTTGAGGATTTGCAGAGAGCCATATAGTCCTTTGCTGTTTGAAGTAGTGCTTAAATGGTGAGAACACACTAACATCAAGGGGCTGCAATTTGTGACTGCAATGTGCTGGAAGTGTGAGCAAATCTATTCCCATAGCCTTTGCTACTTCAATCGTTTTGAATGCGACATGGCTGCCATGACCGTCAAAGATTAGAAGCTTTCTGTTGGTTGGTGACACACCTCCTGGGACATTTTTTGCGAAGTGTTTTAACCATGCCACAAATAATTCTTTGGTCATCCAAGCATGCTCTTGGATTGCCATGCATGCCCTTGGCTCACAGTTAACAATATAGTTTTTAATGTTCCTTTTGGACTTGAACAAATAGTAACCAGGTATAGCTTGACCTGCTGCACTAACACAAGCTAGAACAGTGATCCATTCTCTGCTTTTAGCAATTAATTGTGGAACACATTTCGTCCCTATTTTTGCAATAACTCTCATTGCACAATTTCTGCCAGCTTGCACACCTGTTTCATCACAGTTCCATATGTTGTTGGGCCCATAATTAAGTTTGTTGTACAACTCCTCCAAGTTATCATAGAATGAAGAAACTATTTCGGGCCGCAGCATTATAGCTCGATCTGTGTCCACTCCTTCGGGTGTTCGAATTGTCAGATCAGGATGCCTTTGACGAAATCCAACCCACCATGACCTCCCTGGTATCCCATTTGTGAATGGGTTAGGCCTCACTCCAACCAGGTGGGCCACCGTTGACTTAAGCTGTGAGACTTGAAGGCCATGGCCAATATTAGCCATATCTTTACACCATTGCACAATTTCAGCTTCTTCTTCGTCAGTCAGGATTGTAGGTGGCCCCCTCTTTTTTGTGGATGTCAGACCATTGAGCCATGACCGCAAACTGCTAGGCGAGATTCCCCATTTGATCGCTGAACGTCTGATTGTCATGTGATGGTCTTCAACATCTGCAATGGCTTTGTCCATGTCATCCATAGACCAACTTTTGATGCTATGATCTGGGGTTGTCACTTGGTCAGCAGATGGTGGTTCCATTTCTACGTCAGTATTATGAACAGCAGGTTCAAAACCATCATTTTCATTGGTCTGTGCTGCATTATCAGAAATAACTTCCTCGTCCATGTTTACTGCTGGCTCTTCGTCAACATCTGGAACATTGAATGTCACTACACGAGGTACTCTATTCAAGCGCCTCAGACCCGATCTTTTCCTCTTGTGCCTTGGTGCCATTATTGTCAATGATCAGCTACATTGTAAGTGATCAAGTGTCAGAAAAACAGTGTATAAACAGTGCAAAACACAGATATTAATACAAAACACAGGTATAAACTTTGCAAAATATAAAACAGATCTATTTTATCATTCAAATCCGCTCAAAAGTGAATGGGTCTAATTCACGTTAGCACCTTCTACAATCAATTTCGCACCCATTACAAATCACTCCTACATATTAATCTCCTTACTAAAGCACCAGACACCAAACACATTACACCCCAATTAATCTTTATTTGGGGTCCGATTGACGCATATGACTAATATTTTTTTTTTTTGGGTATCCCATTCTTTAGTTAAATGTATGCATATATCTGTACATATACATATATATAGATATATATACATAGATATATGTATGTATATATATCAATGTTCAAAGCACATTGTATAGACTTGGGTTTTGAAAAAAGAGCAGAAGAAATTAACCAAGGGTTTCATAATAATAATTCCTCACTGGTAGGAATACAGAAGTGCGTTTTGAGATAGATGCAGAATATCCCAGGCAAGGGTTTCATGAGATTAATTCATTAAGCACACGAATTTGGAAAAAACCATGCAAGGGTTTTGACAAAAACATATTTATTTTTAATGGGTTTGTCGATTTATGCCCAAAGTGACCTGGGTTTTTTATAGACATGTGTTCAAACCCACGAAATTCTTGATCATTTCTGGAGACAAAATCATGAGACAATCGACTTTACCAGGTCGTATTTAATAATTTAAGCACAAAAGAAAACCAAATTCACTTTTTTTTAGGGTATGTATGTATGTATGTATGCAGATACATACATACACATATGTATGTATGAAGCTGCATACATACATACATACATACATACATATGTACGTACATATGTATGTATGAAGCTACATACATACATACATACATACATAAATGCAATGTGGGAAAAGGAGTGTAAGAGGAATGAGTTATTTCATAAACAAGCAGTAATAATTTTTCAATCATCGAATAAATCCTTCATGGGTCGTGAAAGATGCAGAAGAAAATGATTAACCAGTACCATTGTTTGCATTTTAAAAGGATAGGCAATGTGGGAAAAAGGAGTGTAAGAGGAATGATTTATTTCATAAACAAGCAGTAATAATTTTTGAATCATCGAATAAATCCTTCATGGGCCGTGAAAGATGCAGAAGAAAATGATTAACCAGTACCATTGTTTGCATTTTAAAAGGATAGGCAAAGGATAGACATATACATCGATTTGCTGAATGAACAAGAGACACATAATGTAAAATGACAAATATATGTATGGTAGCCTGCTGTGTGTGCAATGGGAAGTAGAAAAATAAAAACAAATGCTACGCTATTGTATTGGACAGCCAAATGAAACATATTTAAACAGACTAATAGACATATATATGTGTTTGTCTATGTATATATATATATACACACATATACATATTGAACCCTGATAAATGACCCCCCTGACAAATGACCAAAAATAAACAACAGACATATAAGAAAAAATAAATAACAACTATAAACCCTGATATAAACACTGAAGTAAATGACAAATGAGGAAAAACAGACAAATATAAATATAGGTACCATAGTCTGCATTTTCAATGGATAGGAAAAGGAAACACACGTATACATCAATTTGCTGAATGAACAAGAGACACGTAATGTAAAATGACAAATATATGTATGCTAGCCTACTGTATGTGCAATGGAAAGTAGAAATTTCTTTACAAATGGTAGAATGTATAAAGTAAGAAGACACTGCATAAATGAAAATAACTGTAACTACATACTCTGCATTTTCAATGGATAGGCAAAGGAAACACACATATACATCGATTTGCTGAATGAACAAGAGACACGTAATGTAAAATGACAAATATATGTATGCTAGCCTACTGTATGTGCAATGGAAAGTAGAATTTTTTTATTAAATGGTAGAATGTATAAAGTAAGAAGACACTGCATAAATGAAAATAAATATAAGTACATACCTGAGACTTTGGATATAAGAGGAATGTGCAGAGGAATGTGCAGAGGAATGTGCAGAAAATCTTTGTCGTTGCTTTCAACTTTGATGGGAGTAACATGCAATTGTGAATGTTGCTGGCTACTTTCCCCCTCTTATTTAGGAATTCGAATCTGACAATTGAATGCATTGAAATTGGTGGTTGTGTTTGAATTTTGAATTTGTTAGGGCATTTGAATTTGAAGCTGCAAGTTACGTAGGTTTTTAAAGATGATATGCATTCAATTTGGTGGTTGTGTTTGAATTTTGAATTTGGTAGAGCATTTGAATTTGAAGCTGCAAGTTACGTAGGTTTTTAAAAGATGATATGACTGAGTTGTGCATTACATTTGGATTTGATGTTTAATTGGGGAGCCTTACACCCATATGTTAATTGTGTAGGTACCTACAGGAAATGAAATAAGTACATATAGCTGACATGGAGTGTGTGAAAGACTGTGCAAAGGAGTTTGTGATTATGTCATCTAAAGCACCAGTAGCTGTGCATGTATACATGTAAATATAAAATGTAGTGAGGGACAAACATTTGCAAGTGGGGGTAATTGTAAAAAGTAAATGATTTAAATAAAATTGTAAATGGGCCTTTTTATGTGCAAGTGGAGTTCTTTTATAAATGCAAAGGCACCATTAGTTGTGTACTTTGATTGGTGAGTGACTCATTCTGTTATGAGCAGCTATTGGTGTTGTAGTAATTTTCTATTGGTATTGTTGTAATTTTATATTTGTTAATAAAAAGTTTTTTAGTGGATCAGAGTTAAATTTTTTTTGGGGGGTCCCAAAGATGGTTATTCAATGGGTGGTAGCTACTGGGTCTTCTCCCCTATACATTTATAATATTTCTCTTACAACTGATTTGATTTAAAATTTTGCGATTGGTTTTAGTTTGCTACTCTTTCTTAGAGTACATATTCTGTTTTGTTTTGTTTAAAGGTCTAAATGTATGGTGCGACATATATACATTTATAATATTTCTCTTATAACTGATTTGATTTAAAATTTTGCGGTTGGTTTTAGTTTGTTACTCTTTCATAGAGTACATATTCTGTTCTGTTTTGTTTAAAGGTCTAATAGGTGTTTTGTCTTCACGTTTTATACTACACTTTGGTTTAGTCATATAGCTTTTGACTATTTTATGATATTAATAATTTTTTTTAAAAAAAAAATACAATACAATTAAAATTTGTATTTTTTTAAAGATTTACTTTTGTCGATATTTAAGATTGAATCATATAAAATAATCAAATTTGATACTTTTAACTTTTAGTTACTTATAATGTCATCAATTTGTTTTCTGGTAGCTAAAATTGAATTTGATGTTCAAGTTGGGTGGTTGGTCACCATTATCAATGAGATGTGTATTAAATTTAAGATAAAATATATTAATATATTTATATTTGATAAAACAATAAAAAGACCACATGATCAAATAACAAGAAATAGATTAATCAGAAGATTTTAGAAATTAATTTGTTATCATCTCTAATTATTATTTGGTGATTATGAGTTTGTTGGATGAGACTATACTACTTTATAAATTATATATATGAAGTATATTTTATAGTATGATATGAAAGATTGATGCAAGGAAGGATGACTATTATAGTCTCTTGAATTTTTCATTCATAAATAAATTTATTTCATTATTATTTCAAATAGTATAATTGCCAAACAAGGCCATTAAAGAAAACACATTGCTTTTAGTTCACCCTATTCTCCCCTCTTAAATCTTTAGTGACACAATGCATAACCTTGGCATACACTTAGCATGCCCTACTCTCATTAGAGAAATACAAAGACTTAAAAAATAGGCTTTGTTACCAAGGCTCCAATTTGCTCTTTTGGTGTGGATTCAAATTCAAAAACATTTGGTTCTAAAGTCTACTCTCAAATTTTGGAAACATGTATGAACTGGGTTTGTAACTTACATGCTTTAGTTCCCTTGGTACAATACAAACTTCTTAAATGTTGAGTTCCTTGTTGTAGGCTACAAATTAATCTTTTGCCAAGGAACAAAATTCACAAGTATTTGTGTTGAGTTCTAATCTCATGGTTAAGCTTCTATATGTATTGTATATGTTTTACTCCCACTAGAATGGTATAAATTCATTCATAGTATAGTCTTATTTTTATGGTCTTCTATTTTTAAAATGTTTAATCCATGTGTGCTCCAATACCTTCCCAATAGTGGATTTATGTAGAATCATGCAAAGGATACTATCCAAAAATCCCATAAGGGAGTACTGAAAACTTGACATTTATAAGGCAACCATCCCCTTAAATCTTGCAAAGGGTGCTCCCCCTTAACCTCACCAATGGTTGTTTCCCCTCAACCCTCACTTCAACATTAAAAATAAAATAATATATGGGGGGACTAGATTGACCAACTATTAATTTTTTGAAAGGAAGGACTCTTCAATTGTAATTGATTTTAATAGCTATTATTCACTAGGCTTCATTGAAATTTTATAAAAAATATTGTGACATACATAAATTCACTAAAATAATAAACATTTTTTAAAAAAGGGAAAGATTTTCCATGAATATTAATGCACTTAATATCATCCCATCCATTTTGAGAGAAAACTCATCCCAAACTTGCATGCCCTCTCTAGGGGGCATCCATAATCCTCATCTCCACTCCCATCATATTTCTTCCTAGTCACTCCTCTAAATGACTAGGGGATCTTCCCAAATCTAACCATCTTCTTCTAGGTACTATATTTTAATCTTCTTTGAAATGATGCTACTTCGTAATACCATCTCAAAGAGGAGGAAAATGTAGACAACTAAAAGTGACCATTTACATTTGGTCAATTTATCCTTAATTCATCCAATTTATTATCCCTATATATTAATTAAATAGTATTCTTATTATTTAACTAATATTCACTATCTTAATATTCATTCAATTTAATCCCTTAACCCCTAAATCCTAAGTTAAATAATTAAATTTAATTATTTATCTATGGCCATCCTACCTTACCCCTTCTCTCTCATAAATTAAGTAAATAGAAATTATTTAATTTTCTCTTGAGTCACATGTCCCATTCTCCATCACTTTTTATTAGCCTCCCTAGTGTAATCCTATTCTACCCCTAGAATCATTTGCACACACTTAATCCTTAATTAAGTGAGGTCAACCCTCCCATCAAATCATACACATGGGTCTTGTCCCCTCAAAGTACACTGAATAAATTTTTAATTTCTTTATTCCCCTCACATAATCCCCTTTGAAATGTGAGGACAAACCTTTCCTTTATGGAAAGATCTCCTTCCACACTCCAAAGTACCATCTCCTACTGAACTCAATACTCACCTCATGGTGCCACTTGGCACTATCCCATGAGGTGAGAGGACCAAATCATCCTCTACCTTTAATCTTCATCTTTTAATCCTAGCTCTCCATCAATTTTCACCTCTATCATATGTATCCAACACTTAGCCATTTTATCATATCACTCCCATTTTGAAATTGAAAGTCGTTATGTTGTCAAAATCATGAGTTCAAGCTCATGTCAAATTGAAAATTAAAGGGAAACCTACACTACACCTGGAGTATAACCTACTTTAATTTCATTCAATTGTATGTTTGTTTGACTTTCTACACTTAATCTTGAGTTTTTGGTTTTATCATTGTGTTGTTTGATTTTATTGCAATTTCATTCACCTTGACATAAGTTTCATGCACATAATTAGCAGACACTAAAGAGGGTGTTATAGTGCTTAAGAAATAATGATGCATCATTGGCTTTCAAGTTCTCATTCTAGAAATTAGTGAGATTGAGCTAGTAAGGAGTTATCTCAAGGGTGAAAAGTGGTAGTGGTTTGACGAGGAGACGTAGATTATTCTATATAATTTTGTGTTGGCCCAAATTATAGATTTCAATTTGAGATACATGTGTGCATTATTGTTATTTGTACACCCTAATTTGTGCTTTAGTTTCAAACATGATCATTTGGGGTGTCCTATGCTATTATAGATTGCATTATTGGTTTAGGATTTAGTTTTAAATTTTTTATTTTTGATGGATTTTCTAATATTTATATTTTGGCTTATCCTTGTTCGCATACACATCTTAGTGGCCATGGTGTTGTCTTTATTCTAGAAGTACTTAAGTTATAGGTGTACGTGCTTTGGTGAAGTCATCTTATGGGATTATGTTTATAATATTTCTCTTACAATTGCATCTCATGTGTTCCCATGGCCTTTATGGAATATCCTTATGATTTGGATTCTTCCTTATCCCAATATGGGTGTGTGCAAGAAGTTGAGTCCACTTTTTGGCCAAAAAGTGGAAGTTTTTTCCCTAATTTTTTCAAAATTTGTCACATTTGACCTTAAAATTTGAAGCACTTAGAGATGGAATCTTTAAAAAGTCACTAATCATAAAATGTAGTACTCAGAGTCTAGTTTCCAAATATATAATTTATTTTCATACCCAAATGATACAAATTGATTTTCAATAGGCATTTCTAAAAACCATTGTTTAAAAGTCGCTTTTTTTTTACCATACCATGCACATGTACATCATCCATATTTTGACCTAAATAATCATATTTTTTTAAAGAGTTGTAACACACTGAAGAATGCTCACGACATTTTTTTGTATTTTTTTGAATATATATTTTTTAAATTTTTATTGGCCATTTTTGCTATTTTGAAAAATCATCATGTACATCATGCATAAGATGACCTAAACTTATCATTTTTTTTCAAATTGAAAAAAACTATCTGAAGAATGCTTTTGTATAACTCATTTTTCAAAAAAATATTTTAATTAAAAGTCATTAAAACAATAAAAAATCCTTGATATTTTAAGTTTATGGACCAGTTTGATAAAAAAAATTGAAAAATAGAAAAAATAATCCAATTGTAAAAAATTTGCATATCTGGAATCTACACAATCTCATCTATAATTTGGGTATTAATTTTGTCAAAGAAATATGCAAAAAAGATCTTCAAACATATGTCCAAAGTCACTCTTTTCTTGTGGCATTGGTTTGGCCTTCATGTTGCAGGTCAAACCAAGTCCAAAGCTCAGGTTTGGGTCCCCAAGCCTTTTCCCGAACCGAAAAGAAAGTAAAAACCCAACTAAAAATTCAAATTTTAAAAAACAAGGTCCCATTTTGTCTAGAAATGGGATCCCGTTCTAAAACAAAATCTTGTTTCATAACATCATAAAAAATATTTTTTTATGAAATAGGATCCTATTTTTTGCTCAGGGCCCCAAAGCAAAATAGGATCACATTTGCTAAATAACGAGATCCCATTTCATTTTGCCTGATTTCAAGTTTTTGCTAAGGTCGAAACTTCCACCTTAAGTGGACTCAACTTCGTGCTTTCACCCATATATATCTATTTATGTTTATATTTATTATTAAAAACTCCTTCCATGGTGGTTTGCATATATTCTTTCTATTATTAAAACCCTAGTGTCTCTACACTTACTCTTTCCATAAGAAAATTCATATTGTGTTGGCACTCGAATCAATATTGGTCACCTACCAAAGTTCTTGCATATTTTTCTAACTCATTGGTGATTATTCATAGCTTGATGGTCCATAAATTAAATCATGTATACTAAATATGTTGTATTTCCTATATTTCTTAAGTTAGTTATTCTATTTCTTTCTTACCTATTCCCTTTCACCCTATATGTTTGACCTATTAGCCACCTTAGTCCACCACTAGAACCATTCCTTGAAGCACCTCTCACCATATGTCACTACCTTATTGGTAGTACATAAAAACTAAAAATTGACTACAAAATTTTCCTTGGCTTACCAAGTGCATGTGTTAATCCATAATCTCCACTTTGCTATTTATTTGATATTTTAGAATGTGATCAAGGCTTACATTCTTTGTAGCAATCACTCCAACTAATAGTGCGAGTGTATTTTCCCCTTTACACTACAAATCCTCATTGTTTCATGGTCATATTCATGAACCTTCCATAAGTTCTTATTCAATGGTCTACCCCCTTTGTTGATCAATTGAGCATTTAGTATAAGAACAAGTTTAGAATAATGAATAATTGTTCTATGTCATAGGGGAAATATGAAAGCATGAATGAAAGAATAATTGAAGTAATTAGAGTTTAAAAACACTAAGAACTCACAAAATTGAGATCATACAAACCCATACTCAATGAAATTAATTTAAAAATCTTAAAATGATTTAATCTAAAAAAATGAACACAAATTCAAAGCAATTAAACCAAAAGAGAATGCAAACCTTCAATCCCATTGTGTATTGATGCAAATTTGTGACGTGGATTACTCAAATTGTACATAATCCATGATTGCAAAATCTTGATGAGAGGTGTCATTCACAAAATAGGTGTTCCAAAATGCTCAAGATTGGCTTGAGAATTATAGAGAGTGCTTATTCTTATGATGATTGTGAGTGTAATTTCATCTTTGAAAGACTTCTTTGATATATTTTAGGAATTTTGATCAACGGTGGAGATTCTTTCTAAGGATTAATGGATGAGAGGAGATCAAGGAGATGAGAGAGGATCAAGGAGGATCAATGGTTGAGACTTCATGGAAACCCAAAATATTCCTAATTTCATGGAAAAGAGCTTGAAGATATTTTAAATTGGAGGAAAGAAAGGATTTGAATTTGAATTGGGAATATTCTCTTTTTTGAAAAAATAATATTCTTTATGCAAGTTGGAGGGTTGGAGGAAAATTAGCCAATTAAATTTTGATTGAGGATGACATGAATTAAGATTTTTAATTATATAATTGGGAATTATTTAATCAAGTGGGATTGTTAGCATGAAAATGAAGAATTAATAAAATAACCTTAATTAGTCAATTAATAGGCTCGAATAAAGTGAATTTAATCAAATAATTGAATATTATTTAATTAAATAGAAGACCTTAGGTGATAATGAAGAAAATAGTGTTAGTACGTGAAATCAAGATGTGTGATATACTTAGGACATTTTTAGGTGTCTACATATTGCCCCTCTTTGAAGCAATGTACCTATTGCATTGTCTCAAAGACCTAATAATGTATCCTCCAATATACCCACTGGGAAAAAATTGAAATCACAATGTATCTAGAATATAAATAGGAAAAAATGCATAAATGACTAGATAGAGCTCGTCAATACCTTTCCAACGTCACAAGAATCATGAAAATCAAAGATTGTGGCAAAAATTTATGAGCTCAAGAGCCAAAATATAAGATTTAACTTTAATCAGTACACCTACACCACTAGAAAATTTAGATCGCCATCCTTTTGGCGATATTTCATTTGAAAATTTTTGTTATCTAGATCACAAGTTATGCCAATTTAAAAAAAAAGCCTATCTGGACACAAAGGGGAAAATATGGTATAGTAGAGGCTAAATTTGTTAGGAATTGTATGCAAAAAATATCAATTAAATGCAAATAAAAATTAAATAGAGGAATGAAAAACATAGAAATAATAACAGCAAGAGACAATATTTCATGTAGTTCACCCAAACTTGGGCTATGTCCACCAATAGAGAGTCCAATATTATTATCCAAAAAATCAAACCAATTACAACCAGTAATCCTTGCAACTCAATACCATTGCAAATGCTACAATACAATGTCAACAAAACCCTAATCCTTAGCCTTTTATCAAGACTTATGTCAGTTACAGAAATAGGATATTTTTATGTCGGCCAATAGAAAAAATAGCATCCAACGCCTTTATAAAATAATTAAAAATCGTGAGAGGTTTTGAGGGCGCTGCCCCTCGATCTTGCCTTGTATCGCGACAGGGGGCATGCCAAGGGTGCTACCCCTTGACCCCATCTTGGGGGGGCTGCCCCCAAACCCCTACAAGGGGTGTTTCCCTATGACCCAGTTAAATAATTGGGGGGAAATCACGTCGATAAAAGTGGGGAAAATTTAACCTCTGAGTCTGATTAGGCATATACCAACAAAATTGGCACAAGTTTTTGGTCTTGAGGGCTGAACACAGGGTCACCCATGTGATTGAGATGAAAGACAGGTGAAAAATAAAAAAAGGTCGTAGCCACTGCCATTGGCAGTGGGTGGGTGGAGAGGTGGCAGTACGTTGGTGATGCACCACCGAGGGCTTTAGCCCCTCCTGTGTAGACCAAGCACTAAGCACTTTATATGCAAAAGTCAATGGTCAATGTTTTAAAACTTTTTAAAACAAAACTTTTAAACAAAGTTTATAACAATAAAAACTTGTGGAATAAACCTTTGTACTAGACATGATTTGACAACCCAATTTGATGGTGGATATTTGTCGACCAAACTGTACTCTGTAGGGAATATGGAGAAAATTCCATAGAGGAATACGCCAAAAAAATTGGCTGACTATATTAAAAATATTTTCTTGAATTTTTAAAAACTTTAGCCCAATTTTTTTTAATAAAATCTCGATAACAATAAGTTTGCTCGAAATTATATAAATCATAGAAATTTTTTTTGCGAAAAATAATATGACGACCTGGTGAGTCGTATGGCCTTCCTAGGAAAAAAAAACTTTACAACTTTATAAAAAATGGATGAATTTATAGTCAAAATTTGTTTGTTTGGTCTCTTGAATGTAATGGTGATGTTGATTTGGGCCTAAAATGCTTTGAAAAATCAATGACCTCTTGGATCAACTACTCTTCACACTTTTTCAAGCCCTCATAGATCTGAAAAAAATAACCAAATTTGATGAAACAAAAGGTGAACCTAACTTTCTTTGATGCCTTGGATTCAACCATGAGGTCCTTGAAACCCCAACATGCACCCAAAAAAATCTTCAATCTAACATGAAATCCTCAGATCTGGGAAGGAATATACAACACTGGAGCTTTGATACCATGTAGGAGTTAATGGTGACTCCTCAACACCACTAGGAATAATTTCTAGACTAAACTATCTTCCACAAGAGAGAAAATGGCAAGAACATATGCTTCAATAATGCAAGATTGAATATTGTTGAATATTGGTTGAGTATGCAAATGTACATGAGATGCCTTGCTTATAAAGGCAAGCTGTGACATAGAATTAAACAAGGCAAACTATTACATTTGAGCACTAGGAAAAATCTTTCAAGGGAACTAGAAAAAATCTTTCAATGGAACAACAATTACATTTAACATAACAAATCCAACAAATGGGAGTGTGCAAATTCAATATTACTATCCTTTCCCTCTGTTAGTGCTAATTCACTCAATAGGGAACCAATTTTTTTTAAAACATTCAAATATGGTTTCCATACACAAATTTCTTGAAAACCAAGAGTGAAGAATACTTGGAAACGTTGCAGCTGCTACAAATTGGTCTTCTAATTGGAAATATTGTAGATTTAGAACTGTATTCACCTCTTCAACATGTTCTTCTAACAAAGTCGCCACCTCTCTTCATAGAGGATTGGAATTCAAGCAATATGAAACTCTTTTACAAATAAATTTCTTTATGAGATCCTTTCACCAGCAAAGCACCATAGATCATGAAATCTTCAAGTTATCTGCAACAAAAATTTTCTCCAGGTTTGAATTCCTTCAATATTTGAACTAAATTTAGAATGGAAAATAATAATATGACTCTGTAATTAAGCAATCTACACTTGGAGATTCAAATTTCTCCCTAGTAGAGTTGCCATTCTATTGGTGTTCCAAATCGAACAATCCAATGAATCCTATAGACTAGCCACTTTCTAATGATCAGACTCAATGGTGCATTTGGCCAACTGACAAGATTCAGTCAAAGACTAAGATCTTCTACACTTCTGACTCTGCAAGACCAAGGTGGGTCAACCTATACAATTCCTAAAGACTTAATTCACTCATACACAAACATTGTTTTTAATAAGAGATAACTCCCAATGAAAATAAACCAAGGAAAGCATTGATAACTTCAAATCTAGCTAAATGCTTGGTAAATCAACACTTACTCAGTAATTGGGAAGTAGAACACTAAACCTCAGCCAAACAACAGGGATTTAAAATGATTTTGAATTTAAACTTGTTTCTGAGATGCATAAAGCTAAATGATAGATTAGTGCCTAATTCTGGGCCATGGAGTCAAATTCACAAAGAGAATTCATTAGCAAACATACTTCAATTGGTGGATTTACAACTGCTAATGTATTACATCAATAGATCCTCCCCTATTATCAATTAAATTCTTCTCATAGATCCAACCTGCACACTTACAATCATAATTATCTACTCAACGTATTTTAACTAATTCATTGAAATAGAACCATGAACAAACAAAACAATCTTAGGAAAATTGAGATGAAAAACTCAAGCATACTCTGTATTATTGAATTCATATGACTAAAAATGTACAAATCTAGAGACAATTTGATGACATTCATGAATGTGGAAACAATTTGAAGACATTCATGATTTATTTACACAAATTGGCTAATATTTACTCATAAAATCAACAATTACAATTTATAGACTCGGCTAATGACTTGAATTTAGTATTTCTCTATCTACCCATCCCTATACAAGAATTCATAACCCTTTACAATAAGAGAAGAATGAGAATGCAAAGAAGAATAGAAAGCTCCAAAAGAAGCCCAAGAGCTGATCTGTAGATGCCATCTAGAAGTTTCATTCACCGTTGATTAGCCAAATGCAAAGCTTCTCTCATGTCTCTTCCTTTTCAACCAATTTGCCTCCAAAGTTTTCCTTTGTCTCAAGTTGCTCATCAACAAAAAAAATTTCTCATGTGAGGAAATTTCACTCCATTTACTTTGCTATGAAAAGTAATCTTTGCTTGCACGTGAAAACTTTGTTTACTTCCTTTACCAGTTTTTCCTGAAAAATTATTTTCATATTTATGTGCCCAACACATAGTCTCCTTTATAAAATGAATAATGCATTCACTTTATAAAATTCTCCCATGTTTTCACTTTTCATTTTATATACCCAGTTGCACTTTATATTTATCTCCAGCAAATAAAAATATTCCTCTTTATAATGGAATAATTAACTCCCAGCTTTCATTTAATTTCAAATATTTCATTTGAAATAATTCCCCTTTTACCTCTTTGCCCAACATATTTAAAATGTTGGCCTTTGAAAATGAAAATATTAAACAAACAAAGGCTTTTACTGTGCACTTCAATATTTTCCTGGGCTATATTAAAATACTTTTCTGGCACCTTGTATTTGCATCTCACAATTGAAATATTTGTCATGTTCTATTTTAATTTTCACTCCCAACAAAGAGGAAATTTAACCCAGTGCCTTTATTTCCCAACAACATTTAAAAGCCTTGAGTAAAATATTTGTTTGGGAAAATAAAATATTTACCCACAACACTTTACACTTTTAAAATATTTCCCCCATCACAAATAAAACAATTTTAAAATTACCATGTGCAAAATTTATTAGCACCTATCACTTTAGAAATTCATTGTGATAGCAATATTTTAACACCAATTTTAAAATACCCATGGGCCCACCACCTTTACTTACCCTGCACTCCCACAAGCCTTCAAGCTTGCATCATCAAATTCCCGCGAGATAGAGAGGAATGGTGGGGATTTACTTGCATCTCTCTATTTCTATAAAGAATGTGAATTCCACTTACTAAACATGATAATCCGAAAAACAATCACATTTCCAAATAAGGATAATGATACAAAATACATTTCCAAATAAGGATAATGAAACAAATATATTGATTATAATATAATAAGAAATGATCCAAGGCAATTTACAATACCGAATACAAATGTATACACCAATGGGGTATTACAAAGAATCTATTTCAATGTTACAAAAATAAGTTTATGTCATTAATTACATCCATGATAAAACGTTTACATTTACAAAGTGGCTATGCTAGCTATACAAAGAAGTATAAGAAATATATATCCATATGATGAAGAAATCTTGATCCTCAACCACCACGACTCTATTGGTCTTCTACAAGCTGATGCCAAGAGTGAGGTTAAGGCGCCTTTTCTGCCAAACCATGAAGCACTAAACTTCCCCAGATTTCTTCCTAGCTCGAAGAAAATTCCAACCCTGCATGAGGAGCCTTGCAACCTGGAACGGTGTAAGTAGGAGGGAACTCTTGATGTGTGCCTGATGGCTATATGCAATTCCTAATTCTAGAATGACATATTACTCGCATTCAGGATGTGGCAAAGACAAATATATATATATATATATATATATATATATATATATATATATATATATATATATATATATATATATATATATATATTCTAGGATTTTTAATCCATCTGTTTCACTGGTGCATTTAGCTTGGGAAAGCAAATAAAAATAAAATGATAGTTTTGAAAAGGAAAACTATCATCTCTAGAAACCCACATTCGACATCATGTCCCGAAAGTGATTACATAGAAAACAAATGTAGCATAATTTTCTCAAATTTTGTAAAACTTACAAGCAGTTGCTATTCATTAAGTTCTTTCGAGTACATATTTAATTCCAAGTTTGCTAAATAGTAGATAAGTTTTCAATACCATCGAGAAAGCAAATAACCATTAAATAAGTTGCTCAAATATCATTCTACAACTTAACTAATCAATTACTTATATTTCTCATAAAAATAGTAACTACATATTTGTCTCTATAACTTTTCACTTGCACAAGATTCTATTGTTCAATTGAAATAATAATATAGAATCATAATTCAACATGTAAGTTAAATTATATCCTAATAGTCTAAATGGTGTCTGTTGTGCTGGGTGGGAGAAAATGGTCAGGTGTGGGTTTGAATGGCACTCCTGGTACAGTTGTGTCCGACCCTATGGGTTATAAGGTGGAGTGCGCTTCCTTTGCTCCTACTGCATTTTGTGGTGTAGCGTTGAGTGGGGTTTTGCAGGTTTCGAACGACCCAAGCTTGGGTGTGGATCCTTCTTCGGGATTAAGGGCTCCCTTTGTTCTGTTTGATATTTTGCAGACCTCTTGGGCCAGGACGTGCACGCGGGTGACTATGTGGTTTCGGGCAAGTTTCCTGTGGTCAGTAAAGTGTTGTGTCCTCCCTCTCCTCTTGTTTCTTCCTTTGTGGGTGTTGTGCGGGGTATGGTTGGGGGCCCTCCTCCTTTATCTTCTATTGGAATTCATAAATCTTTCTTTGATGCTGCTCGTGCCCAGGCCCTAGCTAGGGTTCATCCTTTGCCTTGTGCTTGTGCTTCTCCTGTTGTGGTTTGTGGGCCTGAGGTTGTTGAGAATGAGGACTACTATGTGTGGCAAGGCATGGTCTGCAGGTTTAATGACTTGTGGCCCTCCCTTCCTGATCTACATGCTTGGGTTTCTAATTCCTAGAAACCTATTGTCTCGGAACAAATTGAGCTCTATCCCAGTGCTAGATGTTTTTCCTTTGCTAATTTTTCTTCCCCGAAGGATCGTGACAGTGTTCTGGATAGGGTGTGGATGTGGGGTGTTCATCCACTTTTCATTCACCCTTGGTCTTAATATTTCAATCCTCTTATGGAGCCTCTAAATATTAGACTTGTTTGGGCTCAACTTCTGAATCTCCCACTCCAGTTTTGGGAGAACTATTGCTTTGAAGCTATTGGAAATGCTATTGGTAGCTTTTTGAAGGTGGATTCTACTTCTTAGGATCTTTGGCATACTACATTGGCTTGTATTTTAGTCAATTTGGACATCTCCAAACCTCTCCATGGTGATGTGGTTTTGATGGTGGAGGACAAACCTTGGTCACAACTTCTGGACTATGAGGGGCTCCCTTTTCGATGCAGGAGATGTTTCTTTGTTGATCACTTGGCCTTTGGTTTCCCTCTTGCTCACCACAAGGATGCTGTAGATTTGGTGGAAGAATTCTCTCTCGAAACATCTCACGATTGGTTCTCCCTCTCCGGATGGTTCCTCTAAGGAGGGAAACCCTCCCCTTACTATGCCCTTCGAGTCAGAGCCTCCCCTGGCTTCTCTTCAGGCCAACCCTTCTGCGGATCCTTCTGTTGTCATTGTGTCATCAGTTCCTACCTGTATCTCACCAATTGGCTCTGCTAGTTCTTTGATCACTCCTATCTCCTCCTCTTCATTGTCAGATCCCTTGTTGTGTGGTGGCTCCTTGCTCGAGGTGGCTGTTGTGGATCTGCTCCTCTTGCCTCACTCAGTGGATTTTTATTCTAGACCTTCTTGGTCGGTTGTGTTGAGGAAAAAGAAGGGACTCCCCAAATCTATTACCTCTTCACGACCTCAGGTTTAGGGAGTCAGATTAGTCCCCTTTGGTTCTAGGGTTGTTTAATATTTTTCTATTGTCCTACAACTATCGGTCAGCTGTCTCTGTTTGTTTCTAGTTTAGTTGGTTTAAACTATCTTCCTTTGGCCCTCTAGGCCCTCTGTGTAAAGGGTACAACACCCTGTAAATGTTTCTTATCAAAAACATGTAAGTTAAATTCTTTCATAATCAAATTGGAAATATTCCTTTAGAAGTTTAAATATATACATATATATAAATATGTACATATATTCAGAAAAATATCTATTATAAACAGAGATGAAACTTAGAATATATATACATATCATTTTTAATCAGCATAGCAAAAACAACATTCTTAATATATAAACTTATCATATAAATAATTACATACATAGATATATATATATTGAATGTTTATATATATTTTAGGAAAATATCATTATAAAATAGAAACAAATTCTCAAAAATTGAATGTAGCAAATACAAATTTCTTATATATTAAATTACATATATATATATATATATTTATAACAGTATACTCATATCAATTTCCTTACAGTCAGTAGTTTCAACCTAGCATGGTGAACTCAAAACATAGAAATAACTTAAAGTTTGGTATAGCCAAAGGAATGGGGAGAAGAGGGGTGGAAACCTCCTCTTGGGGCACGGTTATTGTGGGAGGGCAGTGCCCTCTCCATAGGTCACGACCTGTGGAGAGGTCACTATCCTCTCCACAGTGCTCTCTCTTTAGTAGCTGAGGCTGCATTTAAATTAAACTTTGATTTTTTTTTTAATTTCAAACATCTCCAAAGCCAAGCATAAATTTGATGATTCAAATAGATTTATCATTTGTTTTCAAATATACTAGATAACAAATACACAGTTGCGTATGTATAGATTAAATAATACATATAAGGGTATATATATATATATATTCGTGTATATATATATATATTCGTGCATATATAAATATATAATAGAAATAAATATACTGGTTAGATTCCTAATTTCTCATACAAAAAGATAATGCATATTTACAATGGTAATATTTGACTAAATGAAATTAAATCTTTTACACCAAAAAATCTGAGATAATTCATTTACACTCACAAATTGAAGTAAAATTAAAATAGTGATTTAAAAACCTGGAATCCAATGCTATCCTTGACAATTTTTCTTTGGTTTTATTGTTCTTTTCCTGTTCCATTCCTCTTCTTTTCCCAATTTTTATCGAATTCTACTATTCTTGTCTTGTATCCTTTTTTTTTTGCAAAGAGAAAGAGAAATGGAGAAAGATAAAAAATAATCATGAATCTCTAGAATGAATCCTCTTGTTTAGAAAAAAAGAGTTTTTATTAACATTTTTTACTTTCTTCCTCGCTTTTTCCATCTTTATTTTTCTTTGTTTTTTGTTTTGTTTTCTAATTTTAACATCTTTTCTCTTATTTTTCTACTTTTTTTAATGTTTTCTATCTTATCAGTTTGTTTTCAAAAAAATTCCCATCTTTTTCCATTTTATTTCAATTTTTTCCATTAAATCTATTTTTTTTAAAAGAAAACAAGATTTATTGCTATGTAACACAATTATCTTCAAATAATAAATAAATAATATTTAATTTCCAAAAGAGATCATTAAAAGTAAATTAAAACAATTCTTTTATTTTCTAATGCACTTTAATTTACCACTAATTAATTTAATTAACAACTATAAAGCAAGAGAAATATTAGACAATTAACTAAATAAAATGCCTAAATGCAACTATATGTTACTAAGTGTGTGCATGCGAGAGTATCCATTCCATCTCAACCCTGGCAGGTGGCTAACCTCCTCTACCTTAACCACCCTCTTGGTCTTCGACAACCTTCATCTGATGTAAACTCAAACACCCATTAATAGATTAGTGTCCAAGAAATATAAATCAACAAAATATAACTTATCATTCTAAGATATCATTCTCTATATTGCATCATTTTAATTAAATAATAATCATTGCATTTCATTTTTTCCAAAATAAAATAACATTCATTTATTTCATCATTCAAATAACACACATTTATTCTACCACACATAATTATTCATATTTTTAGTTCCACATAAAGTAAAAGCAAGCAGTATCAAAGTTTGAGACGTGACATCCTTCCCCACTTGGAAGAGACATCGTCTCGATGTCTTATTACAAACATCAACATAACATAGTCTGTAATATTCAGTGTATAATAATAAGCATAAAAAAAAAGTTTTCTAGAGTCTCAAATATGGAAAAGATCTATCTATATCTTTTGTATTTTCCCAGGTGGCACTATCCACCCAATACTGGTCCCATTGGACCCTGTACTGGACAACATATCGATTCCACAACTTAATGTTGTGCCTCTCCAAAATCTTGGTGGGCTCCACTAGCACCACCCCTGGATCCTGAACTTGCAATGCACGCTAGTCAAGGATATGAGTAACAGTTGGATGGTATGGCTTAAGCACAAAAACATGGAAAACATTATGTATACGGGAGAAAGGTGGTGGTAGAGCAAGCCTATAAGCAACTGGATTGATGACTTTCAAAATATCAAGCATCCCAACATATCTAGGGGAAAGCTTTGAGTTCTTGCCAAAACAGATTGAACTCTTTTGCGGTCGAACCCTCAAGAAGACCTTATCTCCTGCTGAGAACTATCTAAAGGTTCTATTCCTATTTGCAAAACTCTTCCAACGATCTGAAGCTTGTTTCAACTTTTCCTTAATCAACTTCATCTAATCCTCCATTTCTCTCAACATCTCTAGCCGAATAAAAATCTTGTCTTCCACCTTATCCCAACTGATAGGTGTAGGAAATTTATGACCATACAAAGCCTTGAAAGGTGCCATTCCTAGAGAGGCATGATATGAATTATTATATGCAAACTCCACTAAAGGTAGATACTCCTCCCACTGATGTTGTTTATGCATACAATACATCTTGAGGAGATCCTCCACTACCTAATTCACCCTCTTCGTCTGACCATTGATCTCAGGATGATAAGTTGAGATAAAGTTCAATTTTGTTCCCAAAGAGGCATTCAATGTAGTCCAGAACCTGGAAGTCATAAGAGTGTTGCGATTTGAGATGATCATCTCTGGCACTTCATGTAATCAAAAAATCTCCTTCACAAACTTCTTTGCTAAGACCAATGAGCCATCCTTAAGATTCCTAGGAATAAAGTGAGCTACTTTTTTCAATTTATTGACCACAACTAGGATAACATCATGTCAATTCTTGGTCATAGGCAACCCCTGAATAAAATCCATAGTGATTACCTACCATTTATATTCTAGCACCCTATATGGATATAGAAGTCCTGCCATATGCACATGCTCAACCTTAACTTGTTGATATTCCAAACATTGGGCTACAAAAATAATAACATATCTCGTAAGTCCTAGCCAAAAATACAATGGTTTAAGTCCCTCTATCATTTTCGTTACACCGAGGTGCCCTGAATACGGTGCATTGTGGAATTCTGTTAGCACCAATTCCCTCAATCCCTGCACAGTAGGAACACACATCCATCCTTGGTACCTTAAAATTCCATCAATCTCAAACAAATAGCCATCATATTGACGATTTGAAGGATTTTTCTCTAGGGCTTGTTTCATTCTATCATGATGCTCATCTCCTAGGAAATCTTGGATCACCTGCTATCTAAAATTTGACCTTATAGTAACCATAGCTGCAAGATGTCTCCTCCTGCTTAGGGAATCTACTACTCTATTTTCTTTCCCTTTTATATATTCTATGAAAAAGTTATACTCACTCAAAAACTCCAACCATCATCTCTATTGAGCATTCAAGTTGGGCTAAGTGAAAATATATTGTAATCTTGAATGATCTATTTTTAGTTCAAAAGGCTTCCCTAAAAGGTAATGCCTCCACATTTGAAGTGCATGCACTTTGGCAACCAACTCCAAATTGTGTGGTGCATAGTTCAATTCATGTTGTTTCAATTTCCTAGACTCGTATGCCACCACCTGCCCTTCTTGCATAAGCACTGCTCCTACACCTTCTCCTGAGGCATCTATTATCACTATAAAGTGCCCATTTGGATCCGACACAATCAAGATAAGTGTAGAAGTATGTTTCTCCTTTAGTGTTTGAAAATCCTTCTCACACTTATCACTCCATTCAAATTTATTTCCTTTCCTTTGGAGTGTAGTGATGGGTGTTGCAATGGTTGAGAACCCCTAGAAAAATTTCTTATAATAGCCGACAAGCCCCATAAAGCTGTGGACTTCTGAAATTTTTTTTGGTGTTGGCCACTCCATGATTTCCTTTATCTTATCTGGGTCCACTGCTATCCCCTTAGCTGAAATAACATGTCCCAAATAGTGAACCTCAGTCTGGTATAATGTACACTTAGACATTTTCCCATAAAGCTTTTGGTCTCTCAAGCTATCCTCAAATGTTTATCATGCTCTTCCTTTGACTTAGAATATATTAAGATATCATCCAAGAAAACTAACTCAAAGTAATCTAGGTAGTCTCGTAAGATGCTATTCATCAAATTCATAAAATTTGATGGGGCATTAGTTATTCCAAACGGTAACACCGTGAACTCATAGTGCTTGTATCTAGTCCTGAATGTAGTTTTGTAAATGTCCTAATATTTTATCCGTAGCTGATAGTATCCCAATCTTAGATCAATCTTCAAGAATAACTTAGCCCCTTTCATCCGATCAAATAGTTCATCTATCCTAGGAAGCAGATATTTATTTTTTATGGCAACCTTGTTAAGCATTCTATAATCAATACACAACCTTAAGGTCCCATCCTTCTTCTTCTTCACAAATATGATAGGTGCCCCCCATGGAGACACACTTGGCCTGATAAATCCCTGGTTAAGAAAATCTTGCAACTGGGACTTCAACTCATACAATTCAGTAGTGTTCATCCTATATGGTGCCTTTGATTGAGGCTTGGTTCCAGGTAGCAAATCAACTGAGAAGTCAAACTCTCGTTTAGGTGGTAGCTCAGTCAACTCATTAGGAAAAACATCTTGGAATTCCTTCATAATATGATGATCATTAGTTGAAAAATATGAGCTATCTAGATCCTTGACCTTTATTCAATAGATAGTGCACCCTTTTTTGTGAGCCTTCTTTAACTGCATGGCAGAGATCTGCCTAAGTTCTAAGGGCTTCTTTAAACCATGAATTTCAACACAGTTACCCTGATCATCTAAGCATTTCACTATTTTCCCTTCACAATCTACAATGGACTTATGCTTAGTAAGCCAATTAATTCCCAAGATTACGTTATACGACCCTAGGGGTGCTACATATAAGTTAACCTATGTCTCAAAGCTAGGAAGTTCAAGTTTTTTGCAGGCTAGAGATTGATTTATTGTTCTCTCTACTTGGTTTCCATACTAAACCTTCCATGATTTAGACATATATCCTGACTTAACAGGTAATTTAGAAATAACATGAGGATCTACAAAACACTCAGTGGCTCCCATATCAATTAAGATAGAAACATGACATTTGAAAAGCTTACCCAAGAATTAGATTGGTGTAGCTGAAATTCAACTTGGTGATTATCAACCGCCGCATGGATGTGATGTTGGTTCCTGTTCTTCTAATTATTCAATCTCTAAGGACACACATTGGCATTGTGACCACCACATGTGTAACAACCGCCGCGGGGTGCTATGTGTCTATCTGAAGCATCTCTCCTATTATTGTTGCTAGTATTGTTGTAATTTGCCATCTTGTTGTTCTGATTCCCATCACTGCGGTCCTAAGAATTGTTACCCGTCTTGAGATTCCTGATTTGATGGTTGTTGTTATTTCCCTGATTATTCTAATTTTGATTACGATTGTTCTAATTGTTTCCTTGCAACTTCTTGTTACCATACTTAGCTTCTCTGCTCTTTTTGTAGTTCACAACCTATTGTAACTTCTACTCCTACTTGGTTTCTTTTTTAAAAGCCTTATCCATGGTGGAAGGATTATGAATGTTTACTTCAGATCCAATTTGAGGCCTAAGCCCCAAGATGAATTTGCAAATCTGAAACCTCTCATCAAGCTAATACTGGGGTACGTATTTGAGCAAGTGGGAAATTTTTTCCCAATATTGAGTTATTGTCATTCCCCCTTGCATGAGAGTCTCAAATTCAGTTATCTTCTTGTCAAAATATGATGTGGTAGCCGCCTTTTCTTGAACAACTATAGAAATTGTTCCCAAGTCACCTTGCCATGAAAAAATTGTTTTTCTACCTTTTCATTCTCCCACCAAGTGGCAGCTTCACCAGAGAGTTGATATGATCCCCATTCAGCCTTAGTCTCATTGGAAAAATTTCATAGGGAAAAATACTTCATATCAATCACCCATCCCAAACGTTTTTCCATAAAATTTTGGCAAAGTGACCTTCTTGAGGTCCCTTCCCAACTCTTTAGCCACCTTACTTAGGTTCCCTTCAGAATCAGGTTGTTCCCCATTTGATTCAATTCCATTTCTGCCGGAGTTTAGCCCTAATGGATCCGTTTGTATTGCTTTCTTCATACTGTCAATCCTGGTCCCTTGTTGAGTTAACAGGGCTATGATATGATCCAATCTATCATTCAGATCACCATGGGATCCACCTCCACGTTGATAAGGTTTAAAATCCATCAGAATTACTTTGGAACACATAACATTAAGTGTAATTAGGTGTAGGTCCTCCTAGAGTCTAACCTAGACGCTTTGATGCCAAATGTAAAGAATGTGAATTCCACTTCCTAAACATGGTAATCTAAAAAATAATCACATTTCCAAATAAGGATAATGAAACAAATATATTGATTATAATATAATAAGAAATGCTCTAAGGCAATTTACAATACCAAATACAAATGTATACACCAATGAGGTATTACAAAACATCTATTTCAATGTTATAGAAATAAGTTTACATCATTAATTACATCCATGATAAAAAAATTTACATTTACAAAGTGGCTATGCTAGCCATACAAAGAAGTATAAGAAATATATATCCATATGATGAAGAAATCTTGATCCTCAACCACCACAACTCTACTAGTCTTCCGCAAGCTGAGGCCAAGGGTGAGGTTAAGGCGCCTTTTCCACCCAACCATGAAGCACTAAACTTCTTCGTTTTTCTTCCTAGCTTGAAGAAAAATTTGATCCTACGTGAGGAGCCTAGCAACTTGGAACGATGTAAGTAAGAGGGAACTCTCAATGTGTGCCTAATGCCAATATGAAATTCCTAATTCTAGAATGACATATAACTCGCATTCAGGATGTGACAAAGACAAATATATATATATATATTCTAGGCTTTTTAATCCATCTATTTCACTGGTGCATTTAGCTTGGCCAAGGAAATAAAAATAAAATGATAGTTTTGAAAAGGAAAATTATCGTCTCCAGAAGCCCACATTCGACATCTTGTCCTAAAAATGATTACATAGAAAATAAATGTAGCATAATTTTCTCAAAGTTTGTAAAACTTACAAGTAGTTTCTATTCATTAAGTTCTTTCGAGTACATATTTAATTCCAAGTTTTCTAAATGGTAGATAAGTTTTCAATACCATCGAGAAAGCAAATAACCATTAAATAAGTTGCTCAAATATCATTCTACAACTCAACTAATCAATTACCTATATTTCTCATAAAAATAGTAACTATATATGTGTCTCTATAGCTTTTCACTTGCACAAGATTCTATTGTTCAATTGAAATAATAATACAAAATCATACAATCAGTGGTTTCAACCCAACATGGTGAACTCATAACATAGAATTGAATTAAAGTTTGGTATAGCCAAAGGAATGGGGAGAAGAGGGGCGACAACCTCCTCTTGGGGCATGGCCACTGTGGGAGGACAACGCCCTCTCCATAGGCTGTAGCCTGTGGAGAGGTCATTGTCCTCTCCATAGTGCACTCTCTTTAGCAGCTAAGGCTACATTTAAATAAAACTTTGATTTTTTTTTTAATTTAAAACATCTCCAAAGCTAAGCATAAATTTGGTGATTCAAACAAATTTATCATTTGTTCTTAAATATACTGGGTAGCAAATACACAACCGCATCTATATAGATTGAATTATATATATACATATATATATATATATATATATATATATATATTCGTGCATACATAAATATATAACAAAAATAAATATACTGGATGGATTCTTAATTTCTCATACAGAAAGACAATACATATTTACAATGGTAATATTCGACTAAATGAAATTAAATCTTTTACACCAGAAAATCAGAGATAATTCATTTACACTCACAAACTGAAGTAAAATTAAAATAGTGATTTAAAAACCTAGAATCCAACACTATCATTGATGGTTTTGCTTTGGTTCTACTGTTCTTTTCCCGTTCTATTCCTCTTCTTTTCCCAATTTTTATCAAATTCTACTGTTCTTGTCTTGTATCCTTTTTTTTTTTGCAAAGAGAAAGAGAAATGGAGATAGATAAAAAATAATCATGAATCTCTAGAATGAATCCTCTTGTTGAGAAAAAAAGAGTTTTTATTAACATTTTTTACTTTCTTCTTCTCTTTTTCCATCTTTATTTTTGCTTTGTTTTATGTTTTGTTTTCTAATTTTAACATCTTTTCTCTTATTTTTCTACTTTTTTTAATGTTTTCTATCTTATTAGTTTTTTTTCAAAAATCTTCCCATCTTTTTCCATTTTATTTCAAGCTTTTCCATTAAATCTATTTTTTTTTAAAGAAAACAAGATTTATTGCTATGTAACACAATTATCTTCAAATAATGAATAAATAATATTTAATTCCCAAAAGAGATCACTAAAAGTAAATTAAAACAATTCTTTTATTTTCTAATGCACTTTAATTTACCAGTAATTAATTTAACTAACAACTATAAAGCAAGTGCAATATTAGACAATTAACTAAATAAAAATGCCTAAATGCAACTATATGTTACTAAGTGCTTGTGTGTGAGAGTATCTGTTCCATCTTAACCCTGTCAGGTGGCTAACCTCCTCTATCTTAACCACCCTCTTGGTCTTTGCCAACCTTCATCTCATGTAAACTCAGACACCCATTAATAGATTAGTGTCCAAGAAATATAAATCAATGAAATATAATATATCATTCTAAGATATCATTCTCTATACTGCATCATTTTAATTAAATAATAATCATTGCATTTCATTTTTTCCAAAATAAAATATCATTAATTTATTCCATCATTCAAATAAAACACATTTATTCTACCACACATAATTATTCATATTTTTAGTTCCACATAAAGTAAAAACAAGCAGTATCAAAGTTTGAGACATGACATTTTCCACCTCCCGTGCAAGCGCTTTAATTTCACATTTGGGAAAAGATTTTTTGCAAAGAATTACCAGGCAACATTTAATCTTATAAATGTTTTTCCTTCAAATTTCATTGGGCCCACCGAACCACGTGGGGCTTTCTCGTCAACCCCGCTAGCTTCTTGTGCTTGAGCTTTCACTACCGTGAGCAAGTAGGGAAAGCAAAAAAAAAGAGTTTAACTTTATAAAGTTATAAAAATTAAAATTTTCCCTAAAAGTTCCCCTTTTCACGTGCGTTTTTCCTTTGGATAATATTTAAAATATTTGAAATATTATGTTTTGCAACTTTAGAAAATGAAGCAATTTTAATTTCGGTTGTCATCCAATCGGAGGAAATTCATTGTGAGCAAACCGGGACACCTGGAGCAGCAAAAATTTGCGTAGGGGTATTATCAATTATTTAGAAAAACCCATTTCCTCAAAATTTTCCCAACCCTTAAAATTTAGGTACCTCCTTTGTAATTGGCCCTGACATGTTCGCCACAATAAAAGTACCTTAAAATAGTGTATCACATGACCTCCATTTTTATGAAAATTGAACTATAGAGGTTTTAGACCAAAAAAATAAATGGGTTGTCATTAGAATTGTAAAAGTTGACACTTTATGGAACACCATTTTTGGCCCTATCGTGATTAGGAAGCAATTAAATAACCCATCAGAACTTATCCTGGAGGTGTGAAGTTGAACATGCATGTAGACATTTGAACCAAGAATGCAATGCAACAAACAACTCAACAAAAGGGGTCTCAAGGTTAAAGATATTAATTAGTAAAATTGCTCACTCAAGCATATATGCAATTGTAGCTGTTCAAAACCAATTAAAACTCACCAAATCACCTCATTGAAAAAATATCAAATCAACTTCTGAGAGGTTTCCATTGGAGAGATTAGATCATTTTAGTATAGTGAGCTAGTGTGCAAGAGATCTTTGCTTGAATCATCATCCTTTACGAGATATTAGGGGTCAAAGTTGACCACCTTGAAAAGTTTCATGAAATGTATGTGCAAAACTGAATAAATTGCATTTGCTTTTGACCTGGTAAAAATAGCAAATCTCATCATGAGGCTCTAAAACCTGACATGGGAGCACATGAATGCATGGAAAATGGATAAAAATATTCGTTTTGACATGACGATCATCTAGTTGTAAAATGTAGGCTTAATGGGAGGCTACTTTGCAAAACTAAAAGTTTGCAAATAGTAGAAAAGTGTCAAAACCCTCCAGCTTCACTTTTCAAAACCCTGTCAAAATTCATCATAGGAAGCTAAAAATTGACATGCTTGCTCACATAGGTCACATGAGTGAGCTTGCAAATGGGTTTGGCTTGAAAATCAACAGGCACAAAATTATGACCCTCCAAAGTAGGTCACTCGGGTAGATTCTTCAAATGCACTTTTGAGAGTATAGAGGCAAAATTTTGAAATGGGCACTTCAAATTTGTAAAATGTGAGCGTGTCATCAATGGCTCTGACTAGGGATGTATTCCCCCTGTGGGAATAGCAAGATTCTAGATCTATGGGAAGTAGACCAAATACTGAGTCCATTAGGTGCTCTCAAATTGCTCCTTTATTCAACCTTCTTTTTCAACTTCATCTGGTGACCCCAGGCCACCAAATGAAAAATGGAGTCAATTTTTACCTCTATCAAACACCAATTTGATAAAAGAACTGATCTTCAACTCATGCTTGCACTTGTTAAACCACAACAACATGAACAACTGCACCTTTGTAAACACAAGTATTGGGTTGCCTTTATGCAAGTGGGAACTTGCTCTCTATTTGGTATTGTCATCAAGTGGAAAGCAAACCAAATAGGCCACATCACTGCCACTCTCTTCATCTTCTAATTTTTCACTGAGTGGCAACATTTGAAGATGGCCATCAAGACCATATGAAAGCATAGCCCAATCACAACCATCTGCCTAATTAAACATGCTGGTACCTCCCAACAAGAAATCATATACAACTTCATCAACATATTCACAATCACTATGCATCTCAGAGTCAGGCATACTTTCAAAATGTTGATTATCATGTGGCAACAACTTGTCATGTTCATCATACAAATCACTCTCAAGATGAAAAAAACTTCCTTCAATGTCTTGAACATTGCCACACTTTATGAAAACTCCTTTCAACTGATAAAAGTAGCACTCACATTTTCCTCGTGGCCAGTACAATCAGGCTCAATCTGATTATTAGTTTGCATATCAAAGGTGAAACCATCACAAGAACTTACTAGAAGATCTTGCACATCATGCAAACTATCTCCAAGTGTATGTAAAGAGATACACTCATGCATTGGCACACTCTGTAACTATCCTTCATCATGCTGGTATTGAGAATCATCAGAGATTCTGGCTTGTCCTCATCTATGGTCATATTGTCATCTTTTGAACATAACATATCAACATGTTCATTATCACTAGTTTGCTCAATAATGAGAAATTTTGGTTTAGAAAGACAGTATGATTTCTCATTGAAATCAACATCCACATGAAAAGACTCATGCCTAGGCTCATTCAAGTCAGCAAACAAAGACTTGTCCAAATCTGCATTAAAATTTTCAAAATTTGGCTCATTGGATATGCAATCCTCATGGTTATCTTCTACTTCAAACTCATCAAAATATATTTCTGAGTTTGCATTTGCATGTACACTATCATACTCATCATACAATGCATCATTTCCATCAAATGGTTGCTTGTCTTCATTCACATTATCATCATCATGATCAGTTGGTTCATAAATGAAGGGAAGATCAGAAACACATGGATCATACCTTGCAAATTGAAGATCATCATCAATGTGAGAAGTACATAACAACTGAGATTCATTCACATGTGCACACTCCTGATATTCAATGGTCAACATATCTAAAAAAATTTCATAACTCAATAGATCATTGCTATGATCTATTCTCTCAACCACTTCCTCCTCTTAACCTTCACTTGAATTGGATGCATTATCAAATTGTAAATCTGGATATGCCATGATGTCATCATCATCAAAATATGAGAACTCAATGGGCTGATCATAAACAAGATTTCCCCAATCATAGGAGATTGAATAGCTAACAACCTTGTTAGAAGAATGGTCACCACCCATCATAGAGAATAGGCTGTCTATTTCTTCCTTCTTGCTTACTTCTGGATTGTCATAATAGCAATCTACATCTTTTTGCATTGCAACATTGGAATAGGTTTCTTCATTGAGCTTTTTATTTTCATCCTCTTGAAGATAGACACAAATATCTTCTCTATCAAACTGAAAACCATCAATGGTTTCCTCATTGCAACTACTTGTGGTTGATCTTGTCAACTGAAATTCATTGCATACTTTATCACTTGCAGCTAACATATTGATGTTCTCAAGAACATTCCCTGAATCAAAAAATTCCATTTTCTCATCATGGAGACTTGCATCAAAGCTACATTCAACACATGTAGAATTGACATGATTATTTGTACCATAACATTGCTAATCACATATCTCTTCTTCAAAAAGTAAATCCAATTTGTATCCCTCATCGTGTTCTTGGCTCAGAAAACTTGAAATCCCATTGTTTCTTGCAACATCACACTCATTTCTTGAGGGGAAAGTATCATTTGCATAGTTTGAACTTAGATGATCATTTAGGAAGTTATTTGCATCATTTCAGCCTTCAAGTGCTATAAAAGATGTGCTCTCTATTTTTGCATTTTCAGAGGAGATAGAAGAAAATTCAAATGTTTCATTCACCTCATCATATCTTTCATCATTATGGCTGCAACTCTCAGCTGGGTACACTTATTTTGTAAGTTGTTCAAAGACAACTTTCTCATCACTCAATGATACATGATTCTTGTTATCAACCTTCTCAAGTATGCATTTCTTTGTATTTAGAACTACAAATATCTGATCATTCATATTCACACAACTACTAATTTTATTAGCATGTTTACCCACAATTGAAGACAACAAACTTTGCACATATTCATTCCTCTGCTTCTCCAAACTATCTAAAAATGTGTAGGCCATCTGAATAGTAGATATTCTAAAATATTTCAACAATGCACTAGATCCTTCCTCAAAGGCATCAAAGTACATATGAATACAATCTGGACTACTAGGTCTGAAATTCTCTAGGATTAGTGATAGGGAAACAACAAATCTATGACTAAAATCAATGCTTGACTCTTCATCTTGCTTTCTAATCTGCTTTAACCTCATGACAAGGTCAGAAGGTTCTCTTGCAAATTATTTTCTATACGCATCTATTAGTTTATCCCAGCAAGGAAAAGTTTTCTTAGGAAAAAAAAAGTACCAATCTCTTGCTCTTGCTTCAAGATATCTAATAAAAAATATCATCCACATATCCTGATATCCAAATGAATGTTTCTCCATGAAGTTGGAGAAACTTTTGACATGTGCATCTCCTTCACATACATTGTATCCATTAAATCTAGACATCTTCTTGTAGACTTGTGCTAACATATTTTCAATTTTGTAATCAACCCATGACAAATCTAATTGAGCATACAATGGATCAAAGGAATTGACAAAAGGTGCAGAAATTTGGCAAGTAGATAAATTATGACTATCTCTTAACTAGGCTTGTTGAAACATTCAATGCCTTCTATCCATCTCTTTAAGTCCTCTTTCAAATACATCTTTCCATTTTGGCCTTATCTTAGACTTGTGCACTCTTGGCTTCCTATACATTGGGGTCTCAAATGTATGAAAATTATCATACTTCTGACATTTCTTGACAAGTTGTATTAAGGCGTCTACAGGCATGGCTATTTTATCTTGATGATCCATAGATATTTGCAAATCAAGGCTTAACTAATTGTGCATAATCACAACCATGACCAAATGAAGGATGGGAATCCCTAATATGTACAAATGCATTCTAACCATCCACACTAGCAAGTATTTTAGCACTAGACAAAATATTTCAATGGAACTACAATTACATTTAACATAAAAAATCCAACAAATGGGAGTGTGCAAATTCAATATTACTATCCTTTCCCTCTATTAGTGCTAATTCACTCAATAGGGAACCAAAGTTTTTTTTAAAACGTTCAAATATGGTTTCGATACACAAATTTCTTGAAAACCAAGAGTGAAGAATACCTCAAAACATTGTAGCTGCTACAAATTGTTCTTCTAATTGGAAATATTATAGATCTAGAACTATATTCACCTCTTCAATAGGTTCTTCTAACAAAGTCGCCACCTCTCTTCATAAAGGACTAAACTTCAAGCAATATGAAGCTCTTTTACATATAATTTTTTTTTTTGAGATCCTTTCACTAGCAGAGCACCATAGATCATGAAATCTTCAGGTTATCTGCAACAGATTCTTTCTCCAGGTTTGAATTCCTTCAATATTTGAACTAAATTCAAAATGGAAAATAATAATGACTTTGTAATTAAGCAGTTTGAACTTGGAGATTCAAATTTCTCCCCAACAGAGTCACCATTCTGTTGGTGTTCCAAATCGAACAATCCAATGAATCCTATAGACTAGCCACTTCCTAATGATCATACTCAATGGTGGATTTGGACAAATGACAAGATCCAGTCAAAGACTAAGATATTCTACACTTCTGGCTCTGCAGGACTAAGGTGGCTCAACCTATACAATGCCTAAAAACTTAATTGACTCATACACAGACATTGCTTTTTATAGAAGATAACTCCCAATGAAAATAAACCAAGGAAAGCATTGAGAACTTCAAATCTAGCTAAATTCTTGGTAAACCTACACTTACTCAGTAATTGGGAAGTAGAACACTAAACCTCAACCAAACAACAAGGATTTAAAATGATTTTGAATTTAAACTTGTTTCTAAGATGCATAAAGCTAAATGATAGATCAGTGCCTAATTCTGGGCCATGGAGTCAAATTCACAAAGATAATTCATTAGCAAACAAACTTCAACTAGTGGATTTATAACTACTAATGTATTACATAAATAGATCCTCTCCTATTATCAATCAAATTCTTCTCATAGATCCAACCTACACACTTACAATCACAATTATTTGCTCAAAGTATTTTAACTACTTCATTGAAATAGAACCATGAATAGACCAAACAATCTTAGGAAAATTGAGATGAAAAATTCAAGCATACTCTGTATTATTGAATTCATATGACTAAAAATGTACAAATTTGGAGACAATTTGATGACATTCATGAATGTGGAAACAATTTGAAGAAATTCATGATTTATTTGCACAAACTAGCTGGTATTTACTTATGAAATCAACAATTACAATTTACAAACTCAGCTAATGACTTGAATTTAGCATTTCTCTATCTACCCAACCCCATACAAGAATTCAAAACCCTTTACAATTAGGGAAGAATGAGAATACAAAGAAGAATAGAAAGCTCTAGAAAAAGCCCAAGAGATGATCCATAAATGCCATCTTGAAGTTTCATTTACCATTGATTAGCAAAATGCAAAGCTTCTCTTATCTCTCTTCCTTTGCAACCAATTTGCCTCCAAAATTTTCCTTTGTGTCAAGTTGCTCATCAACAAAAAAAAAATCCCATGTGAGAAAATTTCACTCCATTTACTCTATTGTGAAAAATAATTTTTGCTTGCCTGTGAAAAATCTATTTACTTCCTTTACAATTTTTCTTGAAGAATTATTTTCACATTTATGTGCCCAACACATAGTCTCATTTATAAAATTAATAATGCATTCACTTTATAAAATTATCCCATGTTTTCACTTTTCATTTTATATACACAATTGCAATTTATATTTATCTCCAACAAATAAAAATATTCCACTTTATAATGGAATAATTAACGGGCTATATTAAAATACTTTTCTGGCACCTTGTATTTGCATCTCACAATTGAAATATTTGTCCTGTGCTATTTTACTTTTCACTCCCAGTTAAGAGGAAATTTCACCTAGTGCCTTTATTTCCCAACAATATTTAAAAGCCTTGAGTAAAATATTTATATGGGTAAATAAAATATTTACCCACAACACTTTACATTCACATGCCTAGCTTTTAAAATATTTCTCCCATCACAAATAAAACAATTTTAAAATTACCATGGGAAAAATTTATTAGCACCCACCACTTTAGAAGTTCATTGTGATAGCAATATTTTAACACCAATTTTAAAATTCCCATGGGCCCACCACCTTTACTTACCCCACACTCCTACAAGCCTTCAAGCTTGCATCATCAAATTCTTGCAAGATAGCGGGGAATGGTGGGGATTTACCCACGTCTCTCTTTTTCCACCTCTCGTGCAAGCACTTTAATTTCATATTTGGCAAAGGTTTTTTTGCTAAGAATTTACTGGGAAACATTTAATCTTATAAAAAATTTCCTATAAATTTCATTGGGCCCACCAAACCACGCGGGGCTTTCTTTTGAACCCCGCTAGCTTCTTATTCTTGAGCTTTCACTATTGCGAGCATGCGGGGAAAGCAAAAAAAAAAAAAGTTTAAATTTATAAAGTTATAAAAATTAAAGTTTTCCCTAAAAGTTCCCCATTTCACATGCTTTTTTCCTTTGGATAATATTTAAAATATTATGTTTTGCAACTTTAGAAAATGTAGCAATTTTAATTTTTGTTGTCATCCAATCAAAGGAAATTCATTGTGAGCAAACCGAGCCACCTGGAGTAGCAAAAATTTGGGTAGGGGCATCATAAATTATTTACAGAAAACCCATTTCCTCAAATTTTTCCTAGCCCTTAAAATTCAGGCACCTCCTTTGTAAACTAGCCCTTGAGACGTGTTTGCCACAATAGAAGTACATTAAAATATTGTATCAAATGACCTCCATTTTTATGAAAATGGATTTGTAGATGTTTGAGGCCAAAAAAAGAAATGGGTTGTCATGAGAATTGCAAAATTTGACACTTTATGGAACACCATTTTTGGCCCTGTTGCGATAAAAAAAAAATTAAATAACCCATCAGAACTTATCCTAGAGGCATGAAATTGAGCATGCGTGTAGACATTTGACCCAAGAATGCAATGAAATAAACAAATTGGAGAAAGGGGTCCCAAGGTGAAATATATTAATCAACAAAGTTTCTCACTCAAGCATATATGCAATTGTAGCTGTTCAAAACCAATTAAAACTCACCAAATCACTTCATTGAAAAAATATCAAATCAACTTCTGAGAGGCTTCCACTGTAGACATTAGATCATTTTGGTACAGTGAGCATGTGTGCAAGATAGCTTTTCTTGAATCATCGTCCTTTACTAGATATTAGGGGTCAATGTTGACCACCTTGAAAAGTTTCAAGAAATGCATGTGCAAAACTAAATAAATTGTTTGCTTTTGACCTGGTAGAAGTAGAAAATATCATCATGAGGCTTTGAAACTTGACATGGGAGCACATGAATGCATGGAAAATAGAGAACAACATTCGTTTTGACATGATGATCATCCAGTTGTAAAATGGAAACTCAAACGGGAGGCTACTTTGCAAAAATGAAAGTTTGCAAACAACAGAAAAGTGTCAAAACCCTCTAGCTTTGCTTTTCAAAACCCTGTCAAAACTCATCATAGGAAGTTGAAAATTGACATGCCTACTCACATAGGTCACATGAGTGAGCTTGCAAATGGGTTTGGCTTTGAAAATCAACACACACCAAATTATGACCCTCCAAAGTAGGTCACTCAGGCAGATTCTTCAAGTGCACTTCTAAGAGTGCAGAGGAATTTTTTTGAAATGGGCACTTCAAATTTGAAAAATTTGAGAGTTCTATCAGGGACTAGAACAACTTATGATGTCTAGTTTGTGATGCATAGGCCTTTACAATTTACAAATCTAGTTAAGGGTAGTGTAGGCAGTAGGTGACATAGAGAGGACTCTAGTAGACAATGTTGATAGAGATAGTTAGCAGAGGTAGAGGTTACAATATAAGAGGATAGGGGAAAAGGACCAGGAAAGGGTCCAAGATAGGGACCACAGGTTCCACCACTAGCATAGGGTCCTAAGGTCATCAATAGCAACAAGTAATAGCTATAGTAGGAGGTCTCAATGATCAGAGGGTGATGGTTGCCTTATAGGAGTGGAATTAGGTGTGTTGAGAGTGTTATGGTTTTAGAAAAGAGTGGGATGGTCTCTCTGGAAAACTTTCTCAAACTAGGATAGAGAGGGATCAACTCAGGATAGAGTGAGATCAAGTTAAGACACATCTAGATCCAGAGACTACTCGGTGGTAACAATTAGAGATTCAAATAGCAGAGATTACCATAGAGCATGATTAGGAGAGGGCACATCGATAATAGTTAGAGGCTCTTGCACAAGCTTAGGACATACCAATCCCTTGACTCAACATATCTAGGTCATTCAATAAATACAGAGTGAGTCTAACTATAGGAATTTATATGACATGGGAATGCCCATTCATAGGTGACAACCTAGATTTTCTTAGATGAGTTCTATGGGTCCAAGTAGATTAGATGGCGAGTCTATAGGTAGAACTTCTTAGGGAAATTCAAAGGGATAGGGCCAACATCAACAACCACTTATGGGGCCACCACCTGCTCAACCTCCTCATAATCGAGAGGATCAAGGGAGCTCAGGGTAGAGTAATTCTTGTATAAATATGTTGGTGTAGCTATATTTTGATGTAGAAAAACTTTATGTATACACATTTGTTGGCTATGGATAGTATCCTATATATTTTGATGTATATCACATATTTGATGTATCATGACATTTATTTTTTGATGATATATGAGATGAGATGATTTTGATGCGACCATTGTATAACTTTTTATCTTATGCATTGATCCTTTTATTATGTATGTTATGATTATGGATGTAGAGGTATATATGGATGTATGTGTTATGAGATGCCTCATGTTTCTATGATGTGATGATGTGAGGTTTATTTATTATCTTTAATGTGGTATGCATGGGGCTAATGATCTATGGATGCAAGATGTATGGTGTGGATGATGATATGGTCATGATTTTCTTTTTGCATTTTCATATAATATATGAGAATCATGTAGGATGGATGAAATGTGATGCATATTAATGATTTGTGGATGTAGGGTGAGATAAATTTATATTTTTGTTATGTCATGATATTTGGATAGAAATTTTAGTATGATAGAAGTAGAAGAATGAGGTAGCATAGAATAAGATGAGCAAGATGATGATGGGATAGAATAGAAGGATGATGTTGATTAGGATACCAATAAAACTATGATTATTTTGAGGTTTTATTGGATATGTGATGGGATAGGATAGATGATTTTACTTCTTTTTTTATATATATTATACAAACAAATGTAGAGAAATCCCTATTTTTAAATAGCAAGTATACATGATGCACCAAGGTATGAAGAACTAGGGTGATGCTGTATCTATTGCATGAACTTTGACGTTGCAAAAAGATAGGAGTATCTTTGTTCATACCTGACATATGGAAACCTTGTTTGATCATATGAAAGAATGAATCCATCAAAGTAATTAAACCAATAAACAAAAGTTATGATGAACCCAATATACACTAGACATTTTATTACTCAAGAAGTTATCCCTGCACACACAAGGCAAGTATTCAACAAGGGTGTATTGCAATAACATTCAACAAGAATAGCAAATGAAATCAATGAAAATGCCACATTATGTTACCCCCTCTAGATATACCAAGATATTGAAGATCATGGAATTTTTGAGTGAGCCGTGTAAATGACAAAAAAAGAGATAAAAACACAAGAAAAGATAAAAAAATGACAATATTATTGTCATCATATCTCTTGCTAGAGAGAGTTGTTTTAGCTGATATTTGAAATGGTGTCTACTGTAGGAAAGATCTATCCGTTAAGGTATGCATTGGATGTTGATTTTGTATACTTTTGATAGGTCATTGAAATGAAGGTTAATTGACATGTTTTTCAATGATCAAGGCTCGTGATTCTTCGTGAACATTTTGTGTTTCAATGATTGTATTTGCTTCTATTTGTTTTGCCAAGGGTGAGGATGGAAACAAGTTTATTATGGGTGACATTTTTTTGTGAATGAGATGAGCGAGATGGGAATGGATGATTTTGTTTCTTTTTGGAATATTTAAAATGTTTTTGAATTTTTAAAATGCTGAGGTATTTTTTGGTATTTTGACATTTTATAAGTTTTTTTTTTTGGTATTTTGAATATATTTGGATGTTTTTGAGTTTTCTATATCTAGATTTTTTTTATATTTTTTAGGTTATCTGGATGTTTTTGATATTTTGGATGATATCTAGATCATGTTGTAAGCTATATGACATGGATTAAGATTTATTTTGAAGCAATATGTAAGCACCTACCTCCAATGTCTTGCAATGTATGAAATGTTATGAATGGATGCATGGATCAAGATGATGGATGGATAGATATGAGAAGGATACCAAGGATTATCTTGTGATAGGATAATTTTGTAGCTAGAACATGTTTGTATGGATAGTTCTAGATATAGGCTATGGTACTTCAAGGGATAGGTCAAGATCAATGGTAAATGACCATGTCAAGATTTTTCCAAAAGCAAGTTTGAAGTATGCTCCTAACCTTTGTCAAGATAAAGATAATTTTAGATTTGAATGAGGATGAATTGGATGGATAATGGTTTTATTATGGATAAAATGTATAATATTTTAGACTTATTATGGAGGGCATGGGATAATTTCACTTGGAATGGTGCACGTAGATGCTCAATTCTACACATGATACATGTTTGCCAAGTGTCATCATGGTACTTACCCAAAGTGCCACCAAAGTTGTTTTCTTTGGAGGACGATTTTTCTCTTTATTGTTTTCTTGGTTTTTTTTTTTTTTGCTTATTTTATTACTTTTATGATTGTTTTTGTTTTTTAATGTTTACGTTGAACCACCTAGTGGTTTTGATGTAGATGCTACCATCAAGATATGCCAATGATATCATGCCTAGAGGAGTTTCTTTGCCAAGATACTGGTGCTTGAATATAACCTCTGAATGTTTTTGTCTTCTTTGATACCAAAGAAAACCTTATCTAGATGTGTGATCACAATAGAGTGCCCTTAGAGTCCTTATGATAAAGAGTTGTTTCCAAGACATGATCAATGCGGTATTTGGATATTGTTGGTTTTGAGATGGATGATAGATTACAGTGAGATATGAGACAAAGATGGACCGGTTAATAGTTTGGATAATGAATATTTGATTCTCCAATCATGGGATAATAAAAAATGAAAGGTGGATATGGAATTTTGAGTGGAATGAGGACAAAATCCTTCATATACTTTTTATTTCGATCTTGAAACATTCTTTTGCATAGGTCAACATTTTTGATGGATAAAAGTCCATTTTTATTTTGCCCCATAGTTTCTTTGGCTAATGGATTTTGATATGGATTATTTCTTTAGGGTAAGTGCAGAAAGATGGGGGCCAATAAGGGGTCTTAAGTAGCCACTTTTTTTTCTAAAATTAAGAAATACTAACCTTGGATGAGAAATTGAGGATAGTTACTCAAAATTTTAAGATGCAACAAGAATAATGCAACAAGTACTTCGAGTCTTCTTTCTAAAGTACTATTTAAAAAAAAATGGTATAGATTAAGGGGTTCAAAAGAGGGAGCCACAAAAATTGATGTTGTTTTTGTCAAAAAAAATCATAACATAGAGTCTTTTGTGGCTCCCTCAAAAGGTTAACTTTTTTTTTTTTTTGTATTTTTAAAACCGCTTCAATGAGAAATTAACTAACATGTAGTTTATGCCCAATTTTTCTGATAATTTTTTAATGAATATTTGATTTTTTACTAATTTTCAAAGTGGACACATCTTAAAAAATAGAATTTTGGCCATGCTACCCATACAAATTTTGAAAACTAATTGATTTTTTTTTTAATATGTGTAGAATAGATTCTAGTTTATAAAAAATGTAATTAATTTGAAATTTCAATGAATGGTTAAAAAATAAAGAAATTTCAATGAACAGTTAAAAAATAAAGTAAAAAATACCACACACTAGTTTTTTTCAAAAAATGGACACACAAACAAAAGAAATTAAAGATCAAAGGCTTAAAATTGTCAAAATGTGAAAAAATTACATTGTTAGATAGCTAAGAGAGAGCCTAACATTACACAAGTGTTCGATTTGTTTGACCTTGAAACACATGCAAACTTGATAGTTAGCATGAATGAGATTGTGTGAAATCTTGTAGAATATGAAAAAACACGTCTTTGGACATTAGGAAGGGACTCCAAGCTTTTAGGTTGGAAATCCAAAGAAAATCCAAAGCCTAAGGCTTGGGGATTCCTAAAGCAACATATAACGCAAGCACATTATATCATGCTCGTGTTATGTTTTGTTTTGCATATTTTTGGCTTTTGCAATACTTTGGTGTGTTTTTGTCATGTTTGACATAACATGCTCGCATTATGTTTGTCTCTCTTGGAATGTTTTATGTTCAAGTATGTTCGATGTATGTATGTTTGTATATATAATTGTATTTATTTATGTATGTATGCATGCATGCATGTATGTATATATGTATGTATGTATGTATGCATGTATGAATGTATGCTTGCATGTAGGCTTGTTTGTATATATTTATGTATGTATGTGTGCTTGTATGTATGTATGCATGCATGCATGTATGTATGTATGTATGTATGCATGCATGCATGTATGTATGTATGTATGTATGTACATGTATGTATGGTTGTATGTATGTATGTATGTATGTATGTATGCATGTATGCCTATATGTATGTATGTATGTATGTATGTATGTATGCATGCATGGTTGTATGTGTTTATATATGCATGTATGTATGTATGTATGCATGCATGCATGCATGCTTGTATGTAAGTATGCATACTTGTATGCATGTATGTAAGGGTTTTGGGTTTAGGGTATATAAGGACCTGAAGGTATAGGTTATAGGGTTGAGGGTTGAGGTTTTTGGGTTTAGGGTTTAAGGTATAGGGTTGAGCATTGAGGGATAATATTTAACTTGTTGAGTGTATAAGATAAAGTGTGTAAGGTATAGGGAATAGGGTTTAGGATATTCAATTTAGGTTTTATGATATAGATTGAGGGTATAAGGCATAGGGTGACTTGGGTTGAGAGTGTAAGGTTTAGGTTTTAAGTATAGGGTTGAGGCACATTATTTATGGTTTAGGGTATAAGGATGAGGTTATAGGGTATAGGCATGAGGGTTTGTGGGTGTAGTTCAAGGTTTAAGGTATAGGGTTGAGGATTAAGGGATTAGGGATTAAGTATATGGTTGAGGGTATGAGGTAGAGGGGTGAGAGTTTACAGCTGAGGATATAATGGTCAAGGTTGAGTGTCTAAGATATATGGTTCAAGGTTTAAGGTTGATGGTATAAGGCATATGGATGAGGGTTGAGGGTTTAGGGCATAATTATAGGGTTGAGAGGTATAGGGTATAGGGTAGAGGTTTTAAGGTTGAGGGATAATGTTCAAAGTTAAGTGTCCAAGGTTAAGTGTATAGGGTAAATGGGTTTAAGGGTTTAAGGGTATCTAGGGGTTGAGGGTTTATGGTTTAAGGGTTTAAGGTTTGAGGTATTAAGGGTTAAGGATTGATGGATAGGGTTTAAGGTATAGTGTCAAGGGTAGAGGGTTTAGGGATAGGGTTTAGGGTTTAAGGTTTAAGGTTTGAGGGTTGAGGGTTAAGGCTTTAGGGATAGGGTGAGGGTTAAGGGTTAAGGGACTAGGGTTTAAGGATTTAAGGTTTAAGGGTTAAGGGTTTAGGGTTTAAGGGTTGAGGTATTAAAGAATTAAGGTTTAAGGGTTGAACAATAATATATTAGGGTTTAAGGTATAAGGTTGATGAATTAGGGTTAAGGGTTTAATTTATAAGGTAGAGGGTTGATGGTTGAGGCTTTAGCGATAGGGTTGAGGGTTAAGGGATTAGGGTTTAAGGGTTGAGGATTTAAGGCTTTAAAGTTTAAGGGTCAAGGGTTTAGGGTTTAAGGGTTGAGGGCTTAAGGGATTAAGGTTTAACAAGTTGAGTGTTAAGAGATTATGGTTTAAAGAATAGGGTTGATGAATTAGGGTTAAGGGATTTTAATTTATAGGGTAGATGGGCTGAGGGTTGAGGATTGAGGGTTTAAGGGTTAAGGTTTGAGACTTTAGGGATAGGTTTTAGGGTTGAGGGTTAAGGTATCAGGGTGTAAGGGTTGATGATTTAAATCTTTAAGACTTAAGGGTCAAGGGTTTAGGGTTTAAGGGTTGAGGGCTTAAAGGATTAGGGCTTAAGGTATAGGGTTGAGGGTATAAGGTTGAGGGATTAGGATTGAGGTTCCAATGTATAGGGTAGAGGTTTGATAATTGAGGGTTGAGGGTTTAATGTATAAGGTAGACGGTTGATGGATTAAGGGGTTCATGGTTTAAGGGTTGAGGGTATATGGTTGAGGGTCCAATGCATAGGGTAGAGGTTTGAGAATTAAGGGCTGACCTGGTTTAATGTATAGGTTAGAGGGTTGAGGGATTAAGGGTTTAAGGGTCGAGTATTAAGGGTTTAAGGGCTGAGGGATTAATGGTTTAAGGGTTTAAGGGTTGAGGATTTAAGGGTTGAGGGATTGATGGTTTAAGGGTTGAGGGATTAGGGTTTAGGGTTGAGGGTATAGGGTTGAGAGATTAGGTTTGAGGGTTTAAGGGTTGAGGGATTGGGGTCGAGGGTATAGGTTTAAAATTCTAATGTATAGGGAAAAGGTTTGATAATTGAGGGTAGACCTAGTTTAATGTATAGGTTATAGGGTTGAGGGATTAAGGATTTAAGGGTTGAGGGTTTAAGGGTTGAGGGATCAAGGGTTTAAGGGTTGAGAGTTGATGGATAGGGTTGATGGATTAGGTTTGAGGGTTTAAGGGTTGATGGATTAATGGTTTAAGGGTTGAGGGTATAGGATTGAGGGTATAGGTTTCAGGGCCTAATGTATAGGGTAGAGGTTTGATAATCGAGGGTTGACCTAGTTTAATGTATAGGTTAGAGGGATTAAGGGTTGAGGGTTTAAGGTTTTAGGGATTAAGGGTTTAATGGTTGAGGGATTGAGGGTTCAAGGGTTGAGGGATTAAGGGTTTAAGAGTTGAGGGTACATGGTTGACGGTAAATGGTTGAGGGTATAGTGTTGAGGTTCCAATGTATAGGGTAGAGGTTTGAGTATTGAGGGTTAACTTGATTTAATGTATAGGTTAAAGCATTGAGGTATTAAGGGTTTAAGGGTTGAGAGATTAAGGGTTTAAGGGTTGAGGGATTAAGGGTTTAAGGGTTGAGAGATTAGGGTTTGAGGGTTTAAGGGTTTAGAGATTAGGGTTGAGGCTTGAGGGATTAGTGTTAAGAGTACATGGTTGAGGGATTAGGTTTGAGGGTTTAAGGGTTGAGGGATTAAGGTTTTAAGGGTTGAGGGATTAGGTTTTATGGTTTAATGGTTGAGGGATTAGGGTTAAGGGTTGAGGTATTAAGTGTTTAAAGGTTGAGGGTTGAGGGTATAAGGTTGAGGGAAAGATGGATAAGGAGGAGGGAGAGAGGTGGAGAGAAAGGGAAATAACTAGAGATCCTTGAGAGATATAGAGGTGAGAGACCTACAACATATGGAGAGAGGGGTGAGATACATAGGTGGGAGATAGGGTGAGCAAGATAGAAGGGGGGAGGTAGAGAGATGAGGGGGAGATAGAGGTGAGAGATAGAGTGGTGAGGGGAGAGATAGAAGAAAATGAGAGAGAGAAGTTAACAACTTGAGGGAAATATGGGTAAGGAGGAGTTAGAGGTGGAGAGGAAGGGAAATAACTAGAGATCCATTTGAGAGATATAGAGGTGAGAAACCTATAGCCTAGGGAGAGGGGTGAGATACATAGGGGAAAGATAGGTGTGAGAGAGATAGAGGGTGGAGAGGCCTGTGGGTAATGATACAATGAGTGAGAGATGTAGAGGATAAGGAGAGATAGAGAGGTAGAGAGGTGAGATATAGAGAGGTGGGGGAGAGATAGAATAAAATGAGAGAGAGAAGTTCACAACTTGAGGGAAAGAGGGGTAAGGAGGATGGAGAGACATGGAGAGGATAAGGAAATAACTAGAGAGCCCTGAGGGGTATAGAGGTGAGAGAGGTCTACAACCTAGGGAGAGAGGGGTGAGAGAAATAGGGGGAGATAGGGGTGAGAGAGATAGAGAGGGGAGAGGTAGAGAGGTGAGGGGGAGATAGAGGTGAGATATAGAGTGGTGAGGGGAGAGATAGAATAAAATGAGAGAGAGAAGTTGACAACTTGAGGGAAATATGGGTAAGGAGGAGGGAGACAGGTGGAGAGGAAGGGAAATAACTAGAGATCCATTTGAGAGATATAGAGGTGAGAGACCTATAGCATAGGGAGAGAGGGATGGGATACATAGGGGAAGATAAGTGTGAGAAAGATAGAGGGGGGAAAGGCTCATGGTTAATCAGATAATGAGTGAGAGACCTAGATGGATAAGGAGGGATGGAGAGGTAGGGAGGTCTACAATATAGGGGGAGAGGGGTGAGAGACATAGAGGGGCGATATGGGTGAGAGAGATAGAGGGGGGGAGAGGTGGGTAATGAGATAAGGAGTGATAGACCTAGATGGCTAAGGAGGGATGGAGAGGTAGAAAAGGAGTGTCTGAGATACCAAGAGAGGGGAGAGGTAGAGAGGAAGGGAAATAACTAGAGAGCCTTGAGAGATAGAGGCAAGCGACCTACAATGTAGGGAGAGAAATGGAGAGGGATATAAATATATAGAGAGCCTTGAGAGATATTCATGTGAGAGACCTACAACCTAGGGAGAGAAGGTGAGAGAGATAGGGGAGAGATGGGGATGAGGTAGATAGGGAAGGAGAGGGGTGGATAAGGGTTGAGGGTTTAAGGTTCAAGGGTTTAGGGTTTAAGGTTTGAGGTATTAAGGGTTTAAGGGTATAGGGTTGAGGGTTGAGGGTTGAGGATTAGGGTTTAAGGTATAATGTTGAGGGTTGAGGATTTACAGATAGGGTTTAGGATTTAAGGGTTAAGGTTTGAGGATTTAGGGATATGGTTTAGGGTTAAGGGTTAAGGGATTAGGGTTTAAGGGTTGAGGGAGGGTTGAGGGATTAGGGTTTAAGGTATAGTGTTGAGGGTTGAGGGTTTAGGGACAGGGTTTAGGATTTAATGGTTAAGAGTAAAGGGTTGAGTGTTGAGGCTTAGGAATAGGGTTTAGCGTTTAGGGTTAAGGGATTAGGGTTTAAGGATAGTGTCCAAGATTGAGGGTTTATGGATAGGGTTTAATATTTAAGGTTTAAGGGTTGAGGATTTATTCTTTAGGGATAGGGTTTAAGGTTAAGTGAGAGACCTAGATGGATAAGGAGGGATGGAGAAGCAGACAAGGAGTGACTAATAGACCTAGATAGGGAGAGGTAGAGAGGTGAGGGGGAGATAGAGGTGAGAGATAGAGAGGTCATGGGAGAGATAGAAGAAAATGAGAGAGTGAATTTGACAACTTGATGGAAATATTGGTAAGGAGGGAGAGAGGTGGAGAGAAAGGGAAACAACTACAAATCCATTTGAGAGATATAGAGGTGAGAGGCCTATAGCATATGGAGAGAGGAGTGAGATACATAGGTGGAAAGATAGGTTTGAGAGAGATAGAGGGGGGAGAGGGGTGGGTAATGAAACAATGAGTTAGTAAACCTTTATAAAATCAACATTTTCATAGCGCAAGCACATTTTAAAGAATTTCAGATATGGTTGGTTTGTATAGTAAGCCAAAATGTGCTCATGTTATAATGTGAGCGCATTTTGGATTTCTCTAAAAAATAGTAAAAAAGTTAGGACACACATGATCCAAGCCCACATACTCTGTTATTCTACTGGTTATGTGTGTTTTCTGACAAAAAATAAATAAATTCATGTTGTTGGGAAGTGCACATGCAATTTTTTCACATTCTACCACCTTTGCATGAACTTTCCACCACCTTTTTATGGTTTTCCAACTTAGGAAGGAGGAAATAATAGAGTATTCACATCAAATTTGATATATATCAATTCAATTCTCAATTTTTGTAGTGTTGTAATATTAATTGTGATTCAATTGTACGAATTTAACATAATAAATTGGTTAATTGTATTGTTGTTACTAATTCTATTTGAGTGATATACAATTGAATGTTGAAAAGGAAGAAAACTTGTGAAAAACAAAAAAAATTGAGGAGTTTTATGCAAGAGGAAAAATACTACATAATTGGGTAGTTTCTCCATTCAAATCTTTTTTTTTAGGTATGTCAAGTCTTTACACATTTTCTTTACATTTTCCTTAATTCTATTATGTTTCTTTATCATCCCTTATCATACATGCTTAATACAATGATTTGATTTTGTTATTATGCATATTCCATGTTCATCATTATTTGTTTTTTATTATAACCTTAGCCCCTCTTGGCACATTTTAAACTACACAATTCTTTACACTTTCCAATTACATTTTCTTGGAAGTTTCAAAAGGTTTTTCCATAAATTCACTTTGTGCAAATCTTGTAATCATTGTGGTCCATGAGACCACATCTCTTTGAGGAATTTTGTTGAACATTTGACCTACCTTGTGTATGCTTCCACATTTTGTATACATATTTATGAGATTAGTTATAACTATGCAATACAATACATCATTTATCAATCCTTTTTTTATGGATGTGCATACCCCTTTCCAAAGATTCTATTTTGCTATAGGCATGGTGGATGTTGCAAAATGTTTTAGAATTTGGTTTTACACCTAGAAATTGCATTTTCTTAAAATTTTCTAAAGCCTTTTCAACAAATCCATTTTTTTCATATCCCGCAATCATTGTATTCCATGAGGACATATCTCATTGAGGAATTTTGTCAAATAGTTCATGTGCCTTGTCTATACATGTTACTAAAGCATTCTATCAAATAACATAGACAAGGCAATAAGTTTATTTTACAATTGCAAGAGATCCATATATGCCTTTATTTTAGATTAAGTCATTTAACCTTAAATAATTTTAAGAACATACATAAGGATCCTCTATATAAGTGCAAGGATTCTTTGCCTAATTTGTAAATTTTTCAAAAGGAATAACAATGGTGGAAAAATCAAGACAAGATGCAACAATTTAGAATTCCTAAAGGGTTTACAATTATTAGAGCCAAAGTAGGTTATATTAGATTTTATAAATAGCTCATTTCCTTCTTGATGCTACCACATTTTGTATACATGTATGCAAATCATTTTATTAAACAACATAGACAAGGTAGTGAGCTGTCTGAAAAAATTCCTTAAAGAAATGTGGTCTCATGGTGATGGACATCACCATGAGACCACATTTATTTGAGGCAATTTTTCAAACAACTCATTTCCTTGTCTATGCTACCACATTTTGCATACATGTCTACCAAATCATTTTATCAAACAACTTAGACAAGGTAGTGAGTTGTCTGAAAAAAAATGCCTTAAAGAAATGTGGTCTCATGGTGATGGACATCACCATGAGACCACATTTATTTGAGGCAATTTTTCAAACAACTCCCTTGTCTATAATACCACATTTTGCATACATGTCTACCAAAGCATTTTATCAAGTAACTTTGACAAGGTAGTGAGCTATTTGAAAAAATGCCTCAAAGAAATGTGGTCTCATGACAATGTCCATCACCATGAGATTGTTGGAAAAATGTGTCTCAACCTTGCAATTATATAAATATATATATATCCTAGTTACACCGACAGGTGTAATATACAATGGCAGCAAGGGGAGGAATGGGATGCATGTAAATAATTTTTTGTTATTTTTTTCAAAAAACTCTTAAAGTGGTCGACATACATTAAATAAATGATACATTGTAAATATAGATTGTTAATTATTAGGTTTTAGATCGAATGGTGGATATTTTTTTGGTTTGTCTTGCCCTAGATGGTAACCCTATTTTATGAGGGCATTGTACTACAATTGTAGATAGTGATGTATTCTAAGAGTTTGATAGTGGTCATGTTGTCTCTGAATCTCTAGTTGGTTATACTCCTGCGAGAAGCTTTCTTTGCAAGTATATTGCAATATTTGTGATTTTTGAATAATATATTGGGTGGCTTTTGAACTATGGGATTTATCTCCTGAAATGGTTTTCCCCACGTAAATCAATGTGTTGTGGTATGCATGATATTTATGTTTAAGTTTTTGTAATTGTTAAAGATTTGTAAAAGTTTTTATATTATTCTCCTCTCAATATTAGTGTTGGAAGTTTTTCTGCTACCTTAACTTACTTACAAATGGTATTAGAGCCTGGTCACCTTTAGTTTTAGTTGTGGGTTGTTGGGTTTTTTGAACTAATCCAGATTTGAGTAGGAGCTCATGCAGAAGATACTTTGTGATCTTCTTGCAATAATTTTCAGATGGCAAGTTCATCAACGAGAATAGAGGTGGATAATTTTTTTGGAAATAATTTTGAAATGTGGAAGTTGAAGATGGAGGATCTATTGATAGATAGAGATTTGTGGGAAGTTGTTGATGAGAATGTTTCAAGGCCTGCAAATCCTACTTAGACTTCTCAATATGATGTTATGGATCATAAAGCCAAGGGTCTAATCATATTGTGTTTGATAGAATTTTTTTCAATTAATTCCTATGAGGAGACCTCTGCATAGAAACTATGGAAGAAGCGTGGTGATATGTATCAACCCAAATTTTAAGTGAACAAGATTTTCTTAAGGAATAAGTTGTATTCCTTGAGAATGGAAGAGGGTGGAAGAATCATAGACCACCTAGAATCATTCAATATGTTGGTGGCTCAATTGGAATTTTTTGGTGTCAAAATGGATGAGGAGAAATACCAACTCTTTCTTTGTTCTTTTCCTGATTCGTGGGATTCTCTTTTTATGACTATTGGGAGTACTCTTTTTATTTTGAAGACTAAAGATGTGGTGGGTGCTTTGCTTTCTGAAGAGATGAGGAGGAAGGTGTCCATCATTGCTAAGGAGGCCCTAAATTTTTGTGTAAGACCTAAGGAAAAAGGAAAGAAAAATGAGAAGCGTGACAAATGCAAGTCCAAGGGGAGATCTAAATCTCTTGGAAAGTCCAAAGTTATTTGTTGGAATTGTGGTAACCCTAGACATGTTCGTAAGGAATGCAAAGAAGAAAAGAAGAAGAACAAGAAGAAATTGGATTCTGATTCTAAGTTTGAGAAGGAAGATCTAGCGATGCATTAATTGCATCTTTGGTAACTCCTGTAGGTAATGATGCATGATTAATTAACTCCAGTGAATCTTTCCATATGACCTTTAATAGAGATTGGTTTTTTGAATATGAAGAATTTGATGGAGGTATGGTGTACTTGGGTGATGATTCTCATTTAGAAATTTTTGGTCGTGCTAAAGTTGAAATTAGGTTACCTGATGGTAGAATAAAAAGGATTAATGGTGTGTTTCATATCCCTAGTTTAGCACAAAATTTGTTATCTGTGAGCAAACTAATAGATGTTGGTGTGCAAGTAGTATTTTCTAATGCAAGATGCAAGATGGTTAGAGTTGCTATGGTGATTGCTAGAGGTGTTAGATATGGAAAATTATATAAGCTTGATGTATGCATTGTTGAGTGCAATAGTACTTCCATGAAAAGCAAGTCTATGGAAGGAGTGAGGGCTTCACCTTTAGTAGATGGTACCCAAGGGTGCTCTTGCTTCTGAATCAAAGTTACCCATAGAGAAACTATGCTATGGCACCAAAGAATTGGCTACATTAGGGAAAAGGGTCTAAGGATCTTGAAAAATAAAAACCTTGTCGAAGGTTTTTCTAATTGTAATCTTGAATTCAATTTTTGTGAGCATTGCATTTATGGAAAATAAAACCACGTTTAGTTTTACTCAAGTTCTCATAAATCTTGCGGTGTATTAGATCTTATTCATTCTGATGTGTTTGGTCCTACACATGTTCCTTCGATTGGTAAATCCACATATTATGTTTCATTTATTGATGATTATAGTAGAAGGACATGGGTATATTTTCTAAAGAGAAAATCTGAAGTTTCCAATTGATTTAAAGAATTTAAAGCAATGGTTGAGTTGTAGAGTGGAAATAAAATAAAATGTTTAAGGATTTATAATGGCGGTGAATTTTTCTCTAATGATTTTGATATATTATGTAAATATTGTGGTACTCATAGACATAAGACAAATTTGTACTCTCCACAATAGAATGGAGTTGCAAAAAGAATGAACAGGACACTAATGAAGAAGGCTAGGAGTATGTTAAGTGGTGGTGACCTAGAATAAAGGTTTTGGGATGAAGTTGTTGCCACTACCTATTACTTGATTCACATGTCTCCTACATCGGATTTTTTTAATAAGATGCCTATAGAGGCATAGTGAGGTTGTAAACCTTCATTAATACATCTTAGAGTTTTTGGTTGCAAGTCATATACACATGTTCCAAAGGAGAAGTGAACAAAGTTGGATAACAAGGTTGTGAAATGTATCTTCATTAGATACAATTATGGTGTGAATTGGTAAAAGCTTTGGGATCTTACTGCACAAAAGGTAATACATAGTAGAAGTGCTATTTTTAGAGAATTAAGCCTTCTTCTCTTACATTGCAGCCAAAAAAAGTAAACAAGAAGATGTGATTCAACTTCCTTCTACACCTGAGAAAGTTGAATCAAGGACCATGGATAGACAAGAAGTTGAGGATATCTCATCTAGCTTTGACTCTTCAAAAGAGGAGGAAGAAGCTCCAACTCAACTTTTTTGTAGGTCTACAAGGCATATACAACCACCTGAAAGGTATACACCTAATGATTCGAGATGAAATTTTTCTTTGAATACTAACATGGATGAACCTAGATATGTAGAAGATGCATTAGGTATGAATGACGCAGAATCCTAGAAGATTTTTATGGATGAAGAAATGGAATCTTTGAAAAAGAATGATACATGGGATCTTGTACCATTGCCTGAAGGATGAAAATCTGTTGGTTGCAAATGGGTGTTCAAGAAAAAGATTGGTTTAGATGGAGGTATTGAGAAGTAAAAAGCAAGGTTGGTTGTGAAAGGTTACTCTCAAGTTGAGGGTGTTGATTATGTTGAGATATTTCCTCCTATTGCAAAAATGATATCCATTAGATTTTTTCTTTCTATTGTTGTTGCTTATGATTTAGAGGTTGATCAAATGGACATGAAAACTGCTTTCCTTCATGGTGACTTGGAGGAGGATATTTATATGACACAACCAAAGCATTGTGTTGTGAAAGGTAAAAGTAAATTGGTTTGCAAATTGAAGAAATCTTTGTATGGATTAAAACAGAGTCCTAGGATGTGGTACCAGAAATTTGATACATACATGTTGAGTTTGGGAATTAAGCATTCTAAATTAGATCATTGTGTTTATTATAAAACTGATGGTGATCATTCCTATTTACTACATTATATGTTGATGATATGTTATTTATTGACAAAGGGAAAGGTATAATTTTAGAACTGAAATCTCAACTTTCTGCTAAATTTTAAATGGAAGACCTTAGTGCAGCTAGACGCATTCGTGGTATGGAAATTAAAATAGATAGAGAGAAAAGAAATCTATGGCTTGGCCAAAGTAAGTATTTCAATTCAATTTTATAGAGATTTAACATGCAAGATTGTAGACCATTGTGTGTTCCTTTTTTTGTTGGAACAAAGTTATCTATTTCAGATTGTCCAACATCCCCATCAAAGATGGAAGACATGAGAAGAGTGTCTTACCAGAGTGCAATTGGAAGTTTGATGTATGCTATGGTTTTTACTAGACCAGACATTACACAAGTAGCGGGAGTTCTTTCCAGATACATGTCTAATCTTGGTATAGTTCATTGGATGCAATTAAAAGGGTCTTTAGATATTTGTGTGGTATTGAGTAGATTATTCCTTGTGTTATCATAGTAATGTGACTGAAGAGGATATCACCCTTGATATTCATGGTTATGTGGATTCAAAATAGGTATGTGATATTAATATTAGACAATCCACCAATTCTTATGTGTTAACTTTATTTGGTGGTGCAATCAATTGGATGAGTAAGTAATAGGTTGTGGTTGCTTTGTCCACTATTGAAGTAGAGTATATGGAAACTACTCATGCTTGTAAAGAAGCTATTTGGCTTAAGAGACTATGTTCAGATAGTAGAATAAAGTGAGGTGTAGTGATAATTTATTGTCATAGTCAGAGTGTGATATGTCTAGCCAAGAGCCCAAAATTTCATGCCAGGACCAAGCACATTGATGTACAATATCATTTTGTTTGAGATACGATCAAAGATGGCAAGGTGAAGCTGGTTAAGGTAGAGACTTTGATGAATGTTTTTGTTTCTTTAACTAAGCCAGTGAGCACAAAGAAGTTCAAATGGTGTTCAAAGACTATGGGCCTTTTAGAAAATAGCAATTAAGAGAATTTTTATTCCCTCCCGTTGCTCTTGCAAGGTGTTTGACAAGTGGGAGATTTGTTGGAAAAATGTGTCTCAACCTTTCAATTATATAAAGGTTATTTTTGATAGGATATATATGAATATAAATATATATTTCCTAGTTACACCGATAGGTATAATATACAATGGAAGCAAGGGGAGGAGTGGGATGCGTGTAAAGAATTTTTTGTTAACTTTTTCAGAAAACTTCTAAAATATCCAACATACACTAAATAAATGATACATTGTAAATATAGATCATTAATTATTAGGTTTTAGATCTAATGGTGGATATTTTGTTGGCCTATATTTCCCTAGATGGTAACCCTATTTTATGAGGGTGTTGTACTATGATTGCAAACAATGATGTATTTTGAGAGTCTGATAGCAGTCGTATTGTCTTTGAATCTCTAGTTGGTGATACTTCTGCGAGAAGCTTGCTCTGCACGTATATTGTAATCTTTGTGATTTTTGAATAATATATTAGGTGAATTTAGGAGTGTGGGGTTTTTCTCCCAAAAGGGTTTTCCCCATGTAAATCACTATGTTGTGGTATGCATGATATTTATGTTTAAGTTTTTGTAACTATTAAAGATTTGTAATTTTTTTTGCATTATTCTCCTCTCAAGATCAGTGTAGGAAGTTGTTCCACTACCTTAGCTTTCTTACAAAGACCACATTTCTTTGAGACATTTTTTCAAATAACTTACTATTTTGTCTATGCTACGACATTGATCATGAGGAAATATCTCATTGAGGAATTTTTCCAAATAGTTCATGTATTTTTTCTATGCATCCATATTTTGCATGCGCCTAATAAGGAATTTGCAACCATAACACTCATCCAAATCCCCCCTTTTATGTTTTGATAGATTTCATACCCCATTCCAAGGTCCCATTGCTTCTATGGCTAAAAGCCTAAAACATGTACTTTCGACCAAACTATTGATGCATGAAAAAAATCTATCAAAGCATAATAGTAAGCAAAAGCATTGACAAGGTAGAGAGTAGTTTGAAAAAATGCCTCAAAGAAATATTGACAAGGTAGTGAGTTGTTTGAAAGAAAGCCTCAAAGAAATGGGGTCTCATGGTGATGTACATCACCATGAGACCCCATTTCTTTGAGGAAATTTTTTAAATAGCTCACTACCTTGTCAATGTTGCCACTTGACCACGAGGACATATCTCATTGAGGAATTTTTTCAAATAGTTCATGCACCTTGTCTATGCATCCATATTTTGCATGTGTCTAATAAGGAAATTACAACCATAACACTCATGAAAATCCCCCATTTTATGTTTTGATATATGTCATACCTAATTCCAAGGTCCCCTTGTTGCTATGGCTAAAAGAATAAAACATGTGCTTTTGACCAAACTATGGATGCATGGAAAAAATATATCAAGGCATAATAGTAAGCAAAAGAATAGACAAGGTAGTGAGTTGTTTGAAAAAATTCCTCAAAGAAATGGGGTCTCATGGTGATGTACATCACCATGAGACCCCATTTCTTTGAGGAATTTTTTCAAACAACTCACTACCTTGTCTATTCTTTTGCTTACTATTATGCCTTGACTACCACATTGACAAGGTAGTGAGTTGTTTGCAAAATGCCTCAAAGAAATGGGATCTCATGGTGATGCAAATCACCATTAAACCCCATTTCTTTGAGGAATTATTTTCAAACAACTCACTACCTTTTCAATGTTAGCACATTGACCATGAGGACATATCTCATTTAGGAATTTTTTCAAATAGTTCATGTGCCTTGTTTATGCATCCACATTTTGAATGTGTATACTAAGGAAATTGCAACCATAACACTCATGAAAATCCCACATTTTATGTTTTTATATATGAAATACCCCATTCCAAGGTCCCCTTGCTACTATGGCTAAAATCCTTAAACATGTGCTTTTGACCAAACTATGGATGCATGGAAAAAATCTATCAAAGCATAATAGTAAGAGAAAGCATAGACAAGGTAGTGAGATGTTTGAAAAAATGGCTCAAAGAAATGTGGTCTCATGGTGATGTCCATCACCATGAGACCACATTTATTTTAGCCATTTTTTCAAATAGCTCATTGCCTTGTCTATGCTACCACATTTTCCATACATTTTCCATTTTGTGCATATCTTGCAATCATTCCAATGATCCTTGACATATCTCTTTGAAGAATTTTTTCAAACAATTCACATGCCTTGTCCATGCTTCCACATTTCTCATGCATGTATGCCAAGGGATTGCAATTTTAACATTTGACAAAAATCTCCCTTTCCTTCAATGATTTGATTGCTGCCCATACCATTTTCCAAAGGTAGGATGTGGACATAAGTTGTGGAATTTGAATTTACACTTTCCAATTGTATTTTCTTGAAAGTCTATAATTTCTTTCAATTTTTAGGAACTAATATTTTTATCTATATCATGCTACAGATAAAATTCTTCGTCATTCCAAGGCAACATTCAAGGATTAAACCAACACATGAAGAAAAAGAAGCTAAGAATGCAAAGAAAGAAGAAGGTATAAGGGTACTTCATTAAAAGAAGAAATTGGACATGATTGTCGAAGACATGCCAATTGAAGATGAACACCAACCATCAAGAAGAGATATGGTATTGGTGGCATAAAGGGAATGAATGCAAAACCTTCATTCTATGAGAGATTTGAATATCGTAGTTGGATACACATCCTCTACCACAAGTCAAGATGGAGAGACACCATATCCTGCATATCAAGTTGAGATTGCATCATCACTCACATTTGGAATGCCATAATTCTCATCTCAACCTCAAATTACACCATATATTCCATCTTCAATCAAAGGTAGACATCTAGCCCATGTTCCTTAAATATTGATGAAATTCCTAATGTTGAGATGAATTCACCTTTGAGAACACCACCTAGGATTTTTCATAGAAAGTCAAAGTATTTGATTGATATTGATGAGAATATTTTGTAGCCAATGGAAGGTAAGATTCCAAAATGCACTTGTAGAAGATATGCTCATAATATTTGGAGAGTGTTCTTTGAAAAGTTAAATGAGATCACAAGATGTCAACTATTTGTTGAAATAATGTGAAGTATAAAGTATAGGTACATCATGAAGATTCTTGGGTTGAGAACATTAGAGGCTTCAAGTGAAAAATCTATTGTGAAGAATATAATGAGTGCATATGAGAGTGTGGGTAACACCTCACACACAAAATATAGTAATGTCACACAGCGTGTAATTACATCGATAATAGTAAGTAATAAAATGAGGAAAGCTTGTCTCATTAGAAAGATAAGTCAAGAATTGAGATTTAATAGAAAAAAAATATCAAGAGCCGTTGGAAGGCACCAAAGAATAGAGGACATTGATGCCGATGAATTATGGGCATTCTTGGGGAGACTGCCGAGAAAAGATAAATCAATTATTAAAGCCTTGGGATCACTAATTGAATAATTTTGGAAGAATAACACAAGGTTATCTCTGAATCAAAGGGATGTAGTAATAAGGAGAATCTATAGTCAAAACCATGAGCCACATCCAATGCATTTTTTGGATACGACTCAAACATAGTTTTTTGGTAAATTTATAGAGACGTATCCTAAAATTAAATTTTGTCAAAGATATTTTGAAATGATAAAACCTTTCTATGTGAAAATAAATCACACATGCACTACTTTTTGTTGTAGATTACATATTGAATTGTCTAGCCATTTTGATGTTTATCGGTCTATATGTTTAGATTTGAATAATCACAATGATTTGTAGGATTGTGGCATAAATTCCCCACCAACATCTTCAAGAGACTTCATATCAACAATTTTATGTGAAAGAGAGGAAGGACAAATATTCTACAAGAAATTATGATTGGATGGCACATGTCAAAATTATGGTGGCTTATAACGTATTTCAATATGTGAACATATAGAAAACACACATGTGGTTGGAAACAAACTAGTAGAATTCAGTAAGTATAAAATAGTGGTCTATAATACAAAAGATGGTACCATAACAAAAAGGTGTGATTTGGTTATTCAAAAAATTATAGTGTATCAATTTATGTCTACATTTTGTGACAATATAGTGTATGAGTATACAAGGATACCCATAGAGTTTGATGGTTAGACTTGAAATTCAAGTTATGCAAGGACATATTTCCACTTGTTAGCATTGTTTCAATCATCAACTTTGTAGATAACTATGGTCTATAGCCAAAACATGAGGTGTAATCACAATATTACAACTCCACACAGGTTTATTGTGCACATCACATTCATTCATGCAAATGATAGTATAGAGGATAATAGAAATATCATAAGGGAGTATCATTTTTATATTAGTGATTAATGCACACATTTTATGGAGTTCGTGCAAGGTTGATTTTAGGTATTATACAATGATTTTGCTACAGGAGGCATATCATTCAGTCAACATATCATATGGTTAGATAATTGTGCATCACAATACAAGAACTCATAGATGTTCTATTGGTTGAGCAAGATGCGTAATATTATAGGTGTTTAGCATATGTGGAACTTTTGTGAGGTTGGGCATGGAAAGGGGGAACATGATGGTGCAAGAGCATGTATCAATAGAGCACTGGCATGAGAAGAGTTGAAGTATAAAGATAATGCAAACTTGATAGATGCAAAATCAATTGTTGAGTGGTGTATGCTTCGATGGGTCCAGGTAATGAAGGTAAGTTTTCAGTTCATAGATTTTTTTGGTTGATATATGATACTAGCATTACACCATATGAGGATTGTTGTACATTGATAGGATCAATTGAGCTACCCCCTTTTAGAAGCTCAAATGCAGGTTCATGAAGTATTCATGCATGAAAGATAGCATTCTTTTGTTCTTTATGTACAATTCAAGCTTGGAATGAGTGTGAGTTAAAGGAGTGGGTTGAAAAATGGTAGTTAAGTTATCTTATCCTACTTGACATGTATCAGCCTCCAATGGCACTAGAACTAACATAGATGGAATCATCGGTTGACTTTGACCACATATCAAATCTAGTTCAACTAGGTAATATATCTACTTGAATAGCTTTTGAAATTCCTAATATCATCTTACTTTGTATTTTTTTTATAATGTTGAATAATTTCATCTAATTTGTTGCACATATCAATGTAGGGCATGTTTATGCAATTATTGCAAATGAAGAAAATGAAGAGAGAATGAATTATTACTTGTGTCATTGTGTTGAGGCTAAAAAGAAATTGGAGGCCCAAGTTAGAGATGGAGAAAACATTGAATACCCTATACACTTGGTGGATGTTATTGGAACATGGCTTAGAAGGTATCCACATAAGAGTGTTAATGTTTAGCTATTTCAAGACTTTGATGACACCCATCAGAAGATTCTTCATTACTCAAACCTTATCATGGCATCCAATATTCATTTGATACAATATCAGGGTAGACCTTTGAACAAGACCTTGTGGAAGGCGTGTGACTCTAACCATGAGACAATACTTGACACAATAAAGAGTGGAGCATACCTAGATGGTTCATTGGATTAATTTATAAGTATGCACATTTATTTTTTAAATTCATGTTATTGATATTAATGTATTGGTTCTTATTAATTTGTAATTATGCACATTAATTAGTTTATAGTTAGACCTTTCCAATTTTTCATATGTTTGTCTTTTTTTTTCTGCTATATTTTTAACATATACAATGAATATTGGGTAGATTATATGCATATTTATGGTTTCACCATTTGACCATCTTGAGACCTCAATTTTCAAATTTGACCTTTGTAGATTTGGATTAGACTTGGGACACCCTTCCTCAACCATAATTTCACTTGAAACATCAACCATTTCCATCAATATCCATCCAAAATATATCATATTTTCTTGATCTTAGCATTTTCATCCATTATCATAAGCTAGTCATCACAACCATCATCCTTAGACCTTGGTATTTTCCCATCAAATAATTTCTTAGGTGATTATCCAAGCCTAAGTAAGCATATTCAAGCCTCATCTAAGTGATTATCCAAGATTAGGAAGAAAAAAAAAACCCCTCTATCCAAGCCTTACTCAAGTGATTATTAGTGCTTGAGTGAGAAACTATAAGCCTTGCCTTGAGTAAATTTCAAATCTTTTGTTATATCTCTAAATCATCTAGATTGCAACACTAACATGATACAAGTAGAAATCACATACATTGGTATACCCTTTCATACTATTGTTAATGGTCTGATGATAGGGTTGTTGCCTCCTAAGATCACTTTTGAAACGATGGGCTTAATTGTGATACATATAACTATTTTCCATTAGTGTTTGATCCTCCCTGCAGTGGGAAGAATTTAACAATGACAAGAGTCATTCGGGTATGTGCAAGATCATGATGAGACAAAAAGTGGTGATATGATGGGTATGTGTAGGGTATGTGGCTAACGACTTGTTTTTACCGAAAATTGATGAAATGAAAAGGGATTTTAAAGGAGATTCTTAGCTTTCCACCAATATAAATTATGCTTTACTTTGAGTTTAATAAATAATTATTATTCATTTTGTATTTGATTTACGACTAAAGTTCTAATTGATAGGTTGATTGAAAAACATCTATAGCTTTCAAATGGTATCACATTTTTTGAATCTGAAACATGTGCCACATTCTATGCTTCGCATTCTATAGGATTAAAAAAAAAAATTGAATTTCATGAAGGTTTGACCAAGTTAAGGTGATGAGACATACAATTTTTTATATTTTTTAAAAGTTGTAATAAAAAATTCATAATTAATTATTTACTTGAAAAAAAATATGCATCACATCTAGACATGAGTCCTCTACTTATATCTAAAATCTTATAAAAAAATAATTATCATTTTATTGGGGTTAGGGTGGTCAGACAAACACCTACTTATTTTTTCCCTGAAATTTAAGTACTACTGCATTGAAATTTTAAATTTTCACCAAATAGATTTAAAATAAATAAATAAATCTAGTAGTTTAGAAACTACATTCAATTTGCTACAAATTCTATTCTTACATATTTTAAAAATAATATAGATAACTTATTCAAATTTTTACTTCAAGTTGCCTAACTTTGATTTTTCTGAATTTTTCACCACTTAAGGGCCTGTTTTTTCCATGATGATTCTGCACATACCCATTTGTGGCCTTTGGAAAGCTAAAAAGTACAACAACAAGCATCAACACGTGCACCATGAAAGTTAGACTATGGTGAAAAACTGTAACAAAGGTAACTCTAATTGTTGTTTCCCTAGCTCTGGGTGAGGCTGATCTCAACCCCAAACCTTTTATAGGGCTATTCCTAATAAATACGAGTAATTTCCCCTTATCTTGGTTTTATCATGTCATTTCGTATCACCTAGAATGCTAGAAAGTGGAAATATTGTGTTTTAGCTATTCTCTTTACCTAATTTGAAAACTTCATTTCAGAAGTTAATGATGATAATTATCATGTTTTTATCTATTTACAATTTTGATATGATTCTAAAACTGTTGGACATTCATTGAATGTAGTACAAATAGAACATCGTGGAGGGGGATGAGCCTCTCTTAGAATATAATTTTTTTTACTTGCCTATAGATTTCAAGAAGGTTAAAATATCAGATAATCACTTTTCATTGATAATTACAGTTAAATTATTGAGTTTCAAAAGCTTTCAATTAATAACTAGATTAACTTGATTTTGGTTTGCAGAAATAGATGTAATTTGGGCTATGCATTTGTGAATTTCACATCGGCTAAGGCTACATGAAATTTCTATAAATAATTCCACAAGCATCATTGGGATGAATTTAATTCCAAAAAGATTTGTGTAGTTACATATGTTAGACTCCAGGTAATGTTTGATCTCTACCAAGGCTTAATATATATATGCTAGCTTCACAACACCTAATATTTTATTATGTATTTGAATCATATGTATTGCAACAGTAACCTAATACAATTAGAAATCACATGCATTGGTATACCATTTCACACTATTGTTGATGATTTGATGACAAGGTCGTCGTCTCCTAGAAGACCACTTTCAAAACATTAGGCTTGAATGTGATATAGATAACTATTTGTCATTGGTGTTTGATCCTCCTTGTAGTGGGTAGAATTTAATAGTGACAAGAGTCATCTACGGTCTTTGGCAAGCTAAAAATTGTAGAAACAAGCATCAATATGTGCACCATGACAGTTAGACTACGACAAAAAAACTGTAATAGAGGTAATTTCAAGAGTATTGTTTCCGTAGCTTTAGGTGAGGCCGATCTCAACCCTAAACCTTTTATAGGGTTAAGAGTGTTATTTGATGATCATGTCGATAACCACAGTTAAATTTTAGAATTAGATTTAAATTTGATTTAGAGAGCCCTTAGGTTCAGACTTATTTAAGGGAAAGAGATAGACTAAGATATCATGTATGATAAAATAAGATTGCACAAATTTTTTTTATAGGGAAGAAAATATTTCTTTTTTTAACTTTGGTCATTGTTGTAATTATATTGTTGCATGCTTTACATGTTTGGGCATATAAACATACCCTATCTTGAAAATTTAATCCAACCTTGCTTGTTAGGATTGGGCTTATTTACCTTGCTTGTATATTGCTTGTGAGGATTAGGCTTATTTACCTTAAATGAGTCCATTGAGAGTAAATTTCACATATCCCTCAATAATATATCCCTTCTCCTCATATCTAAACACGTCAAATCCAAATATCCTTAGCCACCCTTCATATATAGGCAATGGGTAAATGGAAATGCATAATTGGAGGTACAATTAGTAGAATGCATGAAATAAAAGAAGGAATCTTCTCTTGAGAAGTTGAGGAAGGTATGTGTGTAGTATGTGATGAGTCTAGTTTATGGTCTAATTTTGGGTAGAATTTATGACTTAGTTGTTGAAGTTATCATGTACTTTGATGATTAGTGTTGATACTTTTATGATATTTCCTCAAAACTATAGACATTGGGATTAATCTTATTTCTGCAAACCATTAATGATAATGGCATGTTATATGGACTATCTATATTAATTTTGCATGTGGTTAATGAATTTTATTTAAGGTGGTTACAAATGTGCAATTATTGTGTGTACTAACATTGCCATGTAGATATAATTTGAGGATGCTAAATTGAGAAAGACACCGTGTGAATTCGAAATTCACCATGCTCCCTTCGGGTTTGATTTTTTTGGCTAAGTACCAGCCCATACCTTCAATGAATTGCATCAGCCCCCTTTTGGTTGTCACCGCAGCTTCGAACACATGTTTGTTCATTGCACTTTGAAGGAATTTCCCCTTTGTTCTTCCATCGGCCCCCGAAATACTACCACATGTTGCCACCGTGGGTTATTTTAATCGCTTCCTTTTGCTCCCTCATTGGCCCCCACATGCATGCCACATAGCTCCATCCACATAAGGATTTGGTGGGCCCCAAAAGTAGTTTTTATACTAAACATGTTGCTACATGTCCTCTCTATGCAAGCTTTCAACGAAGGAAGGGAATATCGACCGTGGATAGTGAAATACTACCACGTGTCTCTTCGGCGCACACTTCTTCAACGTAGGGGATGAGGTAGAATATGAGTTGTGGGATGCTACCAAATTTTCTAACCACCCATCATTCATAGGGGTGACACTTGTTTTCATGAGAATTAGTTGGACCACTACCATCATTCGCAAGGGATGCACCTAAATGGAGGGAGACCAAATGTTGTGTCTTGAATCTTTTCTGTTACAATGGCCAAGGGAAATCATTACCTCAACATCATTGCTTAGATTGTGAATCTTTTTGATGGTTTCTTGCTAAGTGGTGGAAGGCTTTCTATATATATTTCTCTTTGCTTCGAAAGAAGGGTTCTAGGTTCCACGGGTCTAAGGTTCCAATGTTTTAGGTAACAAGTTTGGAGATCATATACTATTTTGCCAGTTTTTTAGAATTATAGGATTGTTCAAGAGACCAAGCCTTTGTATTATTTATATTATTGCAAGACTCACAGACTGTGCCATTGTTCATCCTCTCTATTTCTTATGCTATCGATAAAATTTATGCTGTGCCATTTTTTTTGAATTTTTTATTTGTCGTACTTCTATAATTTGAATGCAAATTTGTTGGTTCAGATCATATCTTTTGACTCTTCTTTTCGATAAATGGGTGTGATAATTATTTTATGTCATTGAATGAATTATTCATACTACAATCTTTAATCTTTTTTATTCTAGGATATGGTAAATTGCTAAGTAGACCCTTATATCATATCCGAAAGATAGGTTTACCGTGCCTTTTATATAAATTCTAGTGTATCACCTTAGTTAGATTCTTTATTTTATATCTGATCCCATTTCCCATTCCAAAATCACATTCACAGAAGAAGCTGACTTCTTTAAAAATTTGGATGTCACTCAGTTTAGCGCAATAGGTCCCCCATAAATTGAGTTTCCCATAAAGGGTTGTTACCTTGCCAATTTTTGGCATCAATAGTTTTTTTTCCTAACACACTCGGTGGGACTGAGCCTCAATGAATTTGATTTCAAAGGGGGTGTATGAGCCATTAGCTTGCTACTAGGTCCCAAACAGTAAATAATCCTAGTTTATTAGTACCACCATTAGGGACAATATAGGCCATGACCCAATTAGTGAACATTTTGCTTCCTCCCCCCTTTTCGCTAGCCATGTTTCCTACCACTAATAGAAACTATGTGGCATGGGATGCCGGAAGCCCTCTTGTTGCACTAGTAGCACCTACCATTTGGGCCCCTATCCTAGTTTCTACCCTAAAGGCTATACCTAAATTCACTAGAGATGGCTCAAGAACATCGCCCGAACATTTGCAAGATGTTGCAAATGTATGCCTACTACATGGGGTTACAACCCAAAATGTGGCCTTAAGATTGCTTGCCGCCTCTTTCAAGGGAAAAGCACTGAATTGGTACCACACATTGTAGAACAATACTATCAATACCTGGGATGAGCTCACGGAGCCTTTCTATCAAAGATTATCAAATGAAGGAGATCGATCATCACTCTATTATCAGCTCTCAGTCATAAAGTAGGCCCCACATGAAGCCATGGCTGACTTCAATGCTCGGTTCCATACAAGTTGGTAGAGGATTCAAGTTGATATCTGCCCACTACTGGATCTGGGATACATGTTCTATCTAAAGTCTATCAATCCTAACATTTCAATGATGATTCAATCTCTTGGCGAAACTACGCTACCAAGTGCATATAACATCATTGTCAAGGCAGAGAACAATTTGATAGATTTTGAGAAATTACCACCTTGGCCCATAATTCCTATATTCCTTGAGATAACAGTTCTTTCCTAGGAGATTCCCTCTACCAACACACTGAATCCTCCCCAGTCCATGTACATGTATCCGAGCATGCCACAAAATGTTGCCTCCACATCTGGCTCTTCAAAAGAGGAGATGAGCGAGTTCAAGGAAATGTTGCAGACTATTGTCAATGAGATAACTATTATGATCAAGTGCAACCAGGTCATACCTTTGAGGCCTACCTACCACAATTATCAAGGAAGAAGGTCCTCTTACCAAAAAAACTAATTCCAAGGAGGCACCCGCACAAATCCGTAGGATCAAACAAAAAATAAAATAGTACTAATACCCACTTCACTACAAAGTTCTAATCTAAGCTCAAATAAAGATCTGACTGTAGGACAAAACAATTTAGCAGATGACACCAACCCATGGTGCTTCCCTTGCAGTGATTCACATATGCCCTGAAATTTCCTACGCAACAACCTACAACAAAAGGTGGCGAAGTAACATAGCCAAGCTACAATGTCCGACCCCAGAAACTGTGTATACCTCTTTGCAAATGGACAACATAGTGCTAACTATGCAAATGCAAGGAATGTCACTAGAGCAAGAAGTAGACATTGCTCTCGACCACACACTCTTCTCATGGATGGAAGAAGAAGTGGTGTTTTTTGATGATACACCTGCATCTAAAACACCGCAGGTACAATCTAACTACAACACTTGATCAAAGAGGAGATTCATGAGTGAACTAGTTGTCCCGCAACTAGTCAGTCTGCAACCTAAAAGTGTTTCGAACTAGACACCTAGTACCTCCACATCTTTACTGCAATGTCCATCGAGGAGGGAAATTGTTATTACAAGAACAAAGGAGCAGAAGCCCTCGAATCTGCCACCAATAAATGTGGTGGAAAATTTGAAAAAATCAACTGCAAATGTGTCTCTATGGGATATTTTAGCCATTCCAGAAAAAAAGATGCTACTACAAAAGGCTCTCCGAGAAGATGTCAGTGCAATGCCAATGGATCAGTTGCCTAAAGTAAAGGCCATTGATCAACCATCTTTCTCCAAAGTTCTTACAAATAGCACAACATAAGCCCCTGCTAAAGTAAGAGATAAGTCGAAGCCCCAATCCTTCTTCTTAACTCTCATTATAGGGGGGAAATTATTACATAATTCCATGATTGATTAATGTGCTAGCACCATAGTTATGCCTAAGAAAATAACTGAAGCTTTAGGACTTAGATATGAACCCTTAAAAAGAGGAGTGATGTAGCTTGATGGGAACATAATCAAAATCGTAGGTGTCATCAAAGCACTCCCCTTGACTCTATTTTCTTTCCCTAGTATCACAGTGCCACAAGACACTATGATCATAGATGTTCCCCTCATTTTCAGCCTCTATCTATCCTGAGAATTTACTTCAAAGGTGGGTAGATATCTGTCCCTAGATTGGTTGCATTTAATTCTTAGGACTAAGCATGGTGCAAAGATGAAGATATAATCTGAAGCTTTACACTCAAAGCATGTAGCTGATGAGGCCATGCTCAATTTTCAAGCCGCACACACCTCTGTCACTAAGCAAGAAATGTATTGCGTTGAGCTACTAGAAGATGAAAAAGTGACTAGAGACCAGAATGATCAAGAAGATGTTCTCTTAAGTGAACATATGGACAGTGACCCTTTCGACAACTACCATGCTACCGGGTTGGGCACCTGTGTCATCTATGATGAAAATCAAGTACTTCTGAAGGTTGTCAAAGAATCTGAGAATGGTCATTCCTCAGAGTTAGGGATGATGCATTTCGATCAAGCAAGATGGACGAATGACGTAGGATCTGGGATATGTTTAATATCCCCATAGAATGAAAAGACATTGAGGTCTTTCCACTTCCAGTTCACTTGCTCAAAAAATGAAGCTAAATATGGACTAGTGCAAGGTATCAACCTTGTGGAATGGATGGGAATTAAGCAATTGATGGTGTTCGAAGATTCTGTACTAGTAGTCAATCAAGTCCAAGGGCTTTCTGTGGCCAAAAATGTCCACATGCGATCCTACAAACACTGAGTTTAGGACCTAATTGAGGGTTTTGAAGCCTTCAACATTTAGATGGTGCCCTAAAAATAGAATATAGTTGCGTATCACATGGCATCATTTGGATCTCAATTTGATCCTGCCTCTGATCTCATTCAAAAAAATTAATTTGAACGAGTAATAGTCCAACCGAAGATTCCAGACAATGACCAAAGCTGGCAAGTGTTTGACAGTGATGAACACATGGCCTCGTTCATCCAACAGTAGGGTGAATTTTTCAACCAACTCCAACCAAAGATCATTGAATCCTATGAATGATAGATCATCCAACTGAAATCCAACAAGCTTCCAAAATGATTGGCCACTCTCAAAAACCTTTTTGATTGTGACAATGCAAGAAATAAAAAATGAAAGTTTGTAGTAGAAAAAAGTGACTACACAAATATTTAGGTCAGAGATGGAAGGAAACTCAAAGTCAGGAAGGACGTCCCACATCACGATAAAGAAAGGCATATCACCTTTTGTGAAAAATACAAAGGAGTGGTAGCTTGGTCATAGGATGACCTCAGGGGATATGATATTGATATCATTCAACAGACAATTGAGTTGGCAGCAGGTGCAAAGCCTATTCGCCAAAAACAAAGGCCAGTCAATCCTAAAATTGAAGTGCTAATGGCACAAGAATTAACAAAGTTAATCTAGTTGTGGATTGTCTTCTTAATCAATCATAGCATGTGGGTATCCAATTTGGTTATGGTTTGAAATAAAAATGGAGATATTCACCTGTGTTTGGACTTTGAGGACCTAAATAGAGCATCCCTGAAGGATCATTATCTAATACCCTCAATGGAGTCAATCCTACAAATAGTGGCAGGATCAAAGATGTTTTCCCTATTAGAAAGATTCTCTGGTTACAATAAAATTTAGGTCAAAGAGGAGGATCAACATAAGACAATGTTCATCACCAAATGGGGAACATTCACATACGTAAAAATACCTCTTGGCCTCTCAAATGTAGGAGCTACCTTCTATCGGGAAATGGATATTTCTTTTAGCGAACTAATCAGCAAAATTATCCTAATCTATTTGGACGACTTGACGGTATTCTCCAAATCCAAGGATTACCATTTTGATCACCTTGAGATGGTGTTCAAGAAATGCCAAGAGTTCAGGATATCCCTGAACCCCAAAAAATGTGTCTTCAAAGTACTGCAAGAAAAACTAATAGGACACGTGGTGTCCAAAGAAGGAATTTCAATTGATCCTAAGTGGGTGAAAGCAATCAAAGAGATTCCTCTTCCGATTAACAAGAAATGTGTTTAGTCCTTCATAAGAAAGGTAAATTTTGTTAGCAATTTTATTTCTAATTTTGTAGGAATAATCAGGCCAATTACCCTAATGCTGAAAAAGGATCAAATATTTAAATGGACAAAAGAGGTCAGAGATGCCTTTGAAAAGGTCAAGGATGTTATCTCTTCAGCTCCTATTCTAGTCAATCCAAACCTATCAAAGGACTTCATAATGTATGTATTCAGTAGCAAGTCAAGCATTGCTACTGTCTTAACTTAGAAAGATAACGAGGGCAAGGGAGAGAATATGATAGCATTTCACTCCCGGACCCTGAAGAAATATGAAACAAACTACAAATTTGTAGAAAGGAAAGTGTTTGCAATAGTTAAGGAGCTCAAGAAGTTCCAACATCTAATCTCTTGCAATAAGGTGATTTTTTATGTCATGCATTCTAGTGTGTGCGAATATATCATGGAAGGAGAAATCATAGAGAAAAGAGTTAATTGGATCACCAAGATCCGTGAGAATGACATTGAGGTCAAGCCTACAAAGACTGTTCGGGGAAGAGGACTGTGTGAATATTTTGCGCACGATGAAGAAATGGCCCCTGAGGAAGAGCGGCTGAAACGAGTCCTAACAAATGAGTGATAATTTGAAGGATGTTCGATGGTGGATAGAGTAAGGTTTATGCACTCAAGAAATTATCTGACAGGCCTTCCTTCTTAGAAGAGGAGATTCTATTGGTTACAAAACAACATATTCGCACTCATTGAAGGCATCCTTTTCAAGAGAAAATTCAACGGCATTCTATTGTGATGTGTTTCCATAGAACAAGCAAAAAGGATCCTCGATACTTACCATAGTAGTTCAGTGGGTGGGCATTTCTTTGCAAACACAAGCACTATCAAAATTATGTGCGGGGGTACTTTTGGCCAACGTTCAATGATTTTTACTCCTTGGTGAAAACTTGCAAAGAATCTCAGTTCTTCATTGGAAGAAGAAAGAATTCTACATTTCCTCTCAATCCAATAGTGTTTGATGAGCCATTCGCGCAATGGGGTTTAGACTTCATCAGAATGATCAACCCAGCCTCTAGCACAGGGCATAAATGGATCTTAATGGCCATAAACTACTTCACAAGATGGATCGAAGTCATGCCACTAAAAAATGTGACAAAGGTAGAGATAGTGGACTTCTTGGAGGAACTGGTGACAAGATTTGGCCCACCCAAAACTATCATCTCCGACAATGCTAAAGCTTTCCTAGGCTCCAAGGTAAGTCAATTTGCACTTACACATGGCATATTCCTTAAAACATCATCAAATTATTACCCGCAAGGGAATGGATTAGCCAAATCAACAAACAATAATCTAGTTTGACTTCTCAAAAGAATTGGTTTGGAATACCAAAGAGAGTAGCATAAAAATCTTTGAGCAGCACTCTGGGCAGACCACATAACTCTAAAGCAAGTCCTTAAGACTTCACCATATGAGCTAGTGTAGACACATAAAAATAACCTAGGCATGCAGGCTCTATTTTTCCACTATTTCTTCCTAGCATAATTAAGACATTTTAATTATGTCCTTGGTCCACTTCTATCTATTAATTGAATAATTCATAATTATTTAATTAATTCATGTCCTCCTTATTCCTCTTGATTATTAAATAGAATTTTATTTATTTATTTATTTAATACGTCACTAATTGTCTAAAGTCTTCTCACAATTAAATAAACTTCTTAATTTATTTAATTATACTTGCCCATTTATGTCTTCTTTATTATTAAATAAATAAATTTTATTTATTTATTTATTTATTTTATATGTCACAAATTTTGAAAGTCTTCTCATAATTAAATAGACTTATTTAATTATTGGTCACCTTCTCTAATTAAATAATTATTTTAATTATTTAATTGTCTCATTTGACATTTCCCTCTTTTTAGTAAATAATTTGAATTAATTATTTATTGTCATGTGGTCCCCACCTTTTGAATTAAATTTGTTTTTAATTCAAAATAGTCTTTTTCCTCAAAAATCAAATAATTTCCATTTATTATTTGATTTTTCAGCCACCTCTTTTTATGTGCCAGTCTTACCTCTTTTCATATGCATTGTTCACCTTTGATTTGATTTTCCAAAAATCAATCTTGTCCACTCATTTTGAATTTTCCCTAATGTTTCCCTAATCCTAATTGTGGGTTGTCAAATTGAATCTTGTCCATTGATTCTAGGGCATTTTTCAATCTTTAATCTTGGCCATTCATCCAAAATTGCATTTTCTATAAAATGGCAATTTTGGTCTCATTTTGTCATCTCATGTCATCTTGCAATCTCATGCTAGTATAATCTCATGCAATGTTGTTCTAGGAAATCTTAGGCTATCTTGCACTCTTGTCATACTTTTTCAATATTGTCATTTTGTCATAGTCATATTAGCATCTCATTTAACATGTTTTAGACATAGTTTCATGCTCACTAGTTGAATATTAGCATAGTATTTGCATGTTGTTATCTCAAATCCTTCAAAATTTGCTTAGGTCTTGTCATTTTCATTAGTTTGCTCATCACAAATCTAAGGGAAACATCATATTTACAACAAATTGAGAAGGTGTAATGGAGGTCAGCCATGGAGATTGAAGACATTTGGTGAGATCTTTTATGTTGTTTTCATGTTTTTCCTTTGCACTTCATTACTACTTTGGGTTTTTATGTTTATGCATTTGATTTACTAACCCTAGGATAATTTCCCTTAGTTACATTGGTGAATTTGATGCCAAATTACGCATATTTTTTTTTTCCCGTACAATTTTTTTTGTTTTTTGCAGCTACAAGTATGACCGCAACACATTTGATCTACATAATGACGCATTTGAATTTTCAAGACACATTCGTTGTTCAGAACACTGCATTCGCTCTATCATGATGCATATGCTTTGCAAACTGTCATATTTGTTTGCAAAATGCCACATTTCTAGGTCACAACACATCTATCACTCAGAATGACGCAATTGCTCTGTTGTGACACATTTTCCTTGTGAAAATTTTCTCTTAGATTTTTCTAGATTTCACTTCATTTTTGTTTGGCATTCTATTTCTTCTTTTACAATTTGTAGTCTAGGATATTTCTGGTTACTAATGACTTTCTTCAGCATGTGGTTTTGAGTCTTTCATGGGTCCAAGACATATTCTCTTGCAAACTACTAACTTGTGGTTTTTTAGGTTTGATTGTCCAAGGCCTTTATTTTGAAACATTGTGTTTGTTGATTTCTAGATTAGATAACACTTCAATTGGTGCACTAAATAAAAAAATTCTTGTCCTTTTCTTGATTGTGTTTGGGGTGGTAGGTGATTATGTTCTCACCTTGTGCAAACTAGGTGATAAAAAAACCAAACCCATCCATTTTGTGTTTACCTTGATTCAATAATTGAAGTATCCTCTCCCCTTGCACACTTGTACGATCCTAGGTGTAAGAGAAATGGTTATTGACTCTAGAATTTGGGTCTTCCTTTGTGGGAAAAATTACTTACCCCAAGGTGACTTAAACCAGCAACGGAGCTAAAACCAAGCTACCCCTGACCAGTATATAAATGTGAATCCTAAGGGAAAGCTTAGGATTACGAGTGTGGATGTGTCATATGGACCAAATGGTACTCCCCAAAACCTTGTTGAGAGTAACCTCTTTAGGCTGGAGTGCCTCCTAAATGAAGATTAATCTTGTGCCCCATGTATGGCCACTCGAATGGGGGTCCCAAACTAAAAACATTTGTGTAGTAGCCAAAATCCCTCTATTTGCTAGCGTAGCACCGATCGGTGTGAAGGCATACACATCTTCACAGTTCTTAATAGAGGTGATCAACCTGCCATGAGAGTTTTATGGGGATTGGAAACTTGGTTGGCCTGAGAAGTAGTGCACTGTAAGGGGGAGCTCGTATAGCCAAACTTCTAGATTCACACACTAAGAATATGCAGTTCTGTGGAATCTAACAAATACTGTCTTGGCCTAACCTAGGATTGTGCTTGTCTTTATTGTGCTTGTTTCAAAAAGAAAAATTATTGTGCTTTTCAAATTTTTTTAGACATTCAAACAAAAACTAAACGTCACTCTCAGATCTACAAACAAATAGTCAACACCAAACACTTCAGATTTTGGACCAAAATTGGAAACAAATTAGACTTTTTGCTTCCTGTACCGCATCTGCTATGATGAATTTTCTCTGTTGAACCGTATTTGATTTTTCAGAATGTCGCATCTGCTCTATTGCACCACATTCACTTTGCAGAACACCACATTTTACTTTGTCAAGTCGCATTTTCTTCCCAGAAAGTCGCATTTGCATATCTAAGCCACATTTGCTAAATCTGAGCTATAACTACCATCCTGAGATGTATTCACGACTTGAAATGATGCATTTTCCTAAAAAAAAAAAACCTTTCTCAGACTAGAAACCGAGTTCTAATCTGTCCAAATTTCTATCAGACATCCTTTTTTCAGAAAACTTCTATCAAAAACCAGATTATGAATTGCTCAAAATTCTTCATCATTTGCATTTTAGGTTCCATTATTACCCATAGGTTCTCTTGGAAAAATCTGGTGTCATCCTTAGGGCATCATTAGCTTCATTTTTAGTTCTTGCATCTTCACTCCATTTTCAGATTTTTGATTAGGAAACCTCACCTCACTTTGCAAAATCTTGACTTTCAAAAGTAGATTATCATTAGACTTAGTCATTATTATCCTCTTTAGTCATTTTCCTTTGGTGAGACATTTCCAACTCATAAGTCTAGTTAGGGAATCTCACTTGTCATTTTGTCCTTGTCATTTAGTCCTTGAAACAAGTCCTTTGATTTTCCAAAATTGAAACATAGATCAAGCATAGGGTGGTTTTTCAACCTTCTTCCAAATCATTTTGGCATTTGATCATCTTAGTCATCATCTTGCATATTTCATCTTTAAAAATCCCAAAAAGTTGTCATAATAGTCCCCATTTGGAATCTCTACTTAGCATTGGTCACTTCCTTAGTCAACATTATCATCCTAGTCTTCATTATCTTTTAGCATTGGTCATATCCTTTAGACAACATAGTCTTGCATTGTCATCCCTTTTATCAAAAATCCAAAAAATACATAATCTTGTATTGTCATCCCTTTATCCAAAAATTTCAAAAAAAATAGTTTAGCATCATCCTTGCATATTAGTAGTCATTCTCATCATCTTCATTTGAACAATTCCTTTTGAATCCAAAGAAGGAGAAGACAAATGGAAAACTTTGGACAAGATTCCAGTCCCAACATCAACAACACTTATGACCCAAATTGGACTTTTGACGACCCATTTAACAACATGAACACTCAACCTCTCATGAACATCCCATCCTCATTAAAAAATCCCTTCAAAACATTCATACATAGGGATGAATATGGAAAAATGCTTGAGTAACACCTAGAGGTAGCAACACAAGATACAGAGGCAACCTCCTTTGTAGAACAAATGGTCTTATATGATAGAGATAGATATTTGACCATACTTTTAATTCAAGGAGCTAAATTTCTGCGTGGGTTCGACATTAACACTTTGAGACCACCATCACCTAACCCCAATTTCAATAACATGTGCAACTCAAGTCAACCTCAAAACACTACAAAAAATGCTTCTATCAATGCCACCTCATAGACTATCACAAATAGCATCAATACCACCACCATTGACACAACCAATCAAAATAGTCCCAACTCAATCAATGCTACATCCGTTGGGGGTATACAAAACATGTCACAATCCGTGTCACAACCAACATCAACCATGACACAAGCTATGACACAATCAATTCCAACCATGTCCACTATATCTTCATAATCGGTTGGAGCCACTTTTGCATCCTCATCAATGGGGGAAAGCTCCTTAAATCCCTTATTTGGAGCTTCATCTAGTGCCATGAGTACATCCTCATCAAGAACTCTCATTGGTACATCATTTAATCCCACTGGAGGAAGAAAACCACGTGTCTTTATCCAAAGACCACCACCAAACATTAACATGTCATCACAACTCAATACCTTTACCTCCAAAGGGTAGAACACAAACATTTCTCATAAGCAATTCCAAAAATTTGGATCAGACAATCTGAACACTCAACACATGAAATCATTTGGACATCAAAATTTTCATGGTCAACATATTCCCTAGGTCTCAACTCAAATGGTTGTAGGACATATTCTGACATACTCATCACATATTCACACTCATCAATAAGGTCCAAATCCAAATTTTCAACGCCAACAACATGCCAACTGAAACACATTATACATGTCACAACATCATATCCTACAATAGAACACCAATTTATCTTCACAAAAAATGGGGACTCATGGCATAGCTATCACTCCCTTTTGTGACACCACAAACAACCCCATAATCGATGCCATGTAAGCCCAAATGATGGATATGTATAAGGAAATACAAGAATTGCAAACATCCAATAGGAGGTCACACATGTCATATGACCTAAACTTATATCCTTTTGACACAAATTTGAACATGCCACCATTCCCTCCTAGCTATGTGGCACCCAAATTCACCAAATACAAAGGTAAGATGAGTCCTATAGAACATATTCAATAATTCACAACCAATTGCATGGACATTGCCTACGAAGAAACTTTCCTAATGAGACTTTTCTCTAAAAACCTTACAGGGCCGACACTTGAATGGTTCACCACTTTGAAAGGGATAAGTACATGGGATGAACTTAAAGATAGATTTATAAAGAATTATTCATATAACATCAACATGGACACCTCAATCACCACTTTATGCACTCTCACACAAGAAGATACTAGTGAAAATTTAATCCCATTCTTCCAAAAGTGGAGAAGTCTTGCAAGTCGATGTCATATTGATATACCTAAAAGAGAAAAAGTTGACATGTTCATCCAAACACTCGTAGGTCCACTGAAGTACAGATTTCAAGTCCATTGTTGTACAACATTTGCAGACCTATTTGAAAAGTGAGTCCAAGTTGAAAAAGCCCTCATTGCCAAAGGGGAATTAAAATACGGTCCTAAAAACGCAAACGTAAATCCGCCTGCTGACAAAAATAAGTATTGGGTCAAAAATAAACATGTCACCAATTATGGTGTTGTTGATGCCAAGGATGTAAACACGATAGGACCAGTACTTTCTCTCAAGGGGACTTAGCTACAAAATAAACCAACAACAATAATGACACCTTCTGTCAATAACCAAAATGGTCATAATAGTCAAAATCAAGAACAACCCCTTCAGATAAGACAATTCCCAAAAAGACGAACATACATTGCTTTGGGAGAGCCAATTGAGGATGTCCTTAAAAAGCTTCTTCAGAATGGTCTCATCACACTTTAAGATCCTAAACCATATGACCCCAAGTAGTTTAAACCATCATGGTGGGACGATAATGCCTTTTTTCATTACCATCGAGCTAAGGGACATAAAACATCATCTTGTCAAAAACTAAGGAACATTGTGCAAGACCTTATCAAAAATCATGTAATTGAAGTGGGTGGGCCACAATTTACATCCAATTCAGACCATACCAGTAATAAGAACCCACTATAGGATCATGGTTCTAATAAAGCTTCCACATCATGTCCCAATACTAATAACAATCAAGCCAATTATACCCATGCCGCATATGATTATTTTGGTGGACCTATTGTTAACAATGTTCGAACTAATGATGACTATGTCAATACCATAACTATTAAATGAGCACATGAATGCAATGCTACTACCCAAAGTGACAAAGTCACTATAGCTAGCCCTCCCCCATGATAACCAAAAATTACAATAGCCTATCTATCTGCAAAGCAATCACAAACTAGTCCATTCGTAAAGCAGTCCCAACCCAAGAGTCAATTTAACCTCATTGATCAATTAGGAAAAACCCCTACAAAAATATCTATACTTGAGTTGCTTCACATTTCACCCACTCATAAGGCTATACTCGATAAGAACCTACAAGAGTCATTTGTATCGCAAGACATTGATGTCAGTCAATTTGAGACCATGGTGGGATATCTCACCACAACCCATCACGTAACCTTTTATGATCAAGATTATTAGTCACGAAAGACCAATCATAATCATGCATTACACATTGAGGTTTCCATCCATAAACATAAGGTCAGACGAGTGCTAGTAGATGGAGTAGGACTAAACATATGTTCCTTGAAATTGGTTAAGGCTCTAGGATTTTCTGATGCTTGTGTAGATCCAACAAAGAGCATAGTCATAAAGGCATATGATGACAAGGAATGTTCATATCGTGGTGTGATCACTCTTCCCATAAGTGTTGGACTGGTCATTGTAGACACAACTTTCCAAGTCCTAGATCTTGAATTACCATATAACATCTTACTCGATCAACCTTGGATTCATGCTCTTAAAGCCATTCCATCCACTTATCACCAATGTCTTAAATTTCCTTTCGACGACACAAAAGTCACCATATATGGAGACCCCGACCCTTTCTAGTATTGCACCAACTTAAGGGGTATTTTTGAATGTCAGGTGCCTATTAATTGAGAGGTTTCAAACTCTTCCAAATTCATTGACTCTTCCACACTCGCATCATCATCTACATCCACTCCATCCATATCTTCCACCACGAGATCATCTTCCTCACTTGCTAAGGTTGATCCCATGGTCAAGATCTAGGACCTTGGCTGCAGAGAGTTTAAACTGCATACAACATATAGTATCAGGACAATATCCAAGTCTTTGAAGGTCTATGGTTAGCCATGTTTTAGAATGGAGCCTTAGGAAATTTTTAAGGTTCCGCCAAAGACAGCTTTCATAAAATGGGGAGATATGAACAATGAGGATATTTCTGACATTACATAATGGCTTTATAAAGAAATGGAATACTTACCCCCATTACCAGTTAAGATATATGGCAAAGGATACGACGTGATGAAGGCTAAAGGATACGATGGAACAGGTGGCCTTGGTAGGAACAAAACTGGACAATGGGAACCAATAGAACCTTTCAAAAGACCAAAGTATCTTGGGTTAGGGTACGGTCCACCTCGAAATGTCGATCAATGTACCAGTGTTCCTTGGAGTGAGAACTTAAATGCTTCAAAAAGTGTCAAGACATTTGAGGAATCACTCACCAAAAATGACTCCCATGTGTGGGAATATGGCTCCCAACGATCCTTAATTGACTATTTCCTTGATGAATTATTTCTTGAGCTTGAAGAACTCACCTCTAAACAAAAGTTTTGGTAAACATTTAAACTTGATACAGCTGGCAAGCCACAGACCCCAAGAAAAAGAGAAAATTGGGATAGATTCTTTGACTCAAGGAACAATACCAAACCTAAATCATCTTCTAGTCCTATCGGCCATATACCCAACTCCTTTTCCCAACCACCTGAACTTAATGACCCTTTTGAGCCTGCAGACCATAATGATAGTACTTTTTTCCCTTTGAAAATGAGCATGAGTCAAATGAAGGAGAATATTGGATAGAATCTGATTGGGAATTAGATGATGACAACTTCATTTTCAATGTCTCTTAATCAGTATGCATGCTTTCTACATCCTCCCCACAACTCACCAACATCGATGATGGCATTTACTTAGTCTACCTGCAACTTATTGATTAGGACCAACAAGGACCACCAGTCTTGGACACATTTCAGAATGACGAGGCCATTTCCAAATTTATGGTACTACGTGATGGCATACCTAGTGGTGATCATAAAGTTGGATTTGCTATTGATCTAGATTTTGCTACTTACTTTGGGGAGACTGCTCCATCCTCCAGACGCAACATGAAAAACAAAAGTAAAACAAAAAATGAAACGTCTTTAGGTGAGAACCAAAAGGAACCTTCTGACGATAAAAAAGTAAAAATAAAGGATGTATCTATGGGTGAAAACCTCTTTGAGGCACCCAAAGATGGAGGACTGGAATTTCTTCCTATGACCCAAGAGAAATTATCAATGCTTATAAAGGACACCATAGAAGTTAACATATAAATGATAGAAGATCCTTATAAATGATAGAAGATCCTAAAATGGTCCTCTTTGTGGCATCCCTATCAGATGAAGAGAAGCCTGAGTTTCATAAATTCTTTGCAAAGTGAAAAGTCAATTTTGCATCGTCATACGCTGATATGCCAGGACTAGATCTAGAATTGGTTTTGCACCATTTTCCATTGTTTCCAAATTCCAAACCAATTAAACAGAAGCTACGCAAAATGCATCCTCAGGCCACTTTATTAGTCTAGGCTTAATATAAAAAACTACTAGATGCAGGGTTCATACGGTCTATTGATTATGTTGAATGGATATCTAACCTTGTACTAGTAACAAAGCCAAATGGGATGATTCGCATCTGCACATATTTTTGAGACTTAAACAAAGCATGCCCAAAAGATGACTTTCGATTGCCAAATATAGATATAATAGTTGACCTCACAGTAGGATATGAGATGTTGTCCCTCATGGATGGTTTCTTAGGCTATAATCAGATTTGTATTGCCCTCGAAGATCAACATAAAATAGTGTTCACTTGTCCTTGGGGTACATACTATTGGAATTTTATGCCATTCAATCTTAAAAACGCAAGCACCACATATCAAAGAGCAATGACAATGATCTTTCATGACATGATGCAAAAGATAATGGAATATTATGTGGATGAACTTTTGGCTAAATATTTGACAAGAAAAGACCATTTAAGTGTATTAGATAAAATATTCAAGATATTGGAGGAATACAAGGTTTGTTTGAATCTAAAAAAATGTGTCTTTGGGGTAACATCTGGCAAGATTTTGGGATACATAGTTTCTAGAAGAGGCATTGAAGTTGACCTAGCCAAAGTGAAAGCAATATTAGAAATGCATCCTCCAAAAGGGATCAGTGAACTCAAGACTTTATAAGGCAGGTTATAGTCCATCAGACACTTCATAGCACAATTGGCTTGCAAATGTCAACCATTCTAGTATCTTTTGTGCAAAGGTATTCCCTTTGTGTGGATAGATAAGTGTCAAGAAGCCTTTCAATTAATAAAAGATTATCTCTTGTCTCCACTTGTCTTAATGCCACTAATCGAAGGAAAACCTTTGATCTTATACATTTATGCAACAACTTCAGCACTAGGGGCATTATTGGCATAGAATGACCATGAAGAAAAAGAAAGGGCTATATATTACACAAGTCGAACACTGGTTGGCTGAGTTAAATTATACTGCCATTGAGCGCGCTTGCCTAGCAAATTTCTTTGCTACTCAAAAGATGAGACACTATATGTTGAGTCACATAACATAGTTGGTAGTAAAATGGGTCATGATCTTGAGTGAATATGACATTCAATATGTGGAAAGAAAAACCATAAAAGGAAAAGTGATAGCAAACCAACTGGCAGAAGCGCCTATACAAAGTGATCATCCATTAGTGGCATACTTTCCAGATGAATCCATCTTTCATACAAAACCAGAGTCACCTTGGAGGCTATGTTTCGATGGGTCCCATACTAATCATGGCTTGGGGGTAGGGATTTTGTTTATCACCCCACAAGGAGATTCCATCTCTAGGTCTTTCTACATTTCTTTCCCTTGCACAAATAATATCACATATTATGAAGCACTTGTGATAGGACTTAGAGTGGCAATAAAGTGGAAGATCAGAAAACTTCACATTTACAGATACTCTTAGCTCATCAGCAATCAAGTCAATGATGAGTACGACACCGAGGATGAGAAATTAATGCCTTATAAACAATTGGTCGACAACTTAAAGATGTACTTTCACATGTTGACTTTTGAACAAGTTTTGAGAGTACAAAATAAGGAAACATATGCAATGGCTACAATTGGCTCTCTTTTGGACATCCCAAGAAATGTCCCACAATTTGAATTCCTGGTAGAACAGTGGTTGGTCCTTGCATATGATATCCCAAAATCATAGATAGTGTGTGAGCTTGTTGGTCTCAATTCTCCCTGGTATCAAGACATCTATGACTACCTCAAGTCCCAAACCCTCCCTCCTAATCTATCCAACAATTAGAGGAAGTCCTTTATCTGAAAAGCTGCCTGATACACCATCATCAATGACACCCTTTATTGTCGTAGCTTTGAAAACACCCTTCTTTGATGTCCCGACTCTAATGAAGCACACACAAAATTATGCGAAGTACATGAGGGTATATGTGGGTCTTATTCTAGTGGTCCTACTTTGGCCAAAAAGATAATGAGACTTGGGTATTATTGGCCAACCATTGAGAAAGATGCACTGGATTTTGTCAAAACTTGTTGCCAATGTCAGATACATAGTGATTTAATCCACGCTCCATCACAGGAACTTTGGTCAATCACATCTCCATGGCCCTTCACACAATGGGGACTCGACCTCATGGGAAAAATACACCCTACATCCTTCAATGGCCATGAGTTCATTATCACCGCCACTAAGTATTTTAGTAAGTGGATTGAAGCCATTCCTCTTACATATATAACTAACAAACAAATTTCTATGTTTATCCTCAACTATATCATTTGTCGGTATGGTATTCCATTGTCCATCATCACTGACAATGAACATCCATTAAAAAATTAGGATGTTCATGAGTTATGTGAGTGATTTCATATCCATCATTTATCCACGCCATATTACCTGCAAGGAAACAGTCAAGTTGAGGCGTCCAATAAAACTATCCTTAAGATTCTCAAAAAGACTGCCAATGACGTTGGCCATGATTGGCACATCCAACTCAACCCCGCTTTGTGGGCCTACCACACCAACATCCGCATGCCTAGATGAGCCACTCCATTTTCCCTGGTCTTTGGAGTTGAAGCCATATTGCCCATTGAGGTTGAAATTTCATCCTTAAGAGTTTCCCAGAAGGGTCTGGTAGATGTTGAAGAATAAGACAGTCATGACTGCACAAGCTGGAGATGCTAGATGAAAGAAGAAATAATTCCCTAAACCATCTATAGGAATATCAGAATAGGCTCTGTTGCAATTATAACAAGAGAGTCATGGCCAAGAGATTCGACATTGGTGATTTAGTTCTCATGCAGAATCCTAAAAATTAAGCCAATAGAGAAAAGCCTGGAAAGTTTGAACCTAATTGGCTAGATCCTTACATCATCATATCTTCTTTTGGTTCTAGAGCATATTAGTTGGCTACTCTAGATGGTGAACAATTGATAGAGCCTATCAATAGTCTCCATCTTCACAAATTCTATGCGTAGCATTAAAAAGTTAGGCTGAAAACCTTAAAAAAAAAAGAAAACATCACCTTGATGAAAACCTGGAAAACAGGCATCTTAGTGACACCAAAAAAAAAGAAAATGACAAAATAGTAAAGAGAAATAATCCATCCAAAAGTGAAAAATTGGTTAACAGGCACTTTGGATAAGTACCATGGTGAAAACCTGGCAAATAGGTGTCATATGTAGTTGGTCATTGCTTTGCCATTTACTGTCACTCTATCTACCTTAGGTCATAATAAACAATCAATCCTCCAATACCAATTTGACACCTACCACAAAGCACCATCACCTTCTCCCATGGTTGATAATGATTGACATCAAGTCCTGCATATCATCCATCTGTCGTCCGTGCATGTCCTTTATGTATCTGTTTAATTGGCTAGTCCTGGACATGACTAGGGGAAAACTTTCATCATGTGACTGCAGTGGGTATTGTACATGGCTTCATTCATTGGAAAAGTCCTGAAAAAATCCTAAAAATCCTAAAAATTCCTAAAAAATCCTAAAAATCCTAAAAATCACAAAATGTCCTAAATTTAAAAAAATAAAAATTGAAAAATGTCCTGAAGCAAGCACAAGAAAATTGACATATCTCAAAAACATGAAAAAAAGACGTCATTTCTTGTCAAGTCCATCAAGATAGTCAATCTTGGTCATTTTTTTGAACTATGTTGTCTCTGCACATTTGCTACATAGGAAAGATTCATCTTTGAGTCCCTAAGACGTTAGGTCAGTCCTTTTTAGGTTTGTCAAAATAAAATCATGACTCAATCTTTCGTCATTAAGACAAAATCATTGGTCATGTTGAACTAAGAGGTCTCTGAGTGTATGAAATAGGCAAGGCCATTTTTCGATGAGCCCCCAAGGCCACACTAGGTCAGTCCATTAGGGTTCATGACACTACATTGGAACGCACGTCAAAAGGTTTAAGTCAAATAGATCATTTCCAAACAAGCAAAAAAAAACTCTGGAAATACTTTATAAACATGTCACACAAATCAGCATGTCAACTTTGGCATGTAGTAAAACTCAATCAAAAATTCAGTCAATCTCAGTCAAAACTAGTCAAACAATCAACTCTTGGTTGTTCTTCAGATGTGTCCTTCTGAAGGATTACCTTTGTCATTTATTTGTACCTTAGGATGCTTCCTTTCTAGGTACTAACATTTTCATCTAACATTTTGAGGGCTCCTCTTGACATCTAAGGATCACCTTTCTTGACATCGACATTTTTCGGGATATGTCCTCCCTGAATTTCACAACCTTAACACCTAACAATACTTGGCATCCTTGGCATTTGAAAAATCTAACACCTTTTGACACTCGACATCATCAAACCTAACATCTTGACATCTAAAACTTGGCATTCAGACACACTTGGAAAACATTTGGAATTTTTTCTTTTGATATTTCATCATGTTCTAGTTTCTCAATGATGTCCTAACAATGTGATTTAGAGAAGTAGTGACGTATCATGATGATGGTCTTGTCTTGTCCTTTTGGCAGTCATGTTACTAGCTTCTCATCAATGTCCTAACAATTGGATTTAGAGAAGCAGTGATGTATCATGATTGATTGTCTTGTCTTGTCTATTTGGAAGTCATGTTGCTAGAGGATATCCTGACAACATGATTTAGAGGAGCAACGATGTTCCATGACTTGTCTTTCTTGTCACTTTGCTTGTGGTTGGTTATGACAAAAGACTGGGGCAATTGCGCTCTTGGTATGAGCCAAGATCATCCTTGTCTATGACTACTTGTCTTGTGTGATGGTACGACCTTGCACACCATCGATCTATGTCATACATGGTGTTTGTCAGTCATTAAAATAATCTACCCAATGATTATTAAGAGCAATAGATGTTAAAAGTCCTATAGTAGTATGTTGAAGGATTTGGTCTTCGCGCTAACATTCATCTCCTTTGTTGTCATCATGTCTCATCCATCTCTCGATGATATCCTGTGACATACAAAAACATAAGTGAATACATGATCATATAGGCATTGCAATAGGTCCATACATACATCATCCATATCATTAAGACCATATGCATTGCATCACACATGGCATCATATAAACATTGCATCACATGTGGCATCATATACACATAGTCATGCATTAACATAATCATACATATTGCATCCATTCAAGTAAATAAAATTATGCATATCATTATCATCCATGGCATAGCATCATCATGATGAATAAATAAACATCACATTATCATTATCATAAGGACATACATAGCTTTACACATAAATAACATCAATCACATCATACAAATAACAAATGCATGTCACATAGGCATCACATCGTCATCATATAACATCATCATAATCACATCACATAAAAATACATCATAATGCATAAATCAAATAACATCACATACCATACATGTAGGTTGCATCAAAATTGCATCATATATATAGAATCATCTCAGATTAAAATAATGTCACAAGATAGAGTCATGAGATATCCCAAAAATACGATCACACAGGCTCAATAGTCAAAAAATAAATATCATAATATATGTGTCTGAAATGTCCTGAAAATAAACAAATAAGAGAGCTATGATGCAATCTCCTCATCTCATTGAGGAGAGGACCTAGGAGATTGATGCTCAGTCAATGGACCAGAGGCCATTATTGTAATAGTCACCTATGTCTGTGATTCAAAAGGGTTGGCCACTGTATTCTATATCTATGACACTGATGGAGGAGCAACTGAAGGCTACACTACTGTTGTGACTAATGGGTCTACTAAAGGAGGCTGAATCTGAGGAGACCTGTGGTTGTGCCCTGACTTGTGGTTGTGCCTAGACCTATGGGAGTGACCAGATTAGTGTCTTGATGACTTCCCTATAGATGTCGAACCCCTTGCACTGCTCTGGATGCCACTGCCACTGCTTGACCTACTGTCACTGCCTGTCCCTGTTTGTGTCCTAGTCAAAATGGGATTTCTCCTCTCGGATGGCATGGCCTGCTCATATAACTACATGTATTTCTCTAGCCTTACAATGACCCTTCCAAACTCCTATTCCAAATCTACAGATGGTTCTGTACATAGTCATGCAAACTCTGTACACCACTGCATTTCCTCTTGCTAATGGATCACTTCCTGATCCCACTCTACTCGTGTCACCTCTAACTATGCCTATAGTGCTCTAACCTATGTGGCACTTTCGTCCAATCTCCTCTGCAAATCTTCCACCCTCTGGTCTATCGTGGCGTCATGGGGCAATGCCGAGCTGGATGGTACCTCCTCATCTCCCTCCACCATGCTTCGTCTTATCAATCTCTCAACCTCATCAATGGCCTCATCCTCATCCTCCTCCCCCATATCCTCCTCTCCTCTGACTCCCTCCTATGGCATATCCACCTCCATCTTGGCCTCCTGTCAAACTACCTCCTCTCTGATCTCCTACTCTTTTTTGGCCTCCTCCTCATGACCCACTCCCTCCTACTCTTGTCTAGGCTCCTCCTCTCTCTCTCCTCCTCCTCATCTACCTTTGGGATAGCATCCAGTGCCCCTCTTGCCACACACTATCTCACCCTCCTACCATGTCTCCTTGCATCCCCTCCATCGTCTCCATCATCTCCATCAGCTCCATCTCTCCCTCCACCTTTGCCTCTGTCCCTACCTCCATCTCTCCCTCTTCCCCTACCTCTGTCTCTACCTTTGCCTTCTCACACACCTCATGGCACATGTGGTGTAACCGATCTCCTATCAACTAGCGTTGGCCCATCTAGATCTGTCAATGGTACTGGGAAATGTGCCTGCCACCATAAATCATAGTCTGTTGTCATCCCAACATCCATGACACCACCCCACCATCCCCACTGATGTTCCACTAACCCATCAATTTGCTTCTTGGAAAATGCTACAGAAATAGGTGGCCCCCAAGTTGACTCCCTAGAAGATCTGGCATACTCGTCCATGCCTACCCGTACACCCTGCTGCTCACTGAACTGTCATAGTACCCTCTAAGATAGGTACATCTCAATGATCAACTAGCTATATACTGTCTTTCCAATCAAATATCAAAACTATCAGCATAAGCTAAGATGTTCATCCTCGCCCTCCCACTACCCACAGTCCTTGTAAGGCCTCCAAATAAATGACATCATCATGTCGATATGGTTTCACCACCAACCTGAATCTCCCACCCTTGTCTTTTGTAGAGCACTGAAATAATAATAAACATACGACATCCCATCTGCCAGTTGTGGTCTCTGAATTAGAGGTCGGAAGATAGACACATGCTCCCAGGCCCATATCATCATAAGTGTTGTGTCACATCCAATGTTCTGTGCCGACCTATAGGCTACCTCGTGCAGTTGATGATAAAGCATACCTAGCAAGCAGATCCCCTAGGAATAAACAGTCTTGTATCGTCTCATGCCCACCAGAACATCCCCCCAACCAATGGGAAACCCATGTTTGTGACGGTCCAGAATCAAAACCCCATCGATCAATGTCCCCAATAGTGCATCAAACTAGCCATAATGGTCTGCCATGAACTCCTAGTGGATCTCATACCTCTTGATTCCAAGTCCTACACCCTAGTCATGGTAATAGGCTATAAAGGTCTGATAGCCGTGTTGAGGGTCGTAAACAATCCACTCCCCTCGGATCAACAGACATAGAATACGATAGATTTCCTCAAGCATAACGTTGACCTCTCCTGTTGGCAAGTGGAAAGAGCATGTCTCTGAATTCCATCTCCCACATAAGGCGGTCAATAGTCCCCTATTTGCTTGGATAATGGGAATATAGGTAGCATAGTACAAACCTAATTTCATCAACTGTCGTCGCTCCCTCTCGCTGAGCTAATCCTGAAATTTGTAGGTTGATGGCCTACTCTCCCACATGTAAATAGGCACTAGCTATCTCTACACATGGTCAAACAATGCGTTAACACCTTAAAGAAAATCATCATTATCATTTATCTAACTCAAAAGAATGACAAATTTGAAACCCATCAAAGTCAGCCTTAGTCAAAGTAAAAGTCAAATGCATCACAAAGAAGCGTTTGCGTCGCTTCGTATTTCAATTGCATCTTGATCTGTCAAGTGCATCATTTTGGTTCATGTTTGCATTGCATCAAGACACTTGCATCATGAGTTTTGGCATATGCATCATTTAAATATAATGCTTCATTCTAAACGACAAATGCGTCACAATGTTGCATATGCAACATTCTATCTATTGATTGCGGCTCAATTTTTTGATTGCGTCACAATTTCAGGTGAATGTGGCACAATCAGTGGCCCTATCCTAAAATCCTTTGTGTTTGCATTGTGACACAATGAATGCATCGAATGTGAATGCAAATGCAGCTTACACACACACACATACATCGCAGTGTATTCGTTGTTGACCCTAAAATCTTAATGTTTGCATGAAAAATGATAAAATGACAAAGTAGGTTAGGGGTACATACCATTGGCTCTAATCCCTCTGGCCACTTGTATGTCCACACAATCTGTCCACAATGCTCGGTCACTGGAATCACCATGTCTGCTACAATCTTGTTCGCTCAACGCTCTCAAAATTGCTAAGGTGAATAGTGAAAATGAATTGACTTTTACCCCATTGTCAACTTATTTATAAAGTCAAAATGGCATTTGTCAACCCTTTTTATTAATGGAGGTTTTTTTGACCAACTTTGACTACACTTTTAGTTGCTTTAAAATCCTTGAATTCAGAAATCTCAGCGCCATCGTCTTTCTGGTCACCATATTTACTTATTGTGACACTTTCCAAATTTTTCTATCACCGGCCCAAAATTTGAAAATTTTCCTGAGGGGGCATAGATACTCTATACCTTCACTGGGGCATGACCTTGACTTATTTTCTTTTCCACAATGCAACATACTTCATTATGACAAAGAGGGGGAAAATGTAGACACATAAAAATGACCTAGGCCTGTAGGCTCTATTTTTCCATTATTTCTTCCTAGAATAATTAAGACATTTTAATTATGTCCTTGGTCCACTTCTGTCTATTAATTAAATAATTCATAATTATTTAATTAATTTATGTCCTCCTTAGTCCTCTTGATTATTAAATAGATAAATTTTATTTATTTATTTAATACGTCACTAATTGTCTAAAGTCTTCTCACAATTAAATAAACTTCTTAATTTATTTAATTATACTTGCCCATTTATGTCTTCTTTATTATTAAATAAATAAAATTTATTTATTTATTTATTTAATATGTCACAAATTTTGAAAGTCTTCTCATAATTAAATAGAATTATTTAATTATTGGTCACCTTCTCTAATTAAATAATTATTTTAATTATTTAATTGTCTCATTTGACATTTCCCTCTTTTTAGTAAATAATTTGAATTAATTATTTACTGTCATGTGGTCCCCACCTTTTCAATTAAATTTATTTTTAATTCAAAATAGTCTTTTTCCTCAAAAATCAAATAATTTCCATTTATTATTTGATTTTCCAGCCACCTCTTTTTCTATGCCAGTCTTACCTCTTGTCATATGCATTGTTCACCAATAATTTGATTTTCCAAAAAACAATCTTGTCCACTCATTTTGAAATTTTCCTAATGTTTCCCTAATCCTAATTGTGGGTTGTCAAATTGAATCTTGTCCATTGATTATAGGGCATTTGTCAATCTTCAATTTTGGCCATTCATTCAAAATTGCATTTTCTATAAAATGAAAATTTTGTTCTCATTTTGTCATCTCATGTCATCTTGTAATCTCATGCTAGTATAATCTCATGCAATCTTGTTTTAGGAAATCTTAGGCTATCTTGCACTCTTGTCATACTTTTGCAATATTGTCATTTTGTCATAGTCATATTAGCATCTCATTTAACATGTTTTAGACATAGTTTTGTGCTCACTAGTTGCATATTAGCATAGTATTTGCATGTTGTTATCTCAAATCCTTCAACATTTTCTTAGGTTTTGTCATTGTCATTAGTTTTTTTATCACAAATCTAAGGGCAACATCATATTTACAGCAAATTGAGAAGGTGTAATGGAGGTCAACCATGGAGATTGAAGATATTTGGTGAGATATTTTATGTTGTTTTCATGCTTTTACTTTGCACATCATTACTACTTTGGGTTTTATGTTTATGCATTTGATTTGCTAACCCTAAGATAATTTCCCTGAGTTATAGCTAATTTATGGAAAAGTGGCATTATTACCTATCTCCATAGAGATTCCAACACTGCAATTGCTAAAGTCCCTCAAACTAGAATAGATCAGTGCAATGGAGGTACGGTTATCCAAGTTGTTGGAAGTACAAGAAAAAAGGGAAAAGTCCCTAACAACCATGACCAACTTCTAGCAAGTGGTTAAAAGGTGGTTTAATAAGAAAACGTCTGACCAAGGCCTAAAGTACGGAGACTTGGTGCTAAAGTATAATGAAAGGGCCATAAAGTTGGGCCAACACGAAAATTTTGACAACCTTTGGGAAGGCCCATTCAGAATAATTCAATGCAAAGAGGACAATGCATAAGAATTAGAGACTATGGAGAGAGAAGCACTGGGAATTTTGGTCAATGAAATTTACCTAAAATTGTTTAATTAAGCTTGCTTTCCTTACCTTTGTAAATATGTTTATAACGTTTTTCCCTTCTTTCCTTTTGTTTTGTTGGCTAGTATTTTCATTTATTCTATGGTTCGTGGTGGAGAGAAAAAATTGACCCATTATTTGTAGAGAATAAGAGGAATAAACTCATAGTTGGGCACAAATAAAAAATTAAAACACCCACATGCAAAACTAAATTCAGATATACATTTTGAAAAAAAGGAGATAGCCTAGTTGTAGAATCCAAAAGGAAGACAACCTAATGGTTATATAAGGGTATATTTTCATTATATATGCTTTGATAGTTACAATTTCAAAATGGCTCATAGGCCACGCTTCCAAAAATACATTCTATTTTGTTTCTTCTGATATATTTTACGAAGCCTTTTTCAAGCATATATACATAAAAGGGACTAATCGCTATGAGTTTTCAAAAAACAAAAACAACGCAGGTCTTCAATTCATGGTGTGAGTAGAAACAACAGACACATCAATGGTAGCATCCACACTATCCTCATCCATGGGGGTATTATCAGAAGCATCATCCAATGGTGCAAAGGCAGGTGGAGGAAACACCAAGTTCTTGAAATCCGTATACCAGTCAATGTCGTAGAATGACACCACGTTGTAAATGCATAACAAGAAATGGCAAGCTCGAGTAACCCTATGGTAGTGCTCCTCTTGTGATTGGAGGTGAAAACCACTCAAAAATGGCAGCCATGGAACGATCACATCCTCTTCTGTAAACCTATGGAAGTCACTTAGTTGAAATTCCCCCACCATATGTAGCATTTGCAGCGACCTCACCGAGGCCGTTCAGGTATTTTTTGGGGAAAATTTCCTTAACTAGACGAAGAATTAATGGCTTAGGAATTCCTATATCTAACATGGATGCCACAAAGTGCGAGCACATGTCACTGTTAACTCAATATTTGTCCTCATACTCAAGGCAGTCCCATCCCAAGACCCATTTGATGGCTATAATAGACAACAAATGTTTGTTCTTCATCATTCTCTTTAAGCACCTGGTAGAAATCTCTCATAGGAAGGTAGTCTGGGACTTGTGCAACACTAGTCTAATTGGGGTATTCATCTTGTTAGACTTTTTGGAAATACCTTAAAACTATCCCTACAAAGCACCTTAGTCTAGCCTATGAGAACGCTAGGCAACTACAAATGCTAAATTGCTACGCCAATTACCTAATACCACTTCTGCTCAAATTGCTAAGTGTGATTTCATTACTGCTTAGAGGCCTATTTATAGAAAAATAAAGGAAAGGAGTGGTAATACGCTTGCCATAAACATGATGGTAATCAAGTACCAACTTGAAAGTTGTGCCCAGACTCACTCGAATTTCCAACCCATTTGCGTTTGCTAAGTACAGTTTGTTGTGTGCAAAAGTAAGGAAGGCTAATTAATTAGCTTAAGCTAGTGGCAGCAATCAGTGGTGCTATGCATAGCCAAGGATTGAGGTGTCATCCTCAAGGTATTTTTCGTTTCCCAAGGTGGAACTCATCTTTTCAAATGTTGATCGCATCTTCAGCCTAATCATTCATTTTAATATATTAATTGCCAACACATACGAATGCTTAAGTTGCTTGCAAGGTGTCAGCTCAAGTTCTAAGAAAATCACATTGTACATGTGATTCCTAATTATATTTATGAATTCTTGTCAAATCAAAATGACAATTAATTCATCTCGCACAAGCCAAAGGGTTGGTAGTACATGCCGCATTAAATGCAGAAAAGGTGGTTCTCATCTACCACCTTGAGAAAAGATTGCTAGATATTGCATGAAGAATTTTTAAAGCACTTAAAAGTTTTCTTTTAAGAATGCTACTCAAAGCAAAAGGAAAAAATTTCTAGAGTACAACTAGAGCTGAAGTGAAGTTGCAAAAAATTCAACCTACAGCAAAAGTTTCCTGCAAATTAGCAATGGCTGAAAGTTCAAGCCGGGGAGTTAGACCAGTGGCGACACAAAGATTAGCTAAAACTCTACAAAAAGCACCACCCGTTAATGTCTTTGAAGATATTTCTTATGCTACACCAAGTATCCCTAAAAATCTAGTATGGGAAAACACAAGGCGACTAGACAAGCCCAAAAATTACAAAGACTAGAACTCAGTTCAAGAAGAGTGGGATAATGTTCATAATCCCTTTCTTGCAAAAAACCCCAAAGGATTGAGGGAATCTTCCCACACTCGAATGAAGGTGTCCAAGTGGCCAATGTCACCTGCAAAAAAAGTATGGTTTAATGAACTTCCCCAATATATGGTCCCAAGTGTGGACTACTGCCCAGAGTTGGTAGATGTGGCCATTAGGCATTTCAACCAGAGAACTAGCATTATTGAGGGTCAAACTCTGTCTGTTAACATCAGCCCGACTTCCTTCTGGTATATGTTGTGCATCCCAAAACCTATGTAAATAGGGATTGAAGTGGAATAATTCACTCCTAAATGAGGAAATGATATATGGAGTGCCAAGGATAAGACCATGGAATTTTACAATGAAGAAATGGGAAGAATTGAAGTAGACCATGAGAAGCTACCAAGAATTCCTGTTTTGCACAGTGCTTTCAAGGAAGATTTGGAAGATTCCTTTTCAATAATGGCATTTTTTTTCAGTATGGACACTGGCCAAGAGGTGCATTCTTTTCAATTGGGCCTAGCTTTCCAATTCCGTAGGAAAAAATCTTACTTTTGGTATGATTTTGGAGAATTCCTCTCAAAGAAGATGTTAGAACAAATTAACAAATACCCTACTGAACGAAAGTTCAGATTTTCCTCCTATCTTGCTTATATGTTTTTATATCAAAAACCCAATTTCTTTGATGAGCGGTTAAAGTTATCTATCTTTGATGAGAAGGGTAGGAAAAAACTAGTTTCTGTTTGAACCCATTTCCTCTCTTCTACTTTTGATTATTACACATTTTTAGATCATTTCTTGACTCCAATTTTGCAAGATTTACTAGGGGAGGAGCATGTTAATCGGCTCACCTTGACTTAGACAGGATTTATGTAGAATTTCACTCCAAAGTGTGACTGGTTTTTCAAAGCGGATTTTAAATTCATCTAAATGTGAGGCTTCATAGGGGAATCCTTCCACCTTCCAACATGTGACTAATTGAGTGTTGGCTTTGGAATTGTTTCAACAGGTGTGCATTATTGATATTACCTTCTCTAGCAGGAAAAGTGTCAAGAGGAAGGGATTCTTCACCTGTCCGCTAACTTTCAAAATAGTGGTCTTGAAAAAGAAGTAGACACACTCGCTATTGCAAGATAAAATAGATCATTTGGGGTTGGTAATGATTTGTGACAAGTGGGATTACAACCCTTTCAACGATTTACCATATGATCACCTCAAGGTAACTCATAGCCCTTGGCCTTATTGGGAGCAGAGGCGCAGCCCACTCAAAGATAAAGATGAATTTTTGGTCAACCTGGTTCATATCCTCATAGAAGACAACAGGCTGCCATGGCATAAGTTCTATCTTGTGGTGGAAAATTATGATGAGAACCATAAAATGGGGAAGACTCTATACAAAAAGCTGCAAAATGAAGAAGAATGGACTAATGAAAATATCAGAGCCTTCTGGACATATTTCCAAGAAACAAAACAACGTGATATACCTTATGACAATGCAAAGGAAGACAAAGAGTTTGAACACATGTGGGATGAGGAAAACCCTGCTTCTAACTCAAGTGATAGCGCAAGTGACAACCCCGATGAAGGAGAAGAGCAAGCGAAAGAGGAAACTGAGACATCCACATCCTCTAATCAACAAAAAAAAGTCTACAGGGCAGTCTGCTTATGTCACTTCAAATGTGTGACCGAATGCATCACGGGCCTCACAGACACTCACCTGGGCCTCCAAGATGATAAGAGTGCCCCAACAACAACAACTAGAAGCTATAGAGACTATGGAGATTGAGGAATCCCTACCCACTAAGCAGCAACGCATTGAGGATTTTCTGATGGAAGGATGACAAGAAGCTGCCGCAAGCTAGGAACCCAAAGTAAGTAGCCAATGACAAGCAAAGCATCGTGCACATCCAATCAACAGGTAATTTTTTCTTCCACTTTTCTTGCTTCTCAATATTTGGTGTCCTTTTCCATTTCCACAGTGCCCATTACTACAAGTATCGACCCTACTTTATCTACCCCTACCACAATGTTTGTGGGAGGCTTCTCCCAATTGACTCAGACTAGGCCATCTATCTTAACACCTCCGCAAACCTTAACACTAGCCACTACTGCTTAATCTCTCCTCGCCTCTCTTTTCGAGAGCTCAACCACCATTAGAACCCCTATTGCCTCTACTATCTTGATTCCAACCAAGCATTCCCAACAAACAGACTAGATTATGATCACCCCATCACCACAACTAATGAGTCCTTCCACCAGTTTGAAAACCAAAGTATGGTAGGTTCCCTTTTTCTCCCCAAAAACTGTCAATCTCCCACCAAAGAAAATGTGAGGGCCCGCTACACAGGTATTTCCTTTTTCCCTCCCTCCCGGTACACCTATAATTGGTGGGATGGTTCGGTCACCAGCCAAATTCATATCCTAGGGAGAAGCAACAAAGCAGATGTGAGCCCTCTCTATCCAAAAGCAAAAAGTAAAGGATGATAAAAAAGGATGCGGAGCCTAAAGTGTATACAATTTACAATGAAGAAGAACAAATGTTGAAATTTTCCACTATGTACCTGAATGTTACCAAACCACAAGGCGAGATGCTACCAAGCTATTACAACATGTACGCCAGAGGGCTTGATCTAACCATATCCTGACCACAGGATAAGGTGAAAATCATGGATGAAACACAGAGGGTGGTGACAACCAAATTTCTAAAATCTAGCTGTCAATTGAAGAAAAAGGAGCAGCTAAAACTTGTAAAGGAAAGAGTCAGTTTCCTAGAAGTGAAGGAGAGATCACTAGAAACTGAAGTTGCAAGCTTGTCTAAGAAAGTGTGAATGAAGGAGTCAGAGTGGAGCAAGCTCTAGGAGAAACTAGATAAGTCCTAGTCTATTGACCCCATGCTGCTAACTGAGCTATGGGAAAGGAACTAGAAATATCAGAGCTAATTGACCTCATTGGAGAAAAACTTGCAACAAAAGGATAAAGAGTTGGCAACTCAAAGCGCTCTATATGAGAAATAATTAAAGAAGAATCATATGGATTTTCAAGGCCAAAAGGCCCAGCTAGAGGAGTTTCAAGAGACAAATTCCTCTCTTGACATGGAATTGGAAATCGCTCTCGAGTCGAGGAGAACTGGTATAAAGAGATAAGTAGCTTTGGAGAGCAACTAGCATCTGCAAAAAAGAGAAATGTGAAATTAACAGAGGTTATTAACTCAAGGGATGCAAGATCACCTCTCTAAAGAAATCTCTCCTAGCCTCCTTCGTACAGTCGGACCTCATCCCATAGGCTTAGTAGCTATATATTTCTTATTGGGAAAAGGTTAAAACTTTCTACCTAAAACTGCAACCAACACTCTGGTTCATCTCAAAGGCAACCAAACTGAGCCAGGAGGTTCACAAGATGATTGAACAATTCCCACAATTCATCTCAAAGAAGGTTCCTGAGGCAAAGAATTTTTTGACCGAGCTATATTCAGTTTCTGATGAAGACTTGCCCAAGCCAAGGATTGAAGATTGGGATGTTGCTGCCTAAATGGAAAAAAAATTCATCCATTGCCACTCGGCCTTGCAGCAAACTAAAGCAACCACAACTACCTTGAACTAGACAATGGATGACATGTAGGAAAATTTCTCCTGGCTGAGCGAGATGGATCTACCATCTCCATTTTTTGAAGATGGGTCGAATGCCATGACCGAACAAATTGCAGAAAGAATTGAAGAGAGGAAGCGAGACCCAAATGCTTTCTAGAATTTCGACCATGCTCCTATGGTAGTGGAAATTGAGGGGGTCATTCATCCTCTTGCACAACTACTATTCCATTGCGAGGTAGGGGCTAGTTTACTTGAGACATTGCCTCATAAAGAAATGATTGAACTGGGAGGAGTGCAAGAGAATTTGTGCAATATAGTGAGACCATTTGAGAATGATTGTCTGCCCCTATAGGTAGCCCTTTCCAAGCTCTGATCCCATCACCAATGGATGGAACTTTGGTCTTCGAACTAGAGGAAATTTTGGATTCCATGTTCCTCAAAGAGAAACACCCCTGATAGTCACCAGCTGCTGTGAATTTGAAATTCACCATGCTCCATTTAGGTTTGATTTTTTGGCTAAGTACTAGCCCATACCTTCAACGAGTTGCATTGGCCCCCTTTTGGTTGTCACCGTGGCTTCATCCACATGTCTGCTCATTACACTCCAAAGGAATTTCCCCTTTGCTCTTCCATCGGCCCCCGAAATACTCCCATGTGTCGCCACCACGGGTTATTTTGATCACTTCCTTTCACTCCCTCATCGACCCCCACACATATGCTACATAACTACATTTTCATAAGGACTTGGCAAGCCCCACAAGCAATGTCTATAGTAAACATGTTGCTACGTGTATTCTCTATGTGAGCTTTCAATGAAGGGAATATCAACCGTGGGAAGTGAAATGTTGTCACGTGTCTCTTCGGCACACACTTCTTCAATGCAGGGGATGAAGCAAACTATGAGCTACAAGATGCTGACATGTTTTCTAACCACCCATCATTCAAAGGGTGATACTTGTTTGCACGAGTATTAACTGGACCACTATCATCATTCATAGGGGATGCACCTAAATGGAGGGAGACCAAATGATGTGTCTAAAATATTTTTTGTTACAATGATCGGGGCAAATCATTTCCTTGACATCATTGCTCAGATTCTGAATCTTTTCAATGGATTCTTTCCAAGTGGTGGAAGGATTGCTATAAATACTACTCTTTGCTTCAGATGAAGGGTTCCAGGTTCCACAATTCCAAGGTTCCAATGTTTTAGGTTAAAAGTTTGGAGATCATATGCTATTTCACCATTTTTTTAGAATTACAGGATTGCTAGAGGGACCAGGCCTTTGTATTATTTATATTATTGCAAGACTCACAAAATGTGCCATTGTTTAGCCTCTCTGTTTCTTATGCTATTGATAAACTTTATGATGTGTCATTTTGTTTGAATGGTTTATTTGTCGTACTTCTATAATTTGAATGCAAGTTTTCTAGTTTAGATCATGTTTTTTGACTCTTCTTTTCAGAAATGGGCATGATCATTATTTTGTTTCATTGAATGAACTATTCATGCTATAATCTTTAATCTCTGTTATTATGGGCATGGTAAATTTCTAAGCAATCCCTTAGATCATAATCAAAAGATAGGTTTATCGTGTCTATTATCTAAATTCTGGCATATCGCCTTAGTTAGATTCTTTATTTTATATCTTCTTTTGTTTCCCATTCCAAAACCCCATTCATAGAAGAAGCTGACTTCTTTAAAAATCTGATGGTCACTCGATTTAGTGCAATAGGCCCCCCATATACTCAGTTCCCCATAAAGGGTTGTTACCTTGACAATTTTTGGCATCAACACACCACTAGATGGGCATGCACCATAACATCCAACAAGGGAATTGTTCAAAGGTAAAAAGAGGTCGACGACAAGAGATTCCCCATGCAAACCAGATGTAACCACTTTGTAGTGGTCTTTATTGATGTTGAAAAAACATGCCCATTACTGCAATGTTAAATCTACGTGTGGACATACAAGTCTGACCAGATTCCATGCATGCATAACCGCCACTCCACTTTCTCTATTTTCCCTCAATGGAATCCTCCCAATTCATGGAGTTAACTACCTTGTTTAGTTAGTAGTATAAATAAGGATTAGATGCTCCTTCTCAGGGGGTTGCACGATCTAATATTGTACTTTCACTCTTAAGATTTTCAACAATACAGTTATGCTATTCTTTTGTACTCATGAATTACAATGAATAAAATAAAGTTCTAAATTTGAGCATCTAAGTTCTCCTTAATTTTTTTAGGATACTTATCCAAGGGGTCTCACTTGGTGAGTAATTTGTTCTTTAGCTTAGTATTAGTTTATTATTACTTTATGTTTAGTAATTAGATAAGAATCTGGCACTGAATGTTCCTTCAACCACTAGAATTCCATTATGTGACTATTCCTGCAGCCAAAGCAGACAAAGTAGTGTCCTGTTTGTTTGCTCAGATATTCATTTCTATCATACATTTCAGCTTGGTGTAGTTGTTGATTGATGATTAACATTTATGTTATTCCTTTCCAAGAAATTTACTTTCAGCACTGTGTTTTTCTTAGCGGTAGAATGAAAATGGTTGGTTCAAGTTCCTAGTGCACATATTGTGTTGATCCATTTCAAGTTCATGTCCCTAGGTTGACAAGTTAAATGCACCTTCATGATGATTGAAATAGCTATTCAGGTTAGATGTCTAATCTATGAATCATAGCTGTAAAGTCCTAGTTGTTAAATCATTGTAGGAGGCTAACATTTTTGGTGTCGTTGTCTGGGATGGTGTCAAACTAGGAAGTTCTTTAGAGTCATTGATAGTTTTCTTGTTGTAGTATTTCTGAAAGTTGTTCCTAGCATACCCATCATTTAGGAAGTAATGACCCTCATTATTCTTTACCATTTCTTTGTGTGAGCTGACTAATAGTGAGTTGATAACATATGCATAGAGGAAGGAGAAGGGATGCTTATGGGATATTTATTTCTAACAATCCTAATCCATTCCAGTTAGTTGAATATCATAACCTTCCAAGAGAAGAAGAAGAAGAAGATCCACACCCATTTGCTGATGCATTTCCTAATCTAACTAGCTTTGAAGTTTCCTCTAAGGACCAATGTCAAGTTGGGAACCCCTTTTCTTTGGAACTACATCAAGCAAGTGTGGGTGATGCAAATAGAAACATATCTAACCAAACAAATTTTACTTTCCCCATTTCCCATTAGAATGAAGTTGACAATCTAAAAAATATCCCTATTTCAACACTCCCCAAGTTTTATGAACTTGTCACATAAGATCTTGATACCTTCTTGTTTGAGTTTGACATACTCTGCAGGAGTTATAATTATACCACCAATGTCCATAGGCTTAAACTATTTCATATCACTCTGAAAGAAGCTGCATTAAGATGGTTCATGAGCCTAAGAAGAAATACTATGGAAACTTGGGAGGACATGAAGACAAAGTTCCTTGAGAAATACAAGGAATATTGTAGGGGTAGTGACATGAGAGAAGATGACATTTTCAGGATGCAGAAAAAGGAGGATGAGATCCTAGAGGATCATATTTCAAGGTTTATGTGCTTCTTACAAAAATCTCCACACCATACCCTCAATGAGGAATAACCAAATATTTTTTTCTTAAGAGGAATCAATGAGAGTTGCATTGATGCCTTGGACTTGATGGCAGGAGGATATATCACCCAAGTTCCTTAGGAAGACATCAAGAAGATATGCCAGAACTACTCTAGGGAAACTTCAAAGAAAGGGAGAGCTTACCAATTCTCCATGGGTAATTCATCTACCGGTGGAGTTTCAAGAATGGAGATTACTCATTTGTTGACAAATTTCAAGCAAGACATTATAAAAAATCTAGCTACTCAACTAGATACACTTTTGGCCAAGAAGAAGCAAGAGGAGGCAGAGCAATTTTGGTAGAGTATTTCCCCCATTTCAAATAGAAGAAGAAGGACTGCAAATGCAAGATGGTAGCTAGTATTGAAAGCAAAAAGATTCCGCTTGAGTTCAAACCAATCCAAATTGAAGAAGATAAAGTCTACTATGTTGCACAAAGGAAGCCTTGGGATCCAAGAAAATGTATGCCACCATATCCACTATCTTATATTGGGCCATATGTTAATTCCTATTCATATGGTAACCAATGGTAGCCCCCATATCCATCCAGCTATGGAGGATATCCATCATAGCCTTGCGGTAACCCTCCAAATGCTTGGCTCAATTATCAAAGTTCTCCACCTCAGTGGCAGCAACCTCAGGGGAATTGGTAGCAATTTCAAGGGCATTAACAACCACCTCCAGGAAATTGGTAGCCAACAAATAAATGGAGGGGAGGACAACAATGGCCAACTCAAATAACTAGTTATATGCAACCACCTTCTTAGCCTTGGTAGCCTTCTATAATACCTCCACTTGCTAATTCAATCTCAAATCCACCTAAACCTACTTAGCTACTAGCTCAGCCCACACCCAATCCAAATAAAAAACCACAACAACTTGTATACTCTTCTAATTCAAATCAATTCACTACATATGCTATGAGTGTAAGTGACATTCACTTGCATTTAGAAACTACTTTACCAGCCCCTTCCAAGCCCATTATCACTAAGATTCTTGTGGAAGAGGAAGAGGAACCTTTGAATGATCCCATTCAACCAAGTGCACTTAAAAATCCTAAACCAGTCCCAGCCAAGCAAACTAAACAAGAACCACCATTTCCTTAGATATTGGAAGTTTCCAAGAAAAAAAAAGAAAAAGATGATACAAATTTTGACATCCTGGATCAGTTGAAGCATATGTGTCCAGATCTCTCTATTTCAGGCCATAAAGGATCTCTCAATCTATGGAAAGGAAATAAAAGAAGCATGTCTCAAGAAGCCAGGTAGGAAGAAGAAAAACCCCACTACAGTTCATGTGGTGGGACAACTAGTTCACATCATGCTTGAAAAAGTGACTATCCCAAAGTAAATGACCCAGGTAGTCCTATGGTAGCAGTTGTTATAAACATGATCCAAATAAAGAATGCTCTAATTGATTTAGGAGCAGCAATAAATGTAATGACCGAGGAAATTCTACAACAACTAAATGTTGCAAGCATGAGATCTACTCCTATTTTCCTGTAGCTCATTGATAGTTCTACTATCAAGCTTGATGGTATAGTGGAGGATCTTGTGGTAGTTCTAGAATCCTGGGAGTACCCAAAAGACTTCATGATTCTTTCTCCTAAGGCTACACTAGGTGAGTATCCCATTATTCTTGGAAGACCATGGTTAGCAACTAAAGATGTGTATATTGGATGTTGGTTAGGTGACATGACCATTTCATATGGGAGGAGCACCAAAAATTTTGTTCTTTATCCTCTTGCTTAGCCATCTCATGATGAGGATAATCCTGTGTGGCCACATGTTGGTGAAGAGGCCGAGGAAGTTACTTTTGTGGCTCAACTTTTGATGTTAGGAAAAAGATCCTTCATGCAACTTCAAGATGAAGATGAAGTAATGGTTAACATTATTCAAAACCATTGTGAAGTGTAGGAAGAATCATATTCTCATTTTGCTACTCCAATCATATTCTACCTACTCTTCATGCAGCCACTATTCTTGCAGATGTTCTTTCCACAACCACTCTTCTTGTAGCCATTGTTCCTATAGATGGACTTATTGCAACAATAGGTATGTCCCATACATTAATTCCATATGAACTCAAGGTAACATGTGTTAGTGAAGCAACTATGATATAGTCAAGTACACAAGTACATGTGTCAGAAGGAAAGTATTTGAATGTTAACAACAAACTAAGTGAAGAACAACAATTGCTATTGGAAAACCTAATAATGACCCACTAGCATGAATTTTCATGAGATTATCATGATATGAATGGATTGAACCCTAAAATTTTCCCACATAGAATTTATATCAAAGATGATTGCACCCCAGTGAGGTAGCCACAAAGAAGAATTAACCCTGCACTGAGAAAAATTGTAAAAGGAGAACTACAGAAGTTGTTAGATGCAAAATTTATCTACCCCATTTAAAATAGCTAGTGGGTGTCTCCATTAGTGTTTGTGCCTAAAAAAGGAGGGAAATGATGAACTTGTTTTGATTACAATGAACTTAATGCTGCCACCAAAAAAAGACCATCTTCCCTTACCTTTCATAGATCAAGTTTTGGACATGCTTGAAGGAAAGCAATACTTTTCTTTTCTAGACGGATTCAATTGCTACAAATAGATTCAAATTGCACCAAAGGACCACAAGAAGACCACCTTTAATTGTCCATGGGGAACCTATTCATACTCATTACTCCCATTTGGCTTATGCAATGCACCTACAACTTTTCAAAGGGCAGCCATTAGCATATTTTTAGATATCTCTCATGATTGTATGGAAATTTATATAGATGATTTTACCACCTATGGTGCTAATTTCAATGAAGCATTGGTGAATCTCAGGAAAGTTCTACAGAGATGTGAAGATCACAATCTCTCTTTAAACAGTGAAAACTACTTCATGATGATGCAGGAAGGTGTAGTTCTTGGACACTACATCTCTCACAAGGGAATTCAAGTAGATTCTGCAAAGATTGAAGTGATCATAAATATTCCAACACCTACAAAATAGAAGGATGTTAGGAGTTTCTTGGGCCATGTAGGCTATTATAAGCAGTTCATCAATGATTTTATCAAAATAGAAGCACCATTGTACACCCTCCTCACTAAAGATGTTGAATTCCAATGGATTGAAGCTTATGGCAAGGCATTTTCTGATTTGAGGGTAGCCTTGGCTCATGCTCTTGTACTCAAAGGACCTAATTGGGAGCTTCCTTTCCACATCCATATATATGCATTAGATTATGCCATAGGAGCAGTCTCAGGATAGAAAGGAGTTATTGAAAATGTCATTTATTTTATCAGCAAAAAATTAAAGGGAGCTGAATTCAACTATATAGTAATAGAGAATGAAATGTTGGCAATAATCTATGCCCTAAAAAAATTCAAAAATTACATAACAGGTTACAAATATTTGTGCACATTGATCATGCAGCCATTAGGTATCTCATGAATAAACCTCTGGTCTTTGGTAGGTTGACAAGATGGTTATTATTGATGCAAAAGGTTGACATAACCATTGTGGATAAACCAAGGAATGCTAATGTTGTAGATTTTATTTCAAGGCTAACTACATCAGGGGATGATCAAGCCACAAATGACTCTTTTCCTGATGAGCATCTATTCTCTATCAGTGTACAAGTACCTCGGTATGCTGACATTGCTAATTATTTGGTCACATGTAGAGTTCCTCCTCACTTCTCTCCAAAAGAGATAAGTGCACTCATTGAAAAATATTTTCGTTTCTCATGGATTGCTGGATGTTTGTTTTATACTGGACCAAACTGTTTCATGAGAAAATGTGTGAAAGAAGATGAGACATATGACATTTTGCATGCATTCCACAATGAACCATGTGGAGGACATTTTGCAGCCAAGAGGACATCAATGAAGATTTTGAACATAGGATATTACTGGCCAACACTCCACAAGGATGCATGAAGGTATACAATAAAATGTGGGAAATGCCAAAGAATGGGCAAGCCAACCAAATCTAATGAGATTCAACTTTACCCTTGGGTATTAATCACTCCCTTTGACAAGTGGGGATTGGATTTTGTAGGACCCATTGACTCTCCATCAAACAGTAAGTCTTATATCTTGGTATGAATTGTTATGTAACAAAATGGGTAGAAGTTCGGGCCATGAAGCATGGAAGAAATAACAAGGTTGCAAAATTTCTTTATGAGGAGTTTTTCAGAAGGTATGGAGTTATAAGGGAGATAGTGACTGATCAAGGGGATCAACTCACATCAACCCTTGTTGCAGCACTAGTCAATGAGTACAACATAAGACATAGAAAGTCTACTCTTTATCACCCCTAGGCTAATGGCTAAGCTGAGGTGACCAACAGAGAAATTGAAGCTATTTTGACCAAAAAATTAGCTATCCACAAAAAGGACTAGGAAAATAGACTGCCAGAAGCTATTTGGGCCTACAAAAATACCTGGAAAACAACTACAGGCTTCACTCCATTTGAGTTGTTGTATGGAAAGATAGCCATGATGCCCATTGAATTTGAACACAAAACTCTCAGGACTACAATAGGTTTTGGGATGGATATCTTTGAGGAACAAAGAGAAAGAATCATGCAGCTAAATATTTTGGATGAGATGAGAAGAGCAACCCTACATCACACATAGGTAGTGTAGAATTAGAGAATCAAGTGGCATGACAAATTTATTAAGGACAAGAAATTCCAACCAGGAGATTGGGCCCTACTCTATGACTCAAAGTATCAGGACAATGCAAGAAAATTGCAAACAAGATGGCTAGGACCATATGAGGTTGTTGAAGTATTCCCTAATGGTGTTGTACAACTCATTACTATTGACCCAGTTAGATTTAAGTTGCTTGTCAATAGTCATCGTCTTAGATTGTATCACAAGCCAACTTCCAAGGAGGAGTTCTTGCAACAATTCACTTAGCATGCAACACTTGAGCTTCCCGTAGCTGAAGGAAGTGGACCTAGTGTCCCTCCTTCTGGCTAATTAAGGTATGTACTTATCATAATAAAGACTTCCACTTCTGTGGGAGTCCACTTCTCCACCCATCCACCCATCCATCTCCACCTTTCTCTTTCTTCCATCACTTCACTTCATTCCACTCCACCTCATCCCACCTCATCTTCATTAATTGCTCAACTTATTTCCTAAAAAGGAAAATGGTACTTTCTCCACACATTTTGCAATGAATCCTCTACACATTTAGGTATGTGTGCATTAATTGCTATATCTTAATTTTCTTTAAGTGCATTCATTCAATTGTTGTACGTTAGTATGGATGTTCACCATAGCATGCCAATATTCCCTACATGTCAAATCATCTTGCACGTGAGGAAACATGCCCAAATTTAGGTTGAGGGGGAGGAAAAAGATATGAATATTTTTCCCACGTGTTAGTCCATGCTAGTCTATGTCAACAAAATTTAAATTGAGCCAATTTGAAATTTGAGTGAGAGGACGGCTCACATGTGTGAGGGGACACAAACTACTGCTACCATTTCTCTCCATCATAGTTTCCTTTATTAATTCTTCCTTGCTATTATTACCCCTATCATATTTCAAGTTGCAAACAAAAGGTAAATTAGAAAGGGAAAATTCAGTCAACATTGGCATTGAAAAGTTAGCAAGTGTTGCAGGAAGGTGAAATTGGTTTTCAAATGAGAATTGTAGGAACAAAACCCTAGAGTGTTTTTTGATTGCAAATAATTGGAGGTGGGTTAATTCAAAATGAACCCATGGTGCATGATGTATTAATATAGGATGCACCCTACTTGGCTGAATTTAGAAATTGTGGATGGATAAACTACTTCCTGAAGCTAGATGATTTTGATGAATACATTGCACTAGAGTTTTCCCAGACATTGTCTGAAGGGAAGGCCATGGTAAAAGGACTAGAGGTCATAGTGAGGTGATCCCACAACAATGGGTTACAATTTTTGGCCAAACTTGACATTAAAATTAGGATTTCTCACTAGATATTCACTTTCTTACACCTATAGCAACTCAACCATTAGGAATTTGAAGATCAATCAAACTAGTTATTTGTTACATATTTTGTGTAGACTCTAATTATATTTTAAAAAATAAAAAATAAAAAAAATTGTGAATCATTTTATGTAATTTTTAATAACTTATTTTTTCTACTAATCAACATTTTTAAAAAGTGATGCTTACTTTAGACTACATAACTTTTTTAATAGACATAATACAATTCTAATTTTTAAAATACAAATTTTTCATAGCAATATCTAGTGCATGGATATTTTTTCATGATTTTTTGTTGCATATTGTTTTTTAATTAATTTTCCAAGTCAGAGTAATTATAATTTGGAAAGAGGTGTACTTCGGCTCACATAGCTATTTTTGTATTCATTTGAATTAACTTATTTTTTTTGTTGAAATAAGGACATCAATACCTAGTGCAATGTATTTTTTAGAATTTTTTTTCTCTATTTTTTTATTTTTTCATATGTGTGAAACAAAGAAATTGATGTTCACTGAAAATCCTACATTCACAAGAAATAAAAAATAAATATAATTATCAAATTAAAAATATTTAAAATTATACTTTTTGGGAAGCTTATAATAAGGGCTACATGCTTACAAAACATAAATTTTAAATGATTTCATTTGATCACCCAAAAGGTAAATCAAAAGTGGTTTTTTATCAGCATTTTAATAGGTGTAGAGGAGACTCAATTATAGGTATGGTTTAAATCTAACAAGGTTCTATCCAAGGGGGTTTGATCTAAGGGGGTTTGATCAATCCCTATTTAATTAAAATCATTTAAATGGAACCTTTAAAGTATTAAATCATTTTATTTTCTAAAAATATGTGATTTCAAGCAAAAATCAAGATGTCCCAAAGAGTGTAACCCATTATTGTGGCAACACCCAATGACTGAAGAAAGAATTGCATAAGTTGTTGGAAACAAGCAACACTAAGAGGGGGGATGAATCAATGTTGAGCAAAAATTCAAATTTATTATTCTGTGATTTAACTTACTTAACCATTCAATAAAAGAAACATGCATCAATAGAAAGAAAATAATCTCAACACCATAACACTAGAATTTTTATGTGGAAACCCTATTAGAGGAAAAACCATGGTGGACGACCAATCCACAATATAATATGATTATTTCCAAAATAAGAAGTACAAAATGGGAATGCACTTGCATTCAGGCTCACTTCCTAGAGCTCACTACTCAAAATGGATGGGCTCACTGCCCTACAAGGATTTGGAATAAATCCAAAAGAGTGAACTGATGGAATAGAATCACAATGCTTGATTACAGTTCCAATTAAGCTCTGATGACAATCTGTTATCCTTCAGACAGATTCAACAATTATGCTCTACTTTGCACAATTTGCACTGCAAAAATACTAATGCACAAGTGAAACTATGCATAATCGCCTAATCGATCTTCCTGATGATCTCAACACACCACCACACTACTTTCTCACACACATCAAATGATATATCGAATCTCTTATATATCCACAACTAGAAATACAATTGCTATAGGTTGGCCTTAATAAAACTTGGAAATATTATTAACTATCGACCCAAAATTACAATTGGATTTACAATGTGGATCTAACACCATCGGCTAGACTATAGCTAAGACCCATAATTAAATATTTGAACATAATATTTTTAAATAATTCCACTTTACACATCCACAATGTGCCACATTCACTGAGTTGGCTACAATGAGAAAATAGACATAAAAAATCCTACTAGACCTTCAAGCTCATACTGCCACTAATGCAACACCACAAAATTCAATAATAAGATAATATACACGCTCACCAAGCAATCCCAGGGGTCCACAACACAAAACAATGATCTGGTGAAGTAGACAGATTGACTGACTGACTGGATACCCTGTTCTTCAAATATTTTGTCAATAACACACAATATTGCACTTTATCTGTCGGTATAACTAGATACAAATTTACGAACCATGAAGATGACTTTAGTTTCTATCAATGACAACACTGGAAGCCATATGCCAACAATCTCCCCATTTAGCATTGATGGCAACACTTAGTGAAAAATGACTAATTTAGAATATTGCCCCCTCTAAGAATGTTAAGGCATTTTTCGCTACACTCTCTCCTCGTTTTACATCAATGACAAAATTGGGAAAACCAAAATTGCAAAAACTATTGAGACTTACAAAAATTTGAAGATGTCTAAAAATTTATTCTTCAGCCCACTTAAGTTTGAGTCCCAAATACTTCTCAAACTCTCCAAAATGGTTGTATGACCACACAACAGATATGAAAAGGTTTATGTTGCTTCGATACTTACTAGATTAGGAGCAGTCGTAGCATCTTTAGCTTCTTTTAGAGCGTTTACCATCATCTCAATCTTTGGACTTATCAGCCCCCTGAGTTCACATACTCTGACAATGATCCTTTCATTTTCAAATTTTAGACTCTTTATTTGGTTTAGCAAAGACATTACCTGATTTTCTTGATTACAAACACTTTTGGCTAAAGGGTCAAAAGTGTTGGAAATATTGATCATCTTTTGTTCAATGTCCTTCATCTTCTTTTCATTTGCTTCAGTAAATTTTGACAATACCAAGCAATATTTTTATACTTTTCCTCCTTCAAACATAGTACCTCGAATATTATTTATGCAAGTAATCAATAGAGCTTTCTCTTTGGAAATTAATTCTCTTAGGCTACCAACTCTCTTCTCCTGGAACTCCTTTTTCACTTTAACCAAAGCTGATTTCTCAAAAGATTCAAAATGAGAATCTACATAACTTATTACCTTCTTTAGCTCACCAGAGGAGGAACCTGATGGGTCCAAAACATAAGTAGGCACTATTTTCTGTAATATTCCAGATGTAAGCTTTAACATTTCACTATCCTCTATGTGAGATTTTAGTATCTTTTCACTCGCTTTGGCTTGAGAAATTTTAGTGACCTTCATCATCTAAATTGGAGATAGAGTAGATAGGTTAATTGAGATTTCATCCAACTCAGGATCTAACTCTTCCTGCTACTCCAATAAAGATTCCTTCACTTCCTCTATTGAATCAGTTTCTTCTTCTTCATCTACAGAGACAACTTTGTAAGCTCTTGTGCTTTTATCTTGTCGTCTCTTTCTGGAAGCCTTGGCTTGATTTGATTGAGTTGCAGAGGAACTTCTAGTGTGAGCAGGAGATGTTCCCGGATTGGTTGATTCTTCCTTTTCTTTCTCCTCAGCTACTTCAGCTTCTTCTCTTTGTCTCCTCACTTCTCTTAGTTGGTACATAAAGATTCCAAAACTCTCTATAAGAGCTTATGTCTCTTTTCTTACCCTTCTAGATATCATGGGATTTTTCAATTTTGAGTGAACTTGTAAGCCTTTCTCTACATAAGTACCAAACCTTTCTTCACCCTAATCTAGTGGCAATTTTAGCCTATGTTCTTCTTACATCCTCAGAATGTTCTCATCTACTTCATAACCCATAGGCATGATCCAAACTATTCTAGGATCAATAGCTTCCATATGGCACTGGTCAATGTCTACCATGAAGTAAATAGAGTCTTTACATTGCTCCACAACTGTTGCATGATTTCTTTCTCTGGCATGCATTAAATTCTGAAAAGTTTTGAAGTATCCCCATAGGATTGTGTTGTGGGTTTTTCGATCACCCAATACACATAACATATTACATATCTAAATAGCTACCAGCATATCATTACACCATTGAACTTTACCAGCTCCCAGTACTTCACCCAAGAAGTAGAAAAACAAACATATCAATAAGTTACCATACTTGAATCTTCTTATCCTTCTTGATTTTTCCCAAATTCTCCATTAACTGGCTTCTGAGCAGTTCACATAAATGATAGTCTACATTTTGTTTTACCATTTCATATGTTGCATAGATAGTTGTGTAGGATACTAAATTCTCCTAGCCTGAGTGATAAATCTTATAGCTGATAATCATTGATGCAAATTTTACATCCACTATGGCAATATCATCTATCGGCATTGCCCTTCTATCCCATTTCAAGCCTATCGCTTCAGTAACCTTATCATTCTTTACAGAATTCAAAACTGGAAGCTTACCAATGGAATTTAGTCTAGTGACTGCACATATAGCTTCTTTGGTGATTTTGAATGGCACATCCAACCACATGAAGTCATCATGGACACGACTCAACAAATATCAAACCCATTCATCTTCTTCAAATATGGGGAATTTTGCAAATTGTTGAAATTTGTTATCTTCTAGGGTTTTGAATTTTGGTTTCACAGTAAGATCTTCTTGAGTTATATGATGAGTGTACAAATCCAGCAAGTGAGAGGTTCCCAAATACTCAATGTTTGCTTGAACATAAGCCCTAATATCCTACACATGCAGGACTTTATATGGATGTCATTTGAACTTTGGACATGGCCTATCCTTAACTTTGACTACCAAAGGAGTAGACATGATTGCAATCACACAAATTTACAGGTTTTCAATAAATACCTTTCAGGGATGAAAACAAAATTTGATTGCAGATTCTCCTTTATGCTTGAGTCTCTCCACAAATTCACAATGATCACTTCAAAGCTCTTGAAACTATTTTTCTCCAAATTCAATGTGTAAAATGAGGGTTGAATACATTCCTTTTATTGTCCACATACCTAACTCTTTTATTTTGTAATAAATGCTCTTTCCCTAACTCATTTTATTTTCTTCCTTTTAGGCACCAAGATAGATGAATCTTATGTGGATCACCAATAAGCTTCACCAATACTTCTAAGTGGTCGAACAATATCTAAAAGGTATCAAATATCCTACTGGACATGTCTGGATTCTAGTATCATTCACCTGCAAGAGGGGGTTTGAGATTTTTTCTTGATAGCTCCCCCTATGCTAGAGACCTAAAATTAATTCCCTGAGGAATTACCAGAAGTTGCTTCTGGTGCTTTTTCGTTTGCTTCTACAGAGGGATTCTTCTTCACCCATTTCTTCTGCATCTTCTTTTTTATCACATCAGTAGTAACTTTTCCTTTCCCTTTAACATCCTATTGCATGTTCTTTTTTACCAGACCTCTTATGTTCCAATAGAATCTAGTGATGTGGCCAAATTTGTTGCAGTTGTAGCACACAAAATTTCTCTGTCTAAACCAATTGTTCCACTAACTTTGTCTTGATCTACATTGGTTAGAAATATGTCCAAATCTATTTCATGCATAACATCTGACATCTCTATGAAATTTTTTCATCACAATTCTGCATTCACTTGACTTATGACCATACTTATAGCAGTTGAAACACTGACCTAAAAATGATGGTCTACTTAAGTTCACCTTACTTCTACATTGAGAAGCCATATGACCAAATTTTTTGTAGACATAACAATATCCATTAAATCTTTGAGCATTTGGTTTCCTTACCAGATCTCTTCTGGTTCCTTTGATCTGATTTCCATGTTTGAATCTTCCTTGTCTGGAATTCCTTTGTCCAGAGTTCCTTTGTCCAAATCCAGAACTTTCTCCTTCTTCATATCCAAGACCTCATATGTCACCATCAGTCCTTTTTCCTTTGATCAATTCATCAAGTTTGGTTGAGCTTGCTCTAAATTTCTCCTTATACTCATTTGTTGTAGCAAGTTCATCTCTAAGGTCATCAAGATGCTTTTCAAGCATTTCTTCATTGTTCTTGGATTGCTCCAATTCATTATCTAGTTGGTTGCACTGTTCAAACTTTTATTTCAAGGACTATGCAAGCTTTTCTTCATTCTTCTTTCTATCCTCAAGCTCCTTGGTCATTCTCATCATGGTGGATTCCATCTCACTTCAAGGCAACATTTTCCTTGGAAAAAATTTCACATTCTTTTGTTTTCTCCTTTAGAGCCAGACTGAGTTGTTCACCTTCCATACCTTGGTTCTTTTGTTTGAGTTGACCACATAATTCCTTTCTTTTATTGCTTGATTCATTGATCTTGTATTTTAGTGACTGGATGAACTTTTCTACATTCTCAATATTTTCTTGTAGTTCCTAGTTCTTAGATTTTATCTGGTAAAGATCATCTAGGGCCACCATAAGTTGTAAGACTGCTTGTATCCATTGAAAAACACCTTCCAAGATCTCCTCAAGTTGTAAGACTTCTTCTAAGGAACTAGCTCTGATACCAATTGTTGGAAATAAGAAACACTGAGAGGGGGGGTGAATCAATGTTGAGCAAAAATTCAACTTATTATTCTGTGATTTAACTTACTTAACCATTCAATAAAAGAAACATGCATCAACAGAAAGAAAATGATCTCAACACTGTAACACCAAAAAAATTACGTGGAAACCCTGTTAGGGGAAAAACCATGATGGATGGCCAATCCACAATATAATATGAGTATACCCAAAATAAGAAGTGTAAAATAGGAATGCACTTCCATTCAGACTCACCGACTAGAGCTCACTACTCAAAATGGATGGCCTCACTGCCTTACAAGGATTTGGAATAAATTCAAAAGAGTGAACTGATGGAATAGAATCACAATGCTTGATTACAATTCCAATTAAGCTCTGATGGCAATCTGCTATCCTTCAGATGGATTCAACAATTCTTCTATGCTATGCACAATTCACACTACACAAATATTAATGCACAAGTGAAACTGTGCATAATCACCCAATCGATCTTCTTGATGATCACAAAAAACCACCACACTACTTTCTAACACACATCAAATGATATATCAAATCTCTTATATATCCACAACTAGAAATACAATCGCTATACGTTAGCCTTAATAAAACTTGGAAATATTATTAACTGTCGGCCCAAAATTACAATTGGATTTACAATGTGGATCTAACACCATCGGCTAGATTGTAGCTAAGACCCATAATTAAATATTTGAACATAATGTTTTTTTAAATAATTCCTCTTTACACATCCACAATGCACCACATTCAGTGAGTCGACTACAATGAACAAATATACATAAAACATCCTACCAAACCTTCAAGCTCGTACTGCCACTAATGCAACACCACAAAATTTAGTAATACGATAATATACGTGCTCACCAAGCAATTGCAGGGGTCCACAACACAAAATGATGATCCCATGAAGTAGGCAGATTGAATGACTGACCAGATACCCTGTTCTTCAAATATTTTATCAGTAACACACAGTATTGCACTTTATCTACCAATATAACTACATACAGATCTATAGACCATGAAGATGACTTCAATTGCCATCAATGACAACACTGGAAGCCATATGCCAACAAAATTCACAAGGTTACCTATTGATGGTGAAAATTTCCCTACTTCCAAAGATGTTAGATCAGCTAGGGATGAATTTACGAAGCTGAACGACCCTCCATTGAGCATAGATAAATAGGGTGTGAAGAGAATGTCTTTACCCAAGTCATGGAAGTAAATAGTTGTTTATGTCATAAAATACATTAACTATAAAGGTCACTAGTTGAATTTGCATTCTATGCACTTCAAACTTTTCAATCACATGAGGCATGGATGGAGGATGAATGTGCCAAATGTGCTATACAACCTTCTTTCAATCATGGTGGCCAAGACTCAGAAAGGTAGGGAAATTTTTGTTTCCCACCATTGTCTAATTAAATTCTTAGTTGAGAAGTCTCTGCATGATGTGAATTAGGAGTATGAGGGAAATCAAGATTTCCTGTAATAAGAGATCCTACAAAAAAATCTAGAACAAGAAAAAGAGCAAGAATTCCTACAACCACAACAAAAATTAGGAGAACAATCAGTACCCCTGCAACTAGAATTGATGGGACTGCTTGAATCCTTGCAGTTAGCATTAGTACCAGAGAAGATGTTGGTAGGAATACATAACCCCCCTGATTTTTCAATGCACAAGGTAGCCATGCATTTATGGAAAGAGATGTAAATAAGAGAAGAGGAATGGAAGGAATAAAAATGCAAGTTGAAAAAGGAAATTCAAAAGAGAGATGAGGAAATTGAAGACAAAGATGCTGAAATTGCCATCTTGAAGAATAAGGTGGATGATATGGCGGCCTTGGTACCACAAATTTTAGAATGCAAGACCCCTCCAAGGGTCAATGCTATGCATTTGAAGGAGAAATATCTTTCTTTTAAGTTGGCTAGAATTGTTTCAGGTTTGAACCCTTCTATTGAGACCCTTGTTGAATTTTTCAATGCTTATTGGATTGCTTCCCCTAAAATGAAGAATTTGCTATGTGAGTTTTATTTACATAATTATGTTGTAACTCAAGACCATGATTGGAATCCGAGGTTGTATGTTGGGGATGTCTAATAAAGGGAATTTATGTCTTGGGTACAAAATGAGATTAATTGGGGACAACAATATGGGCTTATAAGAAAATGGAATCCAACATTCCCCTATCCATTAGAGTTAAATCAAGGAATCCAAGGGATATTTTCAGGGAATGGCACATAATTCTTTTCAGACCTATCTATGGTAATAGGATTATGGCTTAGATAGAAGCAATTTATAGTGAATATGAGGCAAAGGAAAAAGAAAAAGAGGAAACTATGAAAAGATACCTCTCACAAAGATGGAACAACCTAACTGATGATCTCAAGTAGGCTGAGCCTCATTCCATCCAAAACTATGTTGCATCTCTTAAAAGAATTGATAGATATATTCACATTGGAAGGGAAAAACGAAGATTCTAGCTTCCCTTGAATTTTTAGCCACCCATCCCAATGTGGCCTGTACCAAAATTTAGGTTCTACCAATATGATATTGTTGCAGAGAAACAAAGATGGAGCAGATTGGACAAATTGGGAGGATTCTATTTGGATCTTGATTTATTCACAACACACTCTAATGTGGGACATTTTTCAGTTGCAAATTTTAGAGCATTGACCAAGCAGAAGAACATCCCTTCCCATACTAGAGGATCAACAAAACCTTAGGTTGGGGGCAGTGATGAGTCTAGTTTATGGTCTAATTTTGGGTAGAATATGACTTAGTTGCTGAAGTTATCATGGAATTTGATGATTAGTGTTGATACTTTATGATATTTCCTTAGAACTATAGACATTGGGCTTAATCTTATTTCCAAAAACCTTTAATGATAATGGCATGCTATATGGACTATCTATATTAATTTTGTATGTGGTTAATAAATTTTCTTTAAGGTGGTTAAAAATGTGCAATTATTGTGCGTACTAACAATGCCATGCAAATATAATTTGAGGATGCTAAATTAAGAAAGACACCGCTAGCTGGTCATGCACCATAATGTCCAATAAGGGAATCATTCAAAGGTCAAAGGAGGTTGACAATAGAAGATTCCCCATGCAAACCATATGTAACCACCTTGTAGTGGTCTTTATTGATGTTGAGAAAACATGTGTGTTATTGGAATGCTAAATCTGTGTGTGGACATGCAAGTCTGACTGGATTCCATGCATACGTAACCGCCGCTCCACTTTTTTTTTTTTCCCTAAATGGTGTCCTCCTAGTTTGTGGAGTTGACCAACTTGTTTAATTAGTAGTATAAATAAGGATCAAATGCTCCTTCTTAGGGGGTTGCACAATCTAATATTGTACTTGCACTCTTAAGATTTTCAACAATACAATTATGCTACTCTTTTGTACTCATGAATTCTAGTGAATAAAATGAAGTTCTAAGTTTGAGCATCTAATTTCTCATTAGTTTTAGAGGATACTTATCCAATGGGGGACACTCAGTGAGTAATCCATTCTTTAGCTTAGTATTAGTTTAGTATTACTTTATGTTCAATAATTAGTTAAGAATTTGGCACCGACTATTCTTGCAGCCACTAGAATTCCATTATGTGACTGTTCCTATAGCCAAAGTAGATAGAGTAGTGTCCTGTTTGTTTGCTCATATCTTCATTTCTATTATACATTTCATCTTGGTATATTTTTTGATTGAAGATTAGAATTTATGTTATTCCTTTCCAAACAATTTACTTTCAACATTGTGTTTTTCTTAGTGGTAGAATGAAAATAGCTACTTCAGGTTCCTAGTGCATATACTATGCTGACCCATTTCAAGTTCATGTCCTTGGGTTGAAAAGTTAATTCACCTTCATGATTATTGGAATAGCTATTCAGGTTAGATTTCCAATCTCTGAATCATGGCTATAAAGACCTAGTTGTTAAATCATTGTAGGAGGTTGATAGTATGTGCAATGGGAAAATGAAAATGCAAAACTGGAGGTAGCAAGTACTAGAATGTATGAAATAAAAAAGGAATCTACTCTAAAAACACTTGAAAAGAAGTAGACCAAAGTAAATGAGATAGATAATGTATTGAATTAAGAGATTCTTCCCGCTCTCAAGAAGTTTCAAGGAAGGTTCGTATGCAGTACGTGGAATGGGAAAATGGCAATGGAGAAGTGGAAAACCTCAAGAGGTTTTGTATTTGGTAAGAATTTTTGCAAGTAAAGAAAGTGAGAGATGATGCTATAGGTGGATTTGAAAAAATGAAGTCAAAGATTCTTAAACTTAAGACTTACATGGAGAAAATACAACTGGAAATAGATGATAAGGAAAAAGAGTTGATGATAGAGCAGTTAATCTAAAGCTCAAAGTAAAAGATATGAAAGAAGCTAGAATATCATGAAAAGGAATACTAGGGGGTGTTAATAGGTAAGATCAGTAGAGATGAGGAAAAATGTGTAGATGATCAAGTTACAGCTACAAAAGCAATAGTTAGAAGTGTTGAAATTAAAGCAAAATAATTGAAGACTAAAATTAACCACTTAGAAAAGGAACTACAAGATAACAAGAATATTTTATCGTCAATTAAAAGGAAGTTAGTCTAATCTAAAAACACTTTGAGGTTAGTTTTTAGTTGATGGAAAATGGTTTAAATGCATGCAGTCTAAAGTTGCAAGATGGTGTAACTTTCATTCTATTCATTTTTTGACCAAACCGACTATTCAACACATTCAGATGGGTGGTTCTATGCTAGGAAAAGTCTTGTTTCACACCCAAACATATCAGAACAATTCAAGCTACATTTTACTGACGATGTCTCTTATGAGACCAAAGTACAAAAGGGCAGAAAATTTTGATGAGTGATTACTCAAAAACCATGGCACTTAGAAACATAATTTATAATGCTATGATATCATTTAGGGCTCTTTTACAATAACCTCTCTTGGTTTTTTTATACACCCAAGTTGTTTTCTTGTAGTGAAGAGTTTTTAGTTGATGGAAAACAGGTTAGTTGCATGTAGTGTAAATTTGAAAAGTGGTGTAACTTTCATTCTATTCATCATATGACCAAACTAAATATTCCAACACATCAAAATGGGTGGATTTATGCTATTAAATGTATTTTTTCACACCTAGACGTGTTAGAATAGTCTGAGCTACATTGTATCAGTGAAGTTTCTTAAGATACCAAAATGCAAAAGGGAAACAAACTTTGACAAGAGATTACTCAAAAACCATGGAACTTATAAACTTTCCATATGAGGCTACTAGATCATGTAGGGACTCTCTATAATAATCTCTCTTATTTTTTGATATCTCCAAGTCATTTTCATGTGGTGAAGAGTTTTCAGTTGATGGAAAATGGGTCAGTTGCATGTAGTGTAAAGTTGTAAAGTGGTGTAACTTTTGTTTTGTCTATCATACGACTAAAAAAACTATTCCAACATGTTTGTATGGGTGGTTTTATGCTAGGAAAGGTATTTTTTCACACTCAAAAAATTCAGAACAGTTTGAGCTACATTGTATTGGCGAAGTCTCTTGTGAGACCAAAGTGCAAAAGGAAAGCAAAATTCAACGAGAAATGAATCATAAACCTTGGCACTTAGAGACATTTTTACTATGGCTACAAGATCATGTAGGGACCCTCTATAATAACCTCTCTCATTTTTTGATAGCTCCAAGTCATTTGCTCATGGTGAAGAGTTTTCAATTGATGGAAAATAGGTCAATTACATGTAGTGTAAAGTTGCGAAGTGGTGCAACTTTTGTTCTATTCATCATACGACCAAAATGACTATTCCAACACATCTATATGGGTGGGTTTACACTAGGAAAGTTCTATTTTTTCACTCAAGCATGCTAGAACTGTCTAAGCTACATTGTATTAGTGAAATCACTTAAGAGATTAAAGTGAAAAAGGGCAGCAAACTTCAATGAGTGATTAATCAAAAATAATGGCACTTAGAAATTTTTTTTTTGATGCTACAGGATCATGTAGGGTCCCTCTACAATAACCTCTCTCAATTTTTGATAGCTCCAAGTCGTTTGTCCATGGTGAAGAGTTTTCAGTTGATGGAAAATGGGTCAATTGCATGTAGTATAAAGTTGCAAAGTGGTGTAACTTTCGTTATGTTCATCATACAACTGAACTAACTATTCCAACACATATGTATGGGTGGTTTTATGCTAGGAAATTTCTTGTTTCACACTCAAACATGTCAAAATAGTCTGAGCTACATTGTATTGATGAAGTCTTAAGAGAAAAATGTGCAAAAGGGAAACAAACCTCGAAAAGTGATTACTCAAAAAATGTGGGACTTAGAAACATTTTTTCTAAGGATATGAGATCACTTAGGGCTACTCTACAATAAATTCTCTCAGTTTTTGATAGCTCCAAGTTGTTTTCCCGTGGTGAAGAGTTTTCAGTTGATAGAAAACGAGTTAGTTGCATGTAGTGTAAAGTTGCAAAGTGGTGTAACTTTTGTTCTATTCATCATACAACCAAATTGACTATTCCAACATGTTTGGATGGGTGGTTTTTTTCTAAGAAAGGTCTTGTTTCACACCCAAAAATTCCAGAATATTCTGAGCTACATTGTATCAGCAAAGTATCTTAAAAGACCAAGGTGCAAAAAGGCATAAAAATTTGATGAATGATTACTCAGAAACTGTGGCACTTAGAAAATTTTCATCTGAGGCTCTGAGATCATGTAGGGACCCTCTACAATAAACTCTCTCTTCTTTTTATTGATAGATCCAAGTCATTTTCTCATGGTGTAGAATTTTTAATTGATGGAAAATGGGTCAGTTGCATGTAGTGTAAAGTTACAAAGTGGTGTAACTTTTTTTTCTTTTTCATATGTTTGAACCGATTGTTCCAACATGTCTGGATGGGTGGGTCTATGCTAGGAAAGTTATTTTTTTGCACCCAATATATGCCAGAACAGTCTGAGCTACATTGTATTGGTGATGTCTCTTAAGAGACCAAAGTGCAAAAGGGTAGAAAACTTTGGCAAGCGATTACTCAAAAATTATGGCACTTAGAAACATTCCATTTGAGGCTATAGGATCATGTAGGTCCCCTCTACAATAACCTCTCTTGGCTTTTGATAGATCCAAGTCATTTTCCCATGGTAAAATTTTTTTGATGCCCCAAAAACTGTCAGATGCATGTAGTGTAAAGTTGCAAGGTAGGCTACTTTTTGTTTTGTTCTTCATGGAGCCAAACAATTAGCGCCAACACATCTAGGTGGGCACATCTACTCTAGGCATGGTCATCGCCCTTCATTATAAAGAGTCAGTCTTTCCTATTCAAAGGGTCACAACTTTTTTCCTTTGAAAAGTCACAACCAAATTCATATCATCACTATTTGTGAGAACCTAAATTAATTTATTTGAAATATTTCCTTCAATTATATTCTTGATTGAATTCTTCAATGATGTAATACATATGATTGATTTATTTATTTACTATATTTCCTTTCATTATATTTGTGAAGCGCATGAAGCATGAAGTATTACTATATTCATATGATTGATTTAATATTCAATAATCTTATAAGAGAATAATGTTCAAACTTTATTATGTATTTACAATTATAGAAAAGAATAGTGCATGGAAAACACTTGGATTTTAAATACTTGAAGTAAACCATCTACAAATATCTATTGAAGAATGGATTTATAATACAAGTATGGACACCATCAATAAAAAATATGTCTATTAACCAGATAGCCATATAGACATATATCAATATATGTCAATATAAGTATTAAATATATGAAAAATAGCCATATAGGCTTACAAGAATGTCATATAGGCATACAATGTCAAGTATATATAATACAAAATATGTCCAAAAATACCATATAGGCATACAACAAAGGATCCCAATCAAAATTCATTATCCTCCAAGTGAAGAAAATAGACAAGCAACCTTTTATCGTCGGGAGGATGGAGATGCGTATGATGCTGGTCTACTTTGAACTTAAGGGCTGGTCCTCCTATTTAATTCCCAATCAAGCTTCACTTGTTACAATAAAAATTAAATACATGAATATATAGAAATTACATTATAAAAAATGATATATTTAACAAAATAATCACTTACCACCACTAGACGATCTCTCTCCTCAATTGAAAGATCCACAAGCTTAGACTGTGGCATTCCAAAGTCCTATAGAAACCATTCAAATAGAAATTAAACTAAAAATCAATAATCATTTTATTTTTCAATAATAAACAATTATAACAACAAATGTAATTTAAAATTTACTAATCTGCCTCATACCCATGTGAGAGGCATCGAGCTATCTATTGTAGAAGATACACCATGTTGCATTACCCTATCAACATTAGGAGGTTTTTCTACTTGCATCATCTAAAAATAAAACAACAAATTATTTGATCATGAAAACTAGAATAGTGTTGTAGGTCATGTCTTATAATGTATGAGATAATTGAAAAAAAATTGAGTACTTATTGAAGTATATATTTCTTACTATTATGCTTACTATTTTCCCTATCCATAGCTTGTTCGAAAGCACCTGTTATAGGATTTTATCCATAGCAGCAAGGCAATGAATTGTTTGATAAAATTCTTTAGTAGACATGTATGAAAAATGTGGTAGCATAGAGAAGGCAGTGAACTATTTGAAAAAAATCATCAAGTAAATGTGGTCTCATGGTGATGGAATGCCATGAATTTTTTTTTTTATGGCATTCCATCACCATGAGACCATATTTATTTGAGGCATTTTTTCAAATAGTTCATTTCCTTGTCTATGATATTATGTTGTATTGGGGTGGATGGTATAGTGTGGTCTTGGTTATGAGATGGATGGAGATCATGACATTATGAGGGAGGGGTGTTTTGATCATGAGGGGTAGAGGATCATTAGATGGGGTCAAAGGTGTACTTTGAGAAAACATTTTGAGAGAGATCATACAATGGAGTGGAAGAGGTACTCTTATTTGGACATGAAAGGATGTCATTAGATGAAGTAGGGGAGAGGGGATTGTGAGAGGGGGATGAAGGGATATCTTGCTCTTGAGATAGAAAAATATCATTAGATGATATGGAAGGTATATTTTGTTCTTGATTGGAAATGGGATCATGAGATGGAAGGGGATCATATGATGTAGGAGAAGGGTTTCCTTGATCTTTATGTGAAGGGGAATCTATGTTAGCAAGCTTTGGATTAGGAGATGGACATAGTTCATTTGATATGGATGGTGTGATGAGGGAGGAAGGTTTTATAGACTCTTCAACTTGGATAGATGGATTGATAAGGGATTCATAAGATTCAAGGTCTTAGTTTTTATCTTGATGTGGGGATGATGAAGGTGGATGTATGATATGGGAAGATTGCACCAGTTTGTTTTTGCATGGGTAAACAACCACCTTTGCAAATAGTCCTTGGAGGAAGTTATTATGTGAGACATGGAATGAATTTTCTTGGTAATATTGGGGTGATGTGCATTTTATGGATGTGGGATATAATGAACAAGTGGAATAAGAGGTGGAAGCTTCCATGGATTGTTAAATTGAGGATGAGGATGAGGACCTTGAAAAGGATTTGGAGGGGAATTTTGGCTAAAGGCTTGGTTTCTGTTGTCAAAGGAAGAGGAAGGATACACAAGAGGAGATGGATTGGGATTGGATGGAGGTAGGGATGATGGAAGTTTAGCACCAATACCAAGGAGACTTCTAAGCATGGCATCCTTATAATTATGGAAGTAGTAGGTGAGGATAAAATTAGTGGTGGTGGATGGGGATGATATGGATGGTACTTGAGGGGAGCTTTGGATGGGGGATTGGTGTAAAATTGGAGCATTCTATCTATTGAAAATGGATTCAAGGTGATCCACAATGCTCTTATTACCATCATTAGGGTTATATTCTAGTTGGTCAAAAAGGCTATCATCATCATCATTGATATGGTTTGGGTTGGTTGGAATGGATGAAGGTGGATTATAATATATTAGGTTGGATGGAGGATAGATTAGATGGTTAGACATGGTGGAGGATTGATTAGAAGAAAGATTGGTATTGATTTTGAATGAGGAAGGAAATTATGATGATGGGTTAGAAATGAACTTGGGGATTGGAAGAATAGGGTCTAAGGATGGAGATGGAGGATGGGATTATATTTGGGGATCAAATCCAAGGCCTTAAAATTATTTGATTTGGGTTTTCCCAAGCATCCATAGTTTTTTTTAAAACACTTGTTTTAGGATTTTAGCCATAACAACAAGGAAGCAAACTGTTTGATAAAATACTTTGGTAGAAATGTATGGAAAATGTGGTAGCATAGACAAGGTAGTGAGATGTTTGAAAAAATGCCTCAAATAAATGTGGTCTCATGGTGATGGACATCACCATGAGACCATATTTCTTTGAGGCATTTTTTCAAATAGTTCACTGCCCTGTCCATGTTATAGTTTACTACTATGCTTTGAGAATTTTTTTCCAAACATCCATAGCATAGAAAAGACAGTCAATTGTTTGAAAAAATGCCTCAAAAAAATGTGGTCTTATGGAATTCCATGAAAAAAAAGTGCAATTGACAACTTCTCCTCATTACTAGTTATGCAATGTGAAGTAATTGCATAACTACTTATGTTGACTTTCTAAAAAACTATATTGTAATTAAAATTTTATCATCTATCAACATCTAGTTATTAGTTATGTAATGTGAAGTAATGAATTGAGTTTGAAATATGTGCAATGCAATGTAATCAATGATATGAATATAAACTATAAAAAACCATTTTCTACAATTCATTAATTAAACTCTTTATTTTATTACCTGAGTGAAGCTTCGATGTCCACCTCCATAGGGAGGTGTTGTCAAATTTCCAAGATTAACCTATTCAACATCCAAAATTAGACATATAAGAATACCATTTATATAACAATACTATTCACATGTAATATTTATAATTATTTACTAGTTACATACCTTCATAGTACATGTCATCATGTAATAGGGAGATGGTGGACTGCTAAAAACATAATGAAAACTATGACCCTGAAATTTAATTACAATCATTAAACTATATTAGTTAATCATGCATTTAAAAACTAAAATTTAATAAATTAAATTCAATGAACTTGCTAATATTTACATGAGTATCAAGACCGAAAACCTCATTTAGGAGGGCATCTGTCATCACCAACTACTCAGCTATAGATGTAGCCTGTGCACCTTCCTCCTAACTATCTATGGGGTCATAACCATAGGGTGATGCACAAACCTAAGAGATATGGGTTGGAACCCTACTCCTTGAAGTCTCCCTTGGCTCACATTGTGTTGTAGGATTGGCATGCTCTATGATGCTCTAGGTCAAGGAACTAATGGATTGTAGTGTCTCGACCTCAACACTCTCCTTCACAATGGAAGGGATAGCCACGTGCTCATAGTCTAGTCTATTGAGTGCTCATCTCATTGGCCATTGTGGGTCAAGAAATGCCCTTGGTATATCCTATGTAGACCCACCACCTCTACCCTAGAAATCCCACATATCCAAATAGTTGGGGATTTTGTTGAGAAAAACTCACAGTAGAGTTTCCTCAAGAAATATTGTGGGACCTCATTATTGTTGCGTGGAGGATGGTACAAAAACATCCACTTCCTCTACCAAAAATGGTTCTTTATCCCTTGGTGGTTGCACCAATGGATACGAAACCTCTTTCTTATAGGGTGTAAAGGTTGATTTATTCGTGGGTTTGTGAAAAGGGAACACAAGTCAAATTTTATAAATTTTTCATTTTTGACTTGTTTGTAGGATAGTTTATCTGCATAATATTCTCTATACTCCTCTTATCCAACCAAGTAGATATTTCCTTGCTAATTGAATCTACATTTGATAAAATAGATTTAAGAGTTTGAGCAAACATGGCTTGATGCGAGGTTGAACTTACAAGATCTTTCAACCTTGCAATTATGTCCTCAATTTTTTTTTATATTTTCCCCATTAAATTTTCTTGTTGAGGAATTACTAGAGTGTTTGTTGTTGGATTTTGGGTTTTTCTTCAGCAGGTATTTTAGGTTGAATTGAAGGAGGATTTTGGGGACTGGGAAGTTGATTATCATTTCTTGTAAATTAAATAAATTTACATCAAAAAACCTGTTAAATATACCTATTTAGAAACAAATTCACAAAAAAAACTTACTCCTAACACTTCCACCACATCATGGAAACATTTTGGTGAAGACTCAACAACGATTTGATGAATAATTTGGTCTCCAATAATGTGGGCGCACTCTTGAGGGTTTGAAGGCCACGAGTTTGGAGAAAAATGAAAAAATTAGAAATGAGAAATTTTGCTTTTTGTTATAAAGAGTTATAATGTGAGTGTCTTATGATTTTTTATTTTTTTTAAAAGATGGTTAGCCACTTTTGGGCCCCCAATCTTTTTGCACCTGCCCTTTAGTTTGATTTGGAATCCATTTGACTTTTATGTGTCCATTTTTATTTTTTGGTTCTTTAGCTTTAATGATTTTCTTTTTTTCTTTATATTATTTTTTCCCTTATTGGTCCCCATCAGTGGTGGAAAGATGTGAGGATGATAATTCATGACATGGATAGTTGAAGTGTTAGTAGTAGTTTCATCATAAGGATTCTTCATTTATCCCATATTGATGTTTAAATTAGGTAAAGTTACCCCCAATATTATGGAGGTGAAACAATGGAAATAGGCCACGCTATCCTCATGGAAGATAGGGCAAGCTAGGGTTTAGGACCTAGACCTGTTTCCCTCAATTTTAATTCAAGCAAACCTTAGAGATCTCAATCTAAAGGTAGAAAAGGTAGAAAAAGATCTTGCAATAAGGTATCCTAGGGTGTGATTAGGGACTAAGAGGGGGTTCACCACCAAGCTAGGGCTTGGAAATACTAGTAAAATGCAAGACCTAATGTTAAAACCTGATGTTATTCGAAACTCAAATGAATGACCTAGAAAAGAGTGTAAATCTGAACAATAAACTGAGAAAACATAGAGGTGCACCTGGAAACCTTTAGAAGCTTGGAGCCAACTCTGAAATGTTGAAAATACAAATTTTAAGGAACACTAGGACTCATGCGCCAAGATGGGTGTATTAGTCCCAATCTAGGGTTTTTGGGCTAAAATAGGAATCTGGTAGTGTTGACTCAGAATCTTTAGAAATCTAGAAAATTTCTTATACTGGGACTCATGTGCCACATTAGCATATCAATCCTGTCCTAATTTTTCATGGAATCAAATTCTAGATCTTCTCTCCAATCTCTACTCTATCTTCCCATTCTGATTTCTGGAACTGAACTTGTAAAAAGACCTGCCAAACAAAATATAGTGTTGATTTGCTTATGGGGGGTTTTCCTTAGTCAAACCCCTAGTTGGGTAATTAAAAATTGATAGAAATAATAGATATTGAAAGAAAATGTGAATGAAAACCCTAATATTAAGTGAATCTAAGATTAGGAAATCTTAAATGTAATGCAACCCTATTCTAATGTACCAGAATTAGATGCATGAATGAAACATGAAGATGATGACTCACTTTGGGAGATTTCTAATCACCCTAATAGGTCACAATAATGCATGTACCTTCCTTTAGGCTAAAATTAGATTGATAATGGAGGATGGAATCACTTAGGAAACAAGTCATTAGGCTTGGTTTGATGGCTAGTTACATCTCCCCAACCTAGAATCCATCACGATTCATCATAGGCAACCATAACCAATCATTGACAATGCTAGATCTTGGATGAAAGTGAGCTTGAAGACCTACAAAAGCATAATAATTCTGCTTCAAGACTTCAACTTTTATTTCTCTTGAAAATGTGAAGATATCTCTTAAAGACTCTTGCTTGAAACTCTAGAATGACTTAGCTCTTGAATCACCTTCTTTAGTTGAAAATAATAACTTTGAAGCTTTTTTATATAGAAACTGCACCTAATTCACCATTTATTAGATCTCAAAATCCAACATCAACCAAAAATTTAAATTAAAAACTTGAATTTCCTACTCAAACCCTAAAAATGGGCCACACGAGTCTCATATGCCACTTGTGATGTATGGGTCCCACCTAGGGGGACTCATACCCCCAAGGTGACATATGAGTCCCACCCTAGTTTTTTGAGGTGGTCCAATGATGGGTTGTTAGAAAATTTAATGCTTTTGTTGATTTTGTTGAGATTTTAGTTGAAATAAGCCTTGAGATCCAAAATAAAGGGTCTTAGGGGCCTATTAATAATGATTTAAAGGGTATTTAATGCAAGGGTACTAAATATAGATCCATATTAAGTGATAAATTGTACCATCTCTAAGAAGGAAGTATAATTTACATCATTATATCTATCCCACACTTTAATGCCCATATGACTCTATGTGCATATGCAAGCTAAAGGAATCTAAGCAATGAACTTCATTTCATAAAAGGATACTCATATAGATTTATTCATAATGTAGGAGAATGAAGCCCCCACTATAGCTATTTTCAAAACCACAATGTTAGGAACCACATCTTGCAACACAAATTTTTTAGATAAAAAATCCTCTAATCTAACTTCTTATAGAAATCAAATTTGAGGGTAGATGTATGCCCCCCTTGATTTTGCTTGATTTATAGAGGTGGAATCAAGGTAGCAATCTAACCGCATTGAATTAGGTAAGTCATATCATAGGGTATTTCCAAGTACAATACCACATATTGATATACATTTGATGAGAATGGGAGTGGAACCAAAATTCCATTGCAACATCTAGTGTCAAAAGCGAAGTTCGCTAGCCCCCAATATGCTAGTTTGAATGAAAGGAAGCACTTTTAATCCTAATATAGTAGAAACCTAATTTGAACATATATAAGAGTGTGTCATAGAAAAATGGACCCTTGTCATTTTCATGGCCTTTTAGGTTTTGTTTCATGGTGTTGGAACTATGTTGCTTTGATTTTATGATGTATCATGGCTTGAACATGCTTATTTATGTATTAAAACTCAAAGAACGATGTCTTGTGAAGGTGTTGTGAAGTGTTGTAAGACATTTCTACACTCTTCTAGACTCTATTTAATCTATTTCACCTAAAAATTACCTTTTCACTCATCAACAAGTCCTATTTTGAAGTGTTGTAAAGTCTTGTAACAAGATTTCACGCTTTTCTAGGCACATCTTCACTATTTACACCTTTCTCATGCTTTATTTTGACTCTTTATGCCCTCATATGCTTATATTGAGTGTATTTTTGGATGTTATCCCAAAAAACAACATTAAACACAACATTTTTCCCAACACACAACTTTAGGTCCTATGTGGGACCCATTCACCAAGGGTGGCGAATGATTCCCTATTGGCCCCAAATTCAAAATATTTCAAATTTCCTTTTGGGATTTTATTCAAATTCACTTGATGTTGGCCTGTGATGAGGTATGAATGGGTACTAAGGCACAAGAAAAGTATAAATGAGTTATTTTTCACCTCATTTTACATCTCCTACAACACCCAATTCATTCAAGAATTCAATCTCACATTCACTCAAGCAATCAAGCATCTTACATCATCTCTTCAAGCACTTTTCAAGCACTTTGAAGTAGCCATTGACATTACTTCAGATTTACAACATCAAGGGTTTGGTATGTTAATAGCTATTGCATGTTGTTAGTTTATCATTCCTTTGCATTTCATTATCTTTCCAAGGGTTTAATTACCAAAAGTGGGGTTTGACCAAGGCAAACCCCTATTCACTAACCCTTAATCATTTTTCCCCTTTGTGCTTGTTTGTTTGTAGCCTTTGTTTGCATATTTAACAGGTTATTAGGTGTTGAAGATTTATTTCCATGTCAACTAGGTGCTTCAAGTCAACACAAGTCAAAATAAAGCTTGGAGAAGATTATTTGTCCATTTTTTGCAAATTTGACCTCGACAACCCGACAAGTAGGCATTCTTAGATCTGGTGTTGCAGAGTTATCTCTTGATTTTTCAAAAATTTGGGAGAGGAATGACTCACCACCTATGGAGAATGAGTCCCAACTTAGGACTGGAAACTTGAGTTTTGTCATATTTTAGTTCTCGACAAACAGAAACCTACTCCTAACACTTTTTCATCAGTAGGTGGACTAATTCACTACCCTGGGTGAATGAGTCCCACTGTGAAAAATCAATAAAATTCATTAGCATCCAGAACACTCCAAAATAATCTTGCTTCATCCAAGTGCACTCATATTTACCCCTATACCTTCTTTTCTGCATATTTCTTTCAATGTCTTCATTCTACATAGTTGTTTGCATATCACACTGTGTTTTCAAACATAGCTTTAATTGCACATTTGCATTCATTTTAGCTCATTTCAATCAGTTAATTGCATTTATTTAACTTAATTTACATCATATCACATTACACACATCCTAAATTGAATAAACCATTAGCATTTTTGGACCCAATCTCTCTCCTTTTAGGTGAAAACCCTAGAAGTGCTCGAGTCCCAAAAATCTATGGTTCATTTTGGTGAACCCGACTCTTGAACACTTTTTATTCATTTCATCGTAGTCTGAATTTGCATTAAAATTCAATTATAACATTGCTTTGTTATTGCATTTTAAGAATCTTTCATAGTGCATTAGTGAAAAATTCATTTAGCTTTCATTTTTGCATTGCGTCACATTGGAAAAATTCAAATTTTGCATTCTACATTTGAAATTGCATACTATAGATCATTTAAATCATCCTTAAAACTCTGAAAAACATTAAAAAATAAAATTCATACTAGGACTCATTCGCCACCCAGGGCGAATCAGTCCCTCTGTGCATTTTCATTAGCATTTCTAAAATTTTGTTACCATTTGTCTACATTACAGCTTCTTGTTCCTGCATTTTGTTTTCCTTTATAGATTCTTTTTTTTACATCCTTAATTTCACTTTAGTTTATTTGAATCATGGCATTTTATTTCAATAAATTATGGACTTCTTTAAAATCATTGGTAGACATGTCAAATTGTGATTTTGGTTGTTACCCTAATGACCTTGAACAACCTCATGCTCTTTCAACTCCTCATGATTGTCCTACTCATGATGTTTACATGATTGGAGAAGATGATGTTAGCATGAATAAGTTCTACAATGACTTCCTTGACAACCTTGAAGACAATGCAACCTTTACCCATCCATGAGATCACCAGATCTTCCTACTATTGTACCTCCTAATCACTTTGCATATTTACATCTTGAAGTCAATATAGGGCCTAAGGTTCCTCCCTCAAGTGTACCTAGTTCCTCTCACCCACCACAATCCCACCCATTCTATGAGCATGCAATCAAAAAAATCCTATCAACCTTGAGGACACATATGGTAAAGGCTTTACTATTTTGAGTAAACAAGGTTGTTACACAAAACATGAACATGGAATCCATCAACTTCTTGAACACAAATCCATAGAATCCAATACAATAGGATTAGGATATCAAGATCTTTCTCACCCTAAGAGATATCCTCTTCAACCTAGGAGACTTTTGGATGTTGGAACAGTCATCTTGAATTCTTCTCTTAATTTACATATACTTCTTCCACATGAACAACCTTTATCTCCTTCTGATGATAAGGATGCTAGGATATCAATGGGCCCTTTTCCTCCTATTCATGAACAAGGAGAATCTAGCAAAATGAAAACACCCTTACAAACTCAAAAAGATTAAGTTTCATGTACATCCTCCACTTAAATGTGAAAGGAGACTTCAAATGCTCTTAAATCAAGGTCTTATAATTTTACCACCTATGAATAGGTTGGTTATTCATCCTAAGGACTCTAACATCCCTTTTTGCAAATATCATTGCATTCTTGGACATTGCACTAAAGAATGTCAGACATTTAAGGAGATACTGGAAAAGTATCACTTCACTGATACCAATTGTTTCCCCCTTATACCCTATACATAATCAACACCCTTTATCATGCCATAGTTGTAGAATTTCTTATTCTCACTATTGCATGATTATTTTTCCATCAACCATCTCGGCTCATTCTTACCTTTACACTTTGTGGAGGGTAATAAGTTGATTACCCTTGCCCTTGTAATGCATTTTACTTTGTCCTGTAATTATGTTATTCCTTTTGTGCTTATCTCTTTAAGATTGATAAATCAATAACTTAGTTAATGGTTGACTTACATCTACATTACTTGTTTCTTTTTATTTTCATTTTCATGTGTGTATCGTGTTCCCCTGTATCATGTGTTTGATGTTCTCTCTCTTTGTACACTTCTTCTATTCATACCTCCATTCTTCTATTTGTCGTACATTGTCGTTTTTTTTTTTTTGTGTTTTCCTTTTGGGGATGATGCAAAGGGTAGAGTTTTCCTTCCATGTTGACCCACAAAGGTCCTTGTATGGATGACACAAAGTGTAGAGACTCCCTATGTCTCTTCCATGTTGACCCAAATGGTCCCTTTCCTTTTTCTTTGTCTTTTTCTTGTGTTTTTCCTTTTGGGGATGATGCAAGGCATTGAGACCAAGATGTCTCCTTCATGTTGAACCAAAAGCTTTTTCACTTTTCTTTTTCATTTTCTTTTCACTTGTGTTTTCCTTTTAGGGATGATGCAAAGCGTCGAGACCACCATGTCTCTTCCATGTTGACTCAAAATGACCTTCCTTTTCCTTTTTTTTTTTCTCTTTGCTTCATTCTTCCAGTTCTATGTGCTTTGGGGGATGATGACAGTTTTGAGATCCTTAATCAAAACATTGCAGCAACAAACATATTGAACCCAAATCCATAGATCCTTTATGTGTTTTCTTTTCTAGGGGGAAACTCCCTTTATTTCTTTGTTTTTCCCTTGACATGACGCAACCTAACTTCAAAACTTATGACTTGGCATAGAGCTTTCTAGGTTGGCTCTCATGTCTTGTTTTATTTTTACCTTATTTCTCTTTCTACTTTAAAGTAATTGCTCAGAAAACAATGTATAGCAATTCCTTTAAAGTGGGGGGCATACATTTCCATTATTTCATATGCATTCTTGGTTCCTAGCGAAGCCTTGTCATTTACATGATTTGTTTGTCACTTTGTGGATGACATTGGGTGTGATGCCCTTCATAAGTGTGATATTTCTTAGCATATTACATTCCTCTTGGTGGTTTGATGTGATGCATTGCATCTACTAAGTTGTGAATATACTATTCATTGATTGGTCCTCTCTTGGAGACATTAGACATAATGTTCCCTAAGCGACTGACCTTGCATAAACTGAACAAGACTCCTTGGAACTTCTCTTACATTTTACACTTTTACATTTTAAATTTGCATTCCTTTTTGCTACCTTGCATAACACAACTTGCATGATTGTGGTACCTTTTCTTTTTGTTCATGGCATTTTTCTTTGTGGTGCCTTGTTAAAGTTATCAAATAGGTATAGCTTTAGTATGGTTGAGCGAGAAGCCCAACTGGTAGCATGAATTTTCCCCATATTCACCTTTGTGTTTGTGAGTGCATGCCAACTAGTGCATGTATCTTACTTTTGGGCCTTCTCACCCCGCAGACAGCTTGAAGTTTCATGGCCCCAAAGTGAGTACAAATTCTCTCTTTTTCAAACAATCAGCCTAGATCTCTTTTCACAACTAGTTGGATTGACAATTGAAGCTTCATTCAATTCTTTCTCAACACTTGTGTGTTCCTTTTTTCTTATGTTCAGTTTTCCATGGGATCTTCATCCTAGGGGCTTGATCATCCTTCTTGATTTTTGTATTCCATCTTTCCAACGTAGGTACATTTGAACCCTCCCCTCAATGTTCATGACTAATTTAGTGTGAATTTGAAGCAGGTTCATCCTCTCACTAAAGTGGGGGCTAAATGTGTTGTAGAAAAATGGCCCCTTGTCATTTTCATGGCCTTTTAGGTCTTGTTTCATGGTGTTTGAACTATGTTTCTTTGATTTTATGATGTATCATGGCTTGAACATGCTTATTTAGGTACTAAAACTCAAAGAATGATGTCTTGTGAAGTGTTGTAAGACATTTCTACACTCTTCTAGACTCTATTTAATGGAATTCACCTAAAAATCACCTTTTCACTCATCAACAAGTTCTATTTTGAAGTGTTATAAAGTCTTGTAACAAGATTTCACACTTTTCTAGGCACATCTTCACTATTTACGCCTTTCTCATGCTTTATTTTGACCCTTTATGCCCTCATATGCTTATATTGAATGTATTTTTGGATGTTATCCCGACACCCAACATTAGGTCCTAGGTGGGACCCATTCTCCAAGGGTGGCGAATGAGTCCCCCTTGGCCCCAAATTCAAAATATTCAAATTTCCTTTCGAGATTTTATTCAAATTCACTTGATGTCAGCTTGTGATGAGGTATGAACGGGTACTAAGGCACAAGAAAAGTATAAATAAGTGATTTTTCACCTCATTTTACATCTCCTACAACACCCAATTCATTCAAGCATTCAATCTCACATTCACTCAAGCAATCAAGCATCTTACATCATCTCTTCAAGCACTTTTCAAGTACTTTGAAGTAGCCATTAACATTACTTCAGATTTACAACATCAAGGGTTTGGTAAGTTAATAGCTATTGCATGTTGTTAGTTTATCATTCCTTTGCATTTCATTATCTTTCCAAGGGTTTAATTACCAAAAGTGGGGTTTGACCAAGGAAAACCCCTATTCACTAACCCCTAATCATTTTCCCCCTTTGTTCTTATTTGTTTGTAGCCTAAATGTTTGTAGATTTAATAGGTTATTAGGTGTTGAAGATTTATTTTCATGTCAACTAGGTGCTTCAAGTCAACATAAGTAAAAATCAAGCTTGGAGAAGGTTATTTGTCTATTTTCTACAGATTTGACCTTGGTAACTTGACATGCAGGCATTCTTAGATCTGGTGTTGTAGAGTTATCTCCCAATTTTTTAGAGATTTAAGAGAGGAATGATTCACCACATATGGTGAATGAGTCCCACCTTAGGACTAGAAACTTGAGTTTTGTCATATTTTAGTTCCCAATAGACAAAAAGCTACTCTTGACACTTTTTCATCAGTAGGTGGACTGACTCACCACCTTGGGTGAATGAGTCCCACTGTAAAAAATAAATAAAATTTATCAGTATCTAGAACACTCCAAAATCATCCTACTTCATCTAGGTGCACTCAAATTTACCCCTATACCTTTTTTTTTACATATTTCTTTCAATTTGTTCATTCTACATAATTTTTTGCATATCACATTGTGTTTTCAAACATAGCTTTAATTGCACATTTTCATTCATTTTAGCTCATTTCAATCAGTTAATTGCATTTAGTTAACTTCATTTACATCATAAAACATCACACACATCCTAAATTTAATAAAACATTAGCATTTTTGGACCCAATCTCTATCCTTTTAGGTGAAAACCCTAGAAGTGCTAGACTAGCATTCGGGTCCCAAAATTCTATGTTCAAAGAGTAAAAATTGAAGTAATTTATAATTATTTTTTCCTTTACCTTCTTACAATTTGACTTTGTTGGAGAGTGAGTAAAATTTTTAAGTCGCCGAGAGTATGTGCCCCCGAGACTCGATAGCCTATGAAAGGAGGTAGCACGAGGCGACCTTCAACATCAAGTGAGTTCATTTTTCACCATTGAACCTTTGTTTTTACACATTTAATTTATATTTTATGCATTTCTAGATAGATTTAGGACCCTGGAATAAAATTTTGCAAAGCGTCCCTTTTTTTCCCAAAGGGTCCCTTTTTTTGTGAAGTGTCCCCTTTTGTCGCGAATTGTCACACTTTTTTGCAAAGTGTCCCATTTCTTCATGAATTGTCCCAAAAGTGATATAAAGTGTCTAGGACCCTAAGAAAAGTACACTAGAACAACTTTAGTACACTTTTTAACTATTGATGCATAGATTTAAGATTTTAGAATGCTTAGAGGACATACTTTTTCTTTTTTGTTAGATTCCACCTCGGTCACAATAGGGTCTCGACAGTAGATTATTCTATCATCTACAAGACCTAGTCTTGACATTATTAGAGGAAAAAACTCATATTTTATAGACCACTAGTATTTACTTGGCGTACCTCATGCCTCCCATGAGGTACCATGATGCCATGTTGATGGCGCTAGGAAAGAGATGGGATTCCGATACCTGCACATTTCACCTACCCACCGACAAGATAACAATCACCCTAGAGGATGTACATCACATCCTTCGAGTTCCCATCTGAGGCGAGACTGTGTACTTCATAGGGAATCACACATACACACATATGTGAGCAGATATAGGATATTTCCTAGGAGGATTAGTTTGAGAGGAGATCATAGGTCCACGTATTGGGTTAGTGTGGATTCTCTATGCACGATCATCACTCTTAAGATGGATCATGATGTTTATAGTTGCACTAGTACTCATCCTTGATGGCTAGGGAGCACACCTAGATGAAGGTCTTGTTCACATGATCATGAAAATGGAGCACCACATGACCATATATGCCTGGGGTAGCAACATTCTTGCACATCTATATTATGATGTAGGGTAGTTCTTGTATTGCAAGGTGGATAACATGGTACATTGTAAGCTACTACAAGTGTGGTGTCTAGAGCATATCACATGTACGAGACCGATAGGGTTCCCTTCAATATCCACCCTCGGATACCCATGCATGTTTAGTTATCCACTATGATGGGCATGGAAGCATGGAGATATTCTATACTAGAGAGTCAGATTTGACTGCCTAGATTAGGAGATCTTTTGGAGACTACACTAGCCAATCCCATAGTGGTCAGATGATACCTGATAGTTGAGGAGGATGTAGATGGATAGATTTTTACTAGGTAAACATGATTATTTAGTGAGACCATTCTACTACGACCATTTTATGTGGCAGTTCAGGCAGATATAGGTACCACTAGTAGCACAACCCTTTTACAAGTGATTGGTGTGAAGTGCTCAGAGGACAGGAGATACTAAATGATTCACCTTTGATGATGTTGTCTTGAGTGACTCAGATGATGATGAACATGATATGCCCTCAGTCTCCAACATTGATGACGTTGGTGCTATAGATGCATATAAGGAGTGGTGGGTAGTAGCATGACTAGCTCTAGTGTTCCCCATGGATCAGCCTATAGGCTTTGCAAGACCACTTCCAGATCAAAGGGATGAGGAGAGGGAGACAAGTGAGGATACAAGACTCAGGGCTACCAACCTATTCGTAGATGAGATAAAAGAGGAATACGACAAGGATGGAAACCCAAATTATGGGGGAGAGGAGGAGGATGGGGAGGATGAGGAGGAGCAACTGATGAGTGAGGGTAGTGACATGGAAAATGAGGGTCTAGTCGCCCACAAGTGGAGAGATCCAACTTGCACTCGTGTTACCACATCATAGTTAGTAGCCATGACATGCCCCAACACTTATGAGTATGGAGAGGCTAGCACATCTTCCATGTGCCCCCTGCACAAGATGAGGTTGTCTTTACATAGTTGGTCGAAGATCTAGGTGATGATATTTTATTGTTATTCTAATGCTTATGTTCATGCTTTTAATTTACATATACATATATATATATATCATGATGTGTAATGATTAGCTTTATTATTTCTATCTTGTAAGGTTTGTGAGAGATTTGCAGGATCTCTACTGAAAAATAGCCACAGAGATAGTTCCCCCTACTCTCAAAGATGAGGCCATAGAATACAGTCCCCCACCCATTGTAGAGTAGCATCTAGAGCTATTTGAGCCTTATGCTAAGCTAAGAGGAGCATATGAGGGTGCTAATAGGATTTCCAATCAAGATGAGATTGCATATGAGGAACTTCACTCATCTTGAGGTCCAACAGAGGTTGAAAGACTTCATGCAAAAATAGCTAGGATTCAAGAAAATAGAGATAGTATAGAGCAAGACCACCTAGAGGCCGTTAAACAAGAGACTATGGCTATTGAACAACATAGGGCCTACAGTATGCATTAGATTCTCTTATTAGGTCATGATCGCATACTATTGTCTCTCGATGGATCGTTTCTCAACAGATGTGATCACTAGATCCCAAGGGATCTAGTAGCCAAAGGCCACACTAGCATTGTATATTTGATGACATGTACTTAAAACTTTGTGATAAATATATGATCATTGATGTTTAATTATTTATGCTCATATGTGTTTTAATTTAAATGGCAATGTGATTTATCAAATAATCTTTGTAAGACTATTTAATAAATGTCTTTATGATTTAACATGCTTTATGTGATCTAATTAAAATTATTATAGTTTCTTTTAGATAAGACATTATAATTAAGTATGTTATGCTAAATTAAATGCACCTATGATCTAGTTAAAGAACATTAAATGCATGTAAGGATCTAATCTAACACAACATACAAGATAATCTTGAATAGTATGAAACCTAAAGTAAATACTTAAAATTAATTTAAATAATTACTTTAGTATTCAAGACACATAAATGATTGTTTGTCAATAACAAAGCAATGTGAGAGAACATAGAATGTTATATATTAACTCTAACACCACTGCTTTATCATTCACACTATTCAAGAAGGTTTAGACATAGTGTCAACGTAGATGTACGATATTGATACGTTCTTTAAGAGGTGTACCATCCATTTATGTTAATGTATATGCTCCAGACCTATAATTTTTCAATTATGTAAGATCCTAACCAATTAGTGTTGAACTTTCCTTTTTCAGTTGGGGCAGCATTGATGTTACGTTGATTCTCACATAACACCAAATCACCTTTGTTGAATAAAAGAGGTAGACGTTATCATTGTAACTATGTTGTATTCTTCTAGAATAAGCTTGAAGGTGCTCAAGAGCATTAAGCTTTGTTCATCAAGCATTTCAAGATGATGCAAATGTTGTTCCTTATAGGTGTTGTCATCAATAATTCCTTGAAAGGTGATTCTTAATGAAGGAATCTCTAACTCTAAGGGCATTATTGTCTTGGTCCGATAGACAGCATTATAAGGGGTATTCCCAATTGATGCTCTAACATTCATATGATAATCCCATAATGTATATGTTAGTTGTGTGCGTTGGTCCTTATTATGTGTTCTTGAAGGATCTATTAGTTGATTCGGCTTGGCCATTAGATTGCAGGTAGTAGGGTGTTCAAAAACAATGTTGTATATTAAACGTTTCTAAGAACTTATTCACATCCTTATTCTTAAATGGTGTCCCATTTTTTGAAACTAAAGTGGAAGGAATTCCAAAGAGAGCAATAATGTGTTCAAATATGAAACGACTTATTACATCGGTAATTGTTGAACGAAGGGGAATCGCTTCCACCCATTTCGTGAAACAGTCTATTGCAGTAATTATTAATGTATATCTAATGGAAGGAGGAGGTGAAATATTTCCAATTATATCTAAGCCCCATACCGAGAAAATACAAATAGGAACTTGTGCACAAAGCTCAGTAGCAGGAGTGTGGATCAATCTGCTATGTTCTTGACATTTGTGACATTTCTTAACATATGAAAAGCAATCTTGTTCTATATTCATTAAATAATATCCTATACGGATTAACTTTTGAACTAATGATATTCCTCCAAAATGACCTCCACAAGAACCTACATGAGCTTCTTCAAGTGCTATGGTGATTTCATATTGTTTGAGGCAGGGTGATCCCACAATACTGATTTACAATTTTTGGCCAAACTGGACACTGAAATAATTTTTTCTAACTAAATCTTCACTTTCAAGCACCTATAGCGGCTAAACCACAAGGAATTTGAAGATGATGCAAACTATAGTTTCATGAAATTTTTTCTCTAGATTCTAAATATATATTTTTCAAAAAATTTGGAATCATATTGCACTTCTTTTTCCATCTCCCTCGAAAACTAGTTTTTTTTCCTGAAAATAGCATTTTTAAGGAGTGATGTTCACCATATAACACATAACTTTTTTTCCATGAAGGATAAAATTCTATATTTAAAAAATTTAGACTTGTAACTACGATATCTAGTGCTTCCAATTAGTTGGATAGTGTTTTATTGAATATTTATTCCTTAATAAATTTTTGAAGTCAAACCAATTACAATTCAGACATAGGTAGACTGTATAATGTGTAACTTTTTTTTTATGTATCAAAATTCAATTTTATTTTTTTTATTGGATCAAGGACTTTAATATCTGGTGCACTCATATTTTTCAAAATTTTTTTTGATAATCTTCTATTTTTCCACATGTAAAGAACAAAGAGCTTGATTTTCGATGAAAAACCTATGTTTAATAAAACTAAAAAAACAAATAGATAATAAAACCAAAGCATATTAAAATTATATTTTTTGGATAGATTGTTTAGAGGACTACCATCATCTAGTTGGGTTTGCAAATTCTCCTCCATTTTCATCCTCAACTCGAGCTTTGAAGCACAAAATTTTGGACTTTTTTGGTGCCTGAGGGGGAGAAGGGGGGAAAAGAGTGGTTCAAGTGAACTAGTGTTCACGCGAACCTCAAAAAAATGTCTGATCGAATATGGGTTCGGTCGAACCATTTCAAAATAATATAAAAAATATATTAGCGAGCTGGTTCAAGTAGACTATTAACCAACGCCCACTTGAACCCCCTGCCATGAATCCATTTTATTTTATTTTATTTTGCCAAGTTTCCAATAGTTTTATTTTATAATATATAATATTAATTATATTTAATCTCTATAATATAAAATATATCTATATAATAGTTATTAATAATATATAAATCATATATATTATTAATAATTATAAATAATATACTATATACTTATATATATTATAAATAATTACAATAAATATTATAATATCAATATACTTTTGAATTGGGCGGGGGCCCTAGCTCGGTTGGCTAAGTAATTCCGTTGTGGCTCTGCTGGTCACGAGTTCTAGTCTCCCCCGTCCCGTGGTACCGGAGGGCGTGTCGCGCCAGCGCCACCGGTCACGTTAAAAAGTTTACCAGGCGCACTGCAGTTTATAGGGGGTCGTGCTACCCGATTCCTGCAGTCTAAAAAAAATAAAATAAATAAATATACTTTTGAATTAAATATATTAAAAAATATATTGTGTAAATAAATATAAAATTATAAATAAACAAAATTTAAAATAAAAATAATAATATACTATAATTTAGAAAAAGAAAATATTTAGTTTAAATATAAAATGCTTAGTTTAAACATAATATTTTTCAAATAGTATTTTCCCTCATCAATAATAAGGTAGTGTGTGTTCACTGTATAATTAAAATATGCAATTGATTGAGAAAGGTCATCAACAAACAAGACTTTGGCATGGGAATCATAAATATCATTTTCGAGTTTTTTGATAACTAATTAATGAATGACGTGCTATGAACGATGGGGATGAGAAAAAACTAGTAGGTGAAATATCAAGATATGGAGAGAGAGAGAGACAAAGAGATAGACAAACAAATAGAATTAGAGATAAGTAAATAGATATGGTGAGAGGGGGGAGAAATAGAGGAAGATAGAGAAAGGGAGAAAGAAGTAAGGGGGATCGAGATATATGCTAGGAAGAGAAAGGGAGGGAGAGGTAGAGATAGAGAGATAGATAGGGGATAGGGAGGGAGTGATGGAGGGAGAGATGGGGAGAGATAGAGAGAGGGGGAGAGAAAGGGAGAGAAAGGTTTAAGGGTAGAGGGGAGAGAGATATAGGGTATAGGGTTAAGAGTAGAGGGTAGAGGGCTCTAAGGGTTTGGGGTTTAGGCAGAGGCATAGGCCTTAAGGGTGTAAGGGTAGATGAGGATAAAGGGTTTGAGTTTAATGGTAGAGGGTAGAGGGTTTAAGGCTTAAGGGTAGAGGGCAGAGGTGAGGAGAGATAGAGGAGTGAGAAAGAGAGAGACCCAGATAGGGGGAGGGTAGGAGGGAGAGACTTGAGAGAGAGGGATGGAGTGGGAGAGAAGGAGGGTAGAGGGCACAAGGCTTAGGGTTTAAGGCTATGGGGAGAGGGGAGAGAGGGAGAGGGGTAGGAGGGAGATACTTGAGAGAGAGGGGGGAGTGGGTGAGAGACAAAGGGTAGAGGGTACAAGGGTTTAGGGTTAATGGTAGAGGGTAGAGAGGGAGAGGGGGTAGGAGGGAGAGAATTGAGAGAGAGAGAGAGGGAGGGAGTGGGAGAGAGATAGAGGGTAGAGTGTTTAAGGGTTAAGGGTAGAGGGTAGAGGGGAGATAAAGATAGGAGTGAGAGAGAGAGAGACCTAGGAGAGGGTGAGGGTAGGAGGGAGAGACTTGAGAGAGAGAGTGTGGGAGAGAGACAAAGGGTAGAGGTTTAAGGGTAGAGGGTTTAAGGGTTAATGGTTCAGGGTTAAGGGTAGAGAGGAGAGAGATACCTAAGAGAGGGAGAGGGGGTAGGAGGGAGAGACTTGAGAGAGGGGGGGAGAGGGAGGGGAGAGAGATAGAGGGTAGAGGGTTTAAGGGTTAAGGGTTAAGGGTTAAGGGTAGAGGGGAGCTCGAGATAGGAGTGAGTGATTGAGAGAGACTCAGGAGAGAGGGAGAGGGGGTAGGAGGGGGAGACTTGAGAGAGAGAAGCAAAGGTTTCAGGGTTAGGGTAAGGGTAGATGGGAGATAGATAAAGGGAGTGAGAGACCCAAGAGAGGGAAAGGAGTAGGAGGAGATACTTGGAGAGAGAGAGAGGGAGGGAGTGGGAGGAGATAGAAGGTGGCAGGGGTTAAGAGTAGAGGGTAGAGGGCTGCATGGGTTTAGGGTTTAGGTAGAGGTGGAGGATAAAGGTTTGAGGGTTAAGGGGTAGAGGGAGAGAGATAAAGGGAGGAGGAGTGAGAGAGAGAGACCTCGAGAGGGAGAGGGGGTAGGGAGGGAGAGACGAGAGAGAGAGAGGAGAGAGAGAGAGACATAGAGAGAGAGAGGGAGGGAGTGGGAGAGAGATATAGGGTATAGGGCTAAGAGTAGAGGGTAGAGGGTTTAAGGGTAGAGGGTATAGATTTTAAGGGTGTAAGGGTAGAGGCTAGAGGATAAACGGTTTTATGGTTTAATGGTTTAATGGTTAAGGGTAGAGGTAGAGGGTAGAGTGGGGAGAGATAGGAGTGAGTGAGAGAGAGAGAGAGAGAGAGAGAGAGAGAGAGAGAGAGAGAGAGAGAGAGGGGAGGGCAGGAGGAGAGGACCTGAGAGAGAGAGATGAGGAGGAGAGACAGAGGGCAGAGGCAGCTGGCCCCTAGGGTCTGGAGGTCAAGGCAGAGGAGAGGAGAGGGGTAGGAGGAGAGACCTGAGAAAAGAGAGGGGAGGGGAGAGAGACAGGAGACAGGTCACATGGCCTAGGCCTTGGCTGGCTAAGGGCAGAGGGAGAGGAGAGGGAGAGAGGAGAGGGGTAGGACAGATCCTGAGACAGAGAGAGAGGAGGGAGTGGAGAGACATAGAGGTGAGGCAGAGCCCCTAGACAGGGAGTGAGTGGAGAGAAAGACACCTAAGAGAGGGAGAGGGTAGGAGGGAGAGACTTGAGAGAGAGAGAATGTGTGGGAGAGAGATATAGGGTAGAGGGTTTAAGGGTTAAGGGTTTAGGGTTTAGGGTAGAGGGGAGAGAGATAGGAGTGAGAGAGAGAGAGAGACTTGAGAGAGGGAGTGGTGGTAGGAGGGAGATACTTGAGAGATAGAGGAGATAGGATTAAGAGTAGAGGGTAGAGGATTTAAGAGTTAAGGGTAGAGGGGAGCTCAAGATACAAGGAGCGAGTGAGAGAGAGACCCAGGAGAGAGGGAGAGGGGGTAGGAGGGAGAGACTTGAGAGAGAGAGAGAGAGGTTTAAGGGTAAAGGGTTTAGGTTTTAAGGTTTAACTATTTAGGGTTAAGGGTAGAGGCGAGAGAGATAAAGGGATTGAGTGAGTGAGAGAGAGAGACCTGAGAGAGGGAGAGTGGGTAGGAGGGAGAGACTTGAGAGAGAGAGGGAGGGAGTGGGAGAGATAGAGGATAGATGGTACAAGTGTAGAGGGTTTAAGGTTCAATGGTAGAGGGGAGAGAGATAGAGGGGGCATGAGGGAGATACTTGAGAGAGAGAGAGAGGGGAGAGTGGGAGAGAGATAGAGGGTAGAGGGAATAAGGGTTTAGGGTTTAAGGGTTGAGGGTAGAGGGTAGAGGGGAGCTCGAGATAGGACTGAGTGAGTGAGTGAGAGAGACCTAAGAGAGGGAGAGGGTAGGAGGGAGAGACTTGAGAGAGAGAGAGTGGGAGAGAGATAGAGGCTAGAGGTTTAAGGGTAGAGGGTTTAAGGGTTAAGGGTAGAAGGGAGAGAGATAGATGGAGTGAGTGACAGAGAGAGAAACTTGAGAGAGGGAGAGGGGTAGGAGGGAGGGACTTGAGAGAGAGGGGGGGGAGTGGGAGAGAGATAGAGGTAGAGGGGACAAGGGTTTAGGGTTTAAGGGTTAAGGGTAGAGAGGAGAGAGGGAGTCATATAGAAGTCATTTAAATATTGATTTGGAAACTGGATGGGAACATTATATTTCCATTTGTGGTATTTTTTGTCAATTAAATTGATGGAAAATTTATTTTTTTATTTGTATTGATTCATGTTTTAAATCTGTGTGCAAAAATTTAATAATTAGATAATAATTAATTTCTTTAAAGAAAAAATCTAGATATGTCTAAATTTATTTCTTTCCATCATTTAACACTTATCATTAATTGTTTAATTATACCACATGCAACTAGAATTTGCAGCACATCCAAAACACATAATTGACCATGGAACAAATATAAGTTGTATATAATTGTATATAAGATTCTTGAACTTAAGAACTCCATGGAACAAATATAAGTTGTATATAATTGTAATTTTTGCAAAATAATTTTAAAAAAATTCAGTAGGTTTCAAATAAGTATTGAAAGCATATATATGGGTTTGCATGCAAGAAAAAAAGTGAGAGATGATGCTATAAGTGTAACTTTGAACTTTCAAATGAAATAAGAGATTCTTGAACTTAAGAATTCCATGGAACAAATATGCACATATAATTGGAATTTATGCAAAATGATTTACAACTATGTACAAGTTACTATAAGTTCTCACTTGAACATGTATAGGGTTACAAGTGAACTTGAAAATCATGGATATAATCTAATTCAAACATTTTGGTTCAGCCCGCTCTTCAATAACATGTAATTTTTTTTATGATCATCACTATCTAGTCTCCATTTTTTTTGGCCACATGCATGTGGAACTACATGAAGATGTAGGGAGGTAGCAATTATTAAGTGACTATATTGATATACCTTTTTATCAGGTTGATTGTCAACAAAATGAATCCCATGTTGAACAACTTTGACTTGTTTTAGATATATCCCTTGCACTACAATAAAACCTGCACAGTAAACATGAACCCAAGGTAAGACATGTGAACGTGTACATGATTTTTGTGCTCAAGGTTTGTACAATATATATTTAATGTTTATAATGTAATGTGCACATGTGAACACAATGTATATATAATTTTAAATTCAAACTCACTTGTGGTAAATAACATTCCATCACTTGTTTCAGGTTGTGTTAGCTTATTCCTCTCTTTTGTGCAACACAATAAATAATTGCTAACACCTTCTATGTTCCCAGGCTCTACTATGACTGCAAAAACATCTCTTGTACACCAAATTTACACAAAAAAAATCTAAAAAAATTAGAAATGTTTGTAGACTTTAAAGATCATTAACTACATATATAATATTTAAATTATTGAAAACTTACACATGTACCTTTTCTAACCAATCCTAAAATATGGTCATAATCAATTGAAATAAAAGGAATGTATTCAAATATTTCTTCTTCATTCATCCTATGTTCCTTAAACAACTAGTGGCACTGTATCCCATTTACCAACATATCCAAGTTCTTGGTTGTTGCATGCATGATCAGAGTTTCCTGCAATGCACTCAATATAAAAACAAGAGTAATCCCTTGTGTATAATGTCCATCCATGGTGACTATCTAAACTCATAACACAATGCAAAGGATTTTTTTTTTCTACCCTCTTGCATCCATGCATTGATCTTCTGTCCACACCTAGATACATGTACAACAACAAACCTATGTGAACAAACATGTATATATATATATATAATTTAAATTTAAATAAATTCATTTTTTTGAAAATGTAATTTATACATACCCAATATCTCCAAAACACTCTATGTGGAATGTGTTAGTTTGTTCTTGAAGATGTGCCAACCACATTTAATGCAAAGTGTTTCTTACACCATTCAACAACATAATGTGCATTGTCTATACGATCTTCTGAATAACTCATTTGATTTTTTATTAAAGCTCATTTGATGCAAGCTCCTACTCCACCATGCTCACCCTTTCCATTCCCACTCTCAAAAAAACTCCAAACATGCGGTATTTTATAGATTTTATGATATCTAGAAAGTGCATAGAATGGTCATGAATATTTAAATTATGTCACACATCCATCTAACCATACAAAATGCTTTTCAATTTTTACACCCCTACTTTTCAAATTCTCAACAAAATTTGTAAAGAAATGTTGTACAAAAAGTGTTTCATGCTCTTTATCATCACTAATATAAAAGTGATATTCTTTCATAATGGCTTGTTGTTCATCTATACTCTCAACACCATCCAATTTTTATTGTGTATGTTGATAACACACATGAACCATAATAGTGATATAATTTGAAAATTAATATTTTTATTGAATCTCCTTTTGATGTACAAAAGAGTAATTTTCTACAAAGTCAACTACTGGTAGAACTGTTCCAATTGGGAAAGTATCTCTCAATGTTTGAAATTGTTGTGCTTGCCACTTAGCAAAAAAGGAATGTTGTATGTATGGTTGTATCAATTTTGAAAATCTTCCATAAATTTTCCAATGGGAATTCCCTCTTCTACATAGTTTAACCTTGTGGATTATTTCCCAAAATTTATTTGAAACTTTACATACTTTTACCTCTTGCAATTTACTATCTTTGTTAGGTCAGTATCTTCATTTCTTGAAGGAAATTTAGCCTAATTTCCACATGTTTCACAAACTCCTTTTATGCAGTTCATTTGAGGTCCATTTCCATGATCACATAACATATCCTTTATGAAAAAAATTACCTGTTTAGGAGGTGCATTTTGAAAACCATAACTTTATTCTCTCATCTTTCAAAACACTTAATAGTAGAGATCAAATTCAATATGATAAAAACAACAAAAGGTTTCAAAAAACTTGTTTATCTTCACATAATATGGCTTTAAACTTTAAAACATTGTTTTCCCAATCTTTATATGAGGATATATATTACAAAAGTTCATATGCATCTCAAGTTGTGTTATTTCTAGCCAATGTTTAATATGATTTTCATAAATACTAGGCCCAATCCTATTTCTCATAACATCTCTAGTATTTGATGATGGACGAATATGATCATGCCAAAAACTTGAGATCAAGTTCCTAACAACATCTTCAATCTTGTTAGAACGAGGAGCTCTACACATAATTTCTTGCTATATCTTGATTTATAATAGATGTCAACATCACCCTTCTTGTAGTGGCCTTATCCACTGATCGAGATCCTTTCCCAATGGAATCTAAACCCTTTTTAACATTTTGAACAATATCCTTTTGTAATTCCATGTGTTTCTTCTTATTTGATGCCAAATGTACACCCAACAATTGTAATGACTCTTTCAGCTCATTACGAAGAAGTAAACATGATAACAATTGGATTTTTTCAAGTGTTTTAAGATGATTGAAATGATCATCGATCTTTCCACTTACAGATTTAGTCATTGACCTCTTTCTCTTATTTGCAGGCTAGTCAACATAACATTTCAGTTTCTCCATATCCATTTCAAGTAAATGATCTAAATTTCTATAAGAAATTTGTTTCCTCACCTTTTCAGCTAGTTTTATATGCTCATCCATACCAGTAGAAGGAAGTGATCTTGAACCCTCTCCAACATGCATTTTTTGAACTTGTGCCTCCTCCATATCTTCAAGGTCCATGTGTTCTTCAACTGATTCATTTGATTCAATATCTAGATTTGGCTCGACTTCAACATGAGAACTTCCTTCTTGTTGAACCCTTTCTACATGTCACAAAATATTTTTGCAAAGAAAGTGAGAGATGATGCTATATAAGTGGATTTTATGTATGCAAGCAAACAAAGTGATAAGACATGATGCTATAAGTGACAGAAGTTTCAACTAGTTTTATATGCTCATCCATACTAGTAGAAGGAAGTGATCATGACCCCTCTCCAACATGCATTGTTTTAACTTGGGTCTCCTCCCTATCTTCAAGGTCCATGTGTTCTTCGAGGGATTCGTTTGATCCAATATCTAGATTTGGCTCAACTTCAGTTTAAGAATTTTTTGCTTGTTGTTTGAATTTACATGCAAGCAAAGAAAGTGAGAGACTATGAGCTATTTAAGTGGAGTTGAAACAAATAAAATCAAATATTCTTAACTTAATAATTCCATGGAAAAAAAGGAATTGGAAATAGATGATAAGGAATTTAGGTAATGTCTATGCAAGATGACTATTTTTTAGTATTAAAGCTTCCAAGTTAAATCTAACATGGTTTTCATAATTGGAAATAGATTTATAAGGAAAAATAATTGAGGTGTTAATAAAATTCCTAAACACACACTTGAGAGAGAGAGAGAGAGAAGAAACAAGCATGTACCTTGTTTCTTTCTATGATAATTTTTCAATTTTTTCCATGCCTCTTTTGTTCTTCTTCTTTTGACAATTTTCATTGAGAAGTATTTTTTCTTTTTCTTTGTTGTCCCATTTTCTTCTTCAAGTTAAAGATGACTCAAAACAAATACTCTACCAACTTAGTTAAATTATCCTCCAAAATTTTCCTTGATTGATAAAAATAAAAATTTGTCTTCTCCAATATTTGCCTCCTTGATAAATGTGCAAAAATCTCTTCTCCAAAATCTGCACTACAAGTGATATAAATGCAAATTAATCTTGAAATTTGATATGGAATAATGAAAAATAAGCTTGTATTTATATGCATATGGGAAAAAAATTAAAATTAAAATGCATTCTAGTGTATGGAATAACTATCCTAGTTTAAATGAATCAAGTGGTAATCAAACAAGTTATTTCATTGTGGAGTTTGTTGTTATTTAATGTATAGGTATGCAACATAGAGTAATTTTAGAATTTTGTTCCTTGTCAAAAAGATAATATTCCTCAAGCTTGATACAAAAGGTGCAAGATTATCTCAACCAATGAGATAACATAGTGTTTAATAAAGTGTCTCTTAGATAAGTTATGCTCATTGCATAGTAAGGAAACAACCCACTATATAGTAGAGGAAACTTTCCATGGTCATAATAGTTAACCAAACACACCTTAATGATTCTAAATCAATAGTTGAGATATTTTCATTTGTAGGAGATGTAGAGAGGGTAGAACAATTATTTGAGCACATAGAAGTATAATTTAAATTGAATTTTCTTAATGTCTCAAAGAATAAAATTTTCCCATCCTAAGTTGAAACTAGCAAATTATGCATTGAATTTATTTAAAATTCTATAATTTTATATGGTTGTAGGAAAGCACGATCATGTTAAATAATAGTGTAGATTAAGAGATTATTTATGAAATAATTTAACATAAAATTTTATAACTTAGAGGGAAAGTGTTTGAAGGATGATATAATTATAAAAGTAATGTTCCTACCTCTTCTTTATAATTATATTTTGTTCTCTACTCCTCAATGGTTCATGTTGCTTAAGGAATTTTTCAAAAATAGGTGTTTTGTGTACCACAAAGTGATGCACTTTATTTGTTCTTATTTTGTATCAAGATTTTAATTTCATCATTTTTATCAAATTTTAAAACTAGAACATGTACATTAATAAATAGGCTTGTAAAGACACTCATTTATAAATTATCATTCATTTACTTGCTTGGGAGTCATTTATTTTATAATTTTTTACTGCTTAATTACTATAAAATTCAAGGGGTGTGTGTGAAAAATATTTATTGTAATCAACACGAATGAACTTAATTAAAAAGTGGCATTCATTTCCTTATCTTTGGGAATATAGGATCAAATTGGAGGTTGTGATCAAATGAACTAACATAAATTTTCACAACTCTAGGGGATTCTATAATAACATTTGGGACCATTTTGATGGTCTTTGTTTGTGGGTTCAACGTCAACAAAACTTATTTCAATGTGCATTATTGATTTTTGGCTAAAATGAAATAGTCTTCTCCTAAAATTCTACTAGAGATCAAATGTATATCATATAAGAAAATGTAAGCTAGATATCATAAAATAAGAAAATGTATGTATATTGAATATAAGCAAATGTATGTATATGATATAAACATTTAAACATAAGCAAAAATATACATATATGTAAATAGATTCAATGTGTGAATTCTTGATCTAAACCTATATAAACATGAGTAAACAACACAATGTTAGTCCATAAACAAGTCTAAAACAATCATTCCCCATAAGATCCATTCAAATGAAATGAACAAGAAATAGGAAAATAATTCAAATGAAAACTATAAAATCTTATTCAAAACAATCAAACCACTATCCCATGGGGGAATTGGTGCCAATTTGATGTGGAAATTGGCCCTTTCCCAACTCCTTTGCAAGCTTGATGATCTTTGATGAAGATGTGATCCACTTTGGTTGAATTCTTGCATAACCTAGCTATGAACTTGACAAAAATGATAAAAATGGTGATGGTGGAAGATGAATTTGGGGATAATAAGTTTTCTCAAATTGTGGATGCATCAAATGAAGGATGAGCTCTTCATTTATAGATGATATTGATTAGAGAAGAGGCAAAAGGGATGAATGTGGGACTAATCTTCAACAATTGAGAAGAAGCCACATGTCATCATGTGAATGGTTGAGGAATGAGCACATTTTGAAGAATGTGCAAAGAGGGGAGATATTCAAATTCAAAATATCGCTTGAAGGATGAGGTGAAAGGTGAAGCATATGCACATGGCTCAAGAAAAGGACATGTAAGAGATTTTAAATGCTTTGTTGGAAGGGACAAGTCCTTTTGGGGGGAGATTTCAAATTTGAGGAATATTCCATCTTTGATGCCTTTTTTGAATGAAAATAGATGATTTATAAATTAATTAAATTGATTTTCATGTGCAAGTTGCAAAATCTATAGGATTTGAGTGATTAGGATTAGCATTAATCATGATTTGATTAATTTAAATGATGTTAGTTGATTTGACCATTTTGACTTAGATTTTAGGATTTAAATAACTCAAAATGAGAAGAGGAAACGATTTAGACCTAGTTAAATAAATATTTTTATTTATTTAACCAAAGGGGGTGATGTTAGATTAAATTAGATAATTTTTTGATTTATTTAATTTAATTAAATGAACTTTAGAGATTTAATCAAATAATATGGATTATTTAATTAAACAAAGATAGGAAGATGAAATGACCTAGCTAATTACATAGAGACAATGATTTAATTAAATTGGGGGATTTATTTAATTAAAAGGGGAATTATGATGACTTTAATCAAATAAGGGTATTCAATTAAATGGTTAGATAGAGGGATAATTCAAGATGAAGCGATGCTAGTAGATCAGGATCGAGTGCATGTACATTTTATGTGTCTACACAATGTATAAACATAAACATGTTATAAGCAAAGAGGTCATCAAATAAGAAAATGTACGTGTTATGCCTTGTATATACGCCCCAACTTTTCACTTGAAAAAGTCTATTATCTTTTGGTTCATTGGTTTTTTTTGTTGTGGTCATGCTTTGCCATTCTTGTTTTCATCCTTTCTCATGCCTTGTTTGTTTCCTTTGTCTTTGTCAGATTCGAGTTCTGAACTAAAACTTGCACTCTACACTGTTGGAAATTTATAGTTCTTGTTTCTATCTCAACTCTAATTTTTGTTTACTTGTCATTGTTTTCTCGGGATCGAATTGCAAAATGGAATCGACACCTAACACTTTTTGGGGTTTCAAGTTCTGGTTCTTCCCCGACTCTGATCCCCACTTCGCCTTTGGGTGTTGTTTGGGTTCGCGTTCCTTGTTTAGTCTCGCCTCATCCTTGTCTTGTTCTTCGACTCATTTTTGCTTCATCTCATCTTTCATCGTTGCATTATTCATTTGTTTTGGTTGCATTCGTTCATATTGGTCCTCATCTTTTCGTCATCGTCTCGTTGTGTCATTTGTTCATTTTTGTCTTCTTCATTTCTTCATTTTTGTTTTTGCATCGTTTGTTTTATTCTTTCATCATTTCATCATTTTTTCAATTTTCTTTCATGTTTCTTCTCTTCAAAATTGAAAAAATACAAAAAAATCAAAAACTTAGAAAAATACAATAAAATAAAAAAACTTGAAAAAATACAAAAAAACCAAAAAACTTATGAAAATAAAAAAACTACAAAGGAAAAAAAATAAAAAAAAAAGAAATGCAAAATAAAAAGCTTGGAAAATGCAAAAATCAAAACTTAAAAGAAAAAAAAATCAAAGGCAGAAAAAAAAAACAAAATATGAAATTACAAAAATTAAAAGATTAGAAATAAATTTATTCTAAAATTTAAATAATATAAATCTTTTTATGATTTTGAAAGATTTAATAAGTTTAAATAAAAAATAAATAAATAAATAAAGTTTTAAATGTTGATAAATAAATCTTTTTATTTGAAAAAGAGAAGATTTTAAAATCTTTGAAATTTAAAAATAAAAAAAAAATATAAAAAGTGGAAAACTTTAGAACAAATAAAACATATATATATATATATATATCTTTTAAATTTAAAATTAAAAGATTTAAAATTAAAAGATTTAAAATCAAAAGGAGGCAAAAAGTAAAAAATGTGTGTAAGCGGAGCCGAGTTCAAAACGAGTTACTAATTTGGCACTTTAATTTTCAAATGTTTGGCACCAATCTAATCCCAACCCCGCTTGGTGTCAGCTCCCACTCTTATCCCGCCAAGCATGCAAAGTGTAGAAGCACCTAAAAGGAATAGGTTTCTCATAGAAGGCCATGATTTTAGGCGATGCACAAAGTGTGTTCATTGAAAAGCCTTTAGAAATATTTAAGCAAACTAACCAGGTAAATATTGATGCACGCAATATGTGCAAAAAAAATGGAGATGAGTGAATTGTTTGACGGGGCACCTCATAGAGTGTGCAAGTTCAGACTTGGACTTAGATCCGCACCTACACCTGGAATAAAAATGCTTGAGCTTGTCATGGTTATGGTTCCACTCTTGTCATAGTCCCAATCCCGCTCCTCCACAAGTTCTGCTCCCACACGACATGAGGAATGGAAGGCAACGCCATTGTAACAAGATAAAACACATGAATTTTTTTACAAATGCCTCAATGAGATTTCAATGGATGAAACGCCTTGAAGGGCAGAAAATGCATGTATTAAGGGATCATGCACAAAATGGATTCGATGCAAAGGGTTTAGAAACCTGCAAGCAAATGCAAACAGTTCAAAAGTCAAGTTTTGCAAACTGTTGCTAGTATTCTATTGGTGTAAGCTAAGGAAAAATCATACACAAAGCTAAAAACTACTCGAAAAAGTGCTTCGAAAGGGTGCCTCAAAGAGATCTCAACGCATGAATGCCATGATTTCAGGAATGAAGTTTGTTTCAAGCAAATGTAAAATGAAATCAGCAAAGGTGAAGCTTCTTTCCACAACCTTTGCAAATATCTTCCCAGCTTTTAGGCGCAACTTTGACACAGCTTGAAGTGGAAAATGCACAAAATGGATCCGATAATAGGCTTCAGAAACTTCCACGCAAATGCAATGGCAGATTTGAAAGCAGGATATGTGAAATATTATGAAAAGAAACATTGCTAGAGCTCGTTGTGAGAGAAGTTAACGTTTAAGTTTAGGGCAATGTAGGAAATGAAAACCAAGTAATTCACATTTAGCAAATATCAAGAGGAGCTGTATAAAACATTTCATAAGAGAATTGGAAAGTGGAAAATGGGATCCACCATGACAAAATCAAAAGGGGGTTATTTATTTTTATTGAATTTTAATTTATTTTAAAATTTGATAAAGTTCTCTTGAAATGATTTAAATCTTTTTGTACTATTATTTTTATTTAATTTAAGAGATTTAAATTATTTTATTTTAAAATTCACAATGAAATTAACTTTTTATTTTAAATTTTGAATTTATAAAATAGATTGGCGCATTTTGGAAATAAATCAATTAGAATTATTTCAATGTGCAGGATAAATATTGAATGAGAGTTGAGTCAAGGCGAGCTGAAGATAAGGTGGGCCCACAAGACATGATTTCTAGAAAAAGGATAGTTCTCTACATTATGCAACAAGAAGAGAACTCAAAGTGCAATTGGAAGGTGTAATTTCCAACCTGAATCACTTTGGGGGATATAGTTTCAAACTGAAGCTAACTGAGGTTAAATGGAGTCAAGAAAAAGTTGAAATAGAAAGTTTCTTGTGAGGAGTGATTGTATACACACAAAAGATGCAACTTTTGATGTCTAATTTTGGAGGGAATTATGATTTAGTTGAGCTATTAATTGTAATATCTACTCACTTAGAAAAAAGGGTTAGAATTTTAGGAAAATTAGTTAGACATTTTGCAGATTAGCTAATTAGATTTTTGCAATAGAGTAGATGATACAGTTTTTTGTATTCTTAGTTTCGCTGAGGTAATTTGAAGACATTGGTTTTTGTGCACTGGTGAAACTTGCTAGATTTTTAAATGTTGTTTATCTATTTTACAATAGTAGAAGCAGCCAGATTTAAACCTGCTTTAAGTTATGCTTTGGAATGATATTTGTTGTGTTAATCATTTGATTTGGAATTCTTTGAGGAATGAATTTTTATCTTTTCTTTTTTTTTTAAATGGTGATTTTCGATCTATTGTTAAAGTTTGCACTGTGAATGAATGCCTAGCTTTGTATTGATTACAAGTTGATTTTTTATGCAATTTAGTTTAGGAATTCCTTGAAGAGTAATAATTTTGGTTAACTGAATGAATCAACATTCTTTTCTCTCTTGCGTCCCTAATCTATCTTTTTCCTTTTTTTATACCCCCCGATTAGAGTAGGTTTAGATAGAAATTTGATCTTGCAACAATCAAGAAGCTCAATAACTAGTAGGCCCCTTGAACATTATAGCCTCATTGACTGCTCAACAAAATAGTACAGTTGAGAAACAACTATAGAGACCTTGGAAGATAGGTGGTTTTAGATCAGTTATCTTTCTCGGGAGAAATAGAATAGAAATATTCTATTTTAATGTTGTGTCAATTTAGCCACCAACATTATATATGTCATATAAACATTTAAACATAAGCAAACATATACATACATGTAAATAGATTCAATGTATAAAAATAACCATGTTATAAGAAAAGAGGTCATCAAATAAGCAAATGTATGTTAGAGATCAAAATTATATCATATAAGCAAATTTAAGCTAGAGATCATCAAATTTTGAATACTAGAGATCATCATATAAGAAAATACATGTAGTATTTAGATCATAAATCTAGTGTAGGGCCTAATATGAATGTCAACTCCTAGTCAAACGACCATCTGAATGAGAACCCTACTTTGATGGATGTGTTGAGCCATGCAAATAAAATTGTGTACATAATGTGTTAAATACATATAATATATTAAATAAATTTTATGAAAGTTATTTTTAAGAATGTACTTGTATATTTAAATATATATCTAGATCTATGCATACATATGCATGTACATATACATGTGTATGTATAAAAAATTAAAACTCACATGTGCACTAGTAGTAAAATCATTCACAGAGTCATGTTGATGTACACGATCTGGACCAAGGCTAGGAGTAACATGAGGTATGTCCACCTATAATATATGTACATATATATCAGTACATGAATAGCTAGTTAAAACTAAAATTTAAAATTAATTAAAAAAAGAATTGAAATATGCATATGCACACATACATGCACATCATCTGATATCGGATGATCTAAGTCCTCTACAATGGTTGTCTCCACCATATCAACCAAATGGTCAAGCAATGATTCAACATCTACATCCATCTGATCCATCCCATGTCGTGCCATAAATGATGAGTGAAGAGGACTATGCAGGTGAGATGGCATTGTGTTGTAAATATGTTAGTATCAAAATAAAACAATTAAAACAAACAAAATGAAACTTTAAACTAAAGAAACAAAAGAAACAAACAGAGCTTCTTCAGAGCTGTTCCATTTTTTTCTATCTCCAGGGATTTGTTTGAAGCTGCTGCTCTCAGATTGTGTAAGCAAGGCTTCTCCAAATGGCAACCTGTAGAACGAGTATGCAAAAAGGAAAGTACTTCTATCCTATATGCTGATGGGGTGAAATTGTGAAATGCTGATACGGATATGCATAGGGGCTGTAGATTATGCACATGGGCTGTGGATTGTGGATGCTTCTAAAATTAAACTATGAAGATGATTGGCCATGATATGAAATGATTCTACAATCTATGAATGCTAAAAGACTATGCTATGGATGCTTGAAAGCTATTTGACTATAATTTTCTTGTATGAAAGCTTCTGTATCATTTCAAAGACCTGACAGTCCTTTTTATAGCATTTTTGCAGGAAAGAGCCTGGCTGGCAAAGATCAACGGCTGTGAGATTGTCTGGTAGAATCGAATGGTGAGAGATGGAGAGGTTGAGAGGAAGATGAAGAATGTTGGGAGGTTGAAGAGAAGAATGGAGCCTTGTCTTCAACCCACGGGAACAAGCTTGCACAGGAATAGAGAAATTATTTTTTCTATTTTGGAAGTTTGTTTCATGGTTGTTGAGGATAATGCAATATTAAATAAATAAATTTATTTAATTTCATGTGAATTTTGAGGAAATTAAATATTTTTGAAATATTTAATTTTAGAACTATAGAAGACTCAATTAAATATTTAAAATATTTAATTGTAAATGGAATTTTAGAGGATAAGAATATTTAATATTTATTAAAATATTCAAGCCAAGATTATATGATAATTAATATAAATAAATCGTAATGTTTATTTAATTAATTAAGAAATGGATAAGAAAAGTGATTAAATAAACTTATTTATTTAATTAAAATGAAAGAATGAACAATATAAATAAATTATTTAGATTTATTTATACGTAGATTGAATTCAGAGATTTAATTAAATATTAAAAATATTTAATTAATTACCAGACTATTGTGATGTGACCATTTTTAGGTGTATACATTTTGCCCCTCTTTGAAGTGATGTGTTTTACGCATTGCTTCAAAGAATTTTGAAATTTTCCCCAGATGTTGACTATCAAATGTTGATAGGTGTATGCCCCCTCGAACGATGAATCGATAAAATTTTGATTTTTGTGAATTTTTTTGAATTTTTAGATTTTTTTGAAATTTTTGATTTTTATGATTTTGAAGAGGTTGATTCATCGTTCGAAAATTATGATATGAAGAAAATGACTTGAAAGATGTGAGATGAAAAATTGATGACTAAATTGCCCCTGCTGTGATTAAATATGATAAAATGCCCCAATTTTGCTACGCATGACTTTTGATTGATTGAGCATTTGTGATGATTCATTGATGATAACTGATAGGATTGATAAAGTGACCTTGTGATGCATGAGCCTCACTGATAGGATAGATTTCTCGTCATGATGGTGTGTTTTGATAAATTTGTTCCCAAGGTTGTTGGAAAACAAATAGTAGTCTGATAAATTTTCTTTCAAGGTTGTTGAAAGACAAATAGTTGTTGATAAGTTTGCTTCTAAAGTTGTTAAAAACAAACAGGATTTTGATAAATTTTCTTTCATGATGATGAAAAAAAAATAGTTGAATGATGTATTCGGATTGGATTGATTTGATTGATTTGATGATCCATTTTGATTTGAATAATGGTTTGATCTTCTGATGTTATTGACGGTTTGATCTTCGGATGTAGGAGGAAGTGGTGTGAGATCAACAACATCTGGGGGTAGCACCTCATAGTGTTTTCATGTGATCAGCTTTGATTTTTTTATTATTGAGACATTGTATACTTTGCCAGCTTTTGGGAAAATCTATAAATGCAAAATGCAGATTCTAGAATGAATGCAATCTATACTGACCATGCAGGTTATCTATACAATATTGCCATTCTGAGAGCTTATTTGTGCTTTTTGTGTCATCATAGAGCATTAAAATGTTGAAAGTTAATACAAGCATCAAAGGGTATGTTAGCACCAATGATGACCTGAGTATTGCTTTCATTATTTTTGATATAGCAAGATAATACAAGCATCTAGGTATAATTGAACCGAGATGACTTGAGTATCGCTTGCATAAACATAAAAGAGTTAACCCTTTTCCCATGCAAATTCTGAAATGTCATCAATGATACATAGTAGAGCATGTCGCGCGACCAATTTGCATAGTACTAATGAGTTGCTCACAAACATCAGACAAAATAAAAATCATACTCCTTCCTTGCTTTTCTAGTTCAGTACATCATTGAATTACTCTAGAGATATGATAGAAAATCAAACAACCATTCAAATCTTGCCTAAAATATTTCAAACATTATTCAGATTAAGATCATCCAAGTTGGTTGTCATCATTGATGTTTTTGTTTTGATGTTCGTTTGGATCATTTTGTTTTGATTTCAATTGGCATTGAATAAGCATGTTATGGTTGATTTGATGCGGCAATGTATGTTGCATTTTGGTAAACCATCTTGTGTCTGTTTGTGATGTTTGAAAAGCTCGTTGCCCCTCTCTTGTTTAGTCTATGTTTTTGCCCCCAGTGTAAACACAACCTAAAAATTATGGATATGTACAAATTTCATCAAGCCATGATGAAACATAAGGATTCTCGTTATATGATATGGATATGAAAGATATGGTATGAAAGATATGGATAATATATATGATGTTCAAGAAGATCCTTAACCTTGTCAAGATCAAAGGTGGAAATGTAAGGAATGGGCATAGAAAGGATAATGACCATGAATGATAAGATGGATGAAACTTGTCCCTAAGTGTAGAGTGCAAGAGGAATATGGAAGATAGGATATGGATGATAGGGAGATGGAGGAAGGACTTAAGCATCAAGTTTCACAACCAAATATCCCTCTAATAAACCATGGCAATGGGAATTAGAATCCGAAATGTTGGCAGATTAATGATATGATGGAAGAATCGAAGGACTTATGCAAAAGTTTGGATTAAAGGAGAATGATGGGGTATGAATGTTGGATAATGGATAGGAGGTTGGAAGGCATGTTGATGGATAGATGGAAAGGTTGGAAAGATCAACATTGGCACACACCTTGAAGGGCGGTGGAGTGATGAAGGAAAAATGGATTTGGAAGGTGATAAGTTATTAGATGGAAAATTGGAGGAAGCTTTTTGGATTAGCAAATTTGGATGCCAATTTAGATTTTATTGCTTCTATGAGACTTTTAGGAATCCACATGACTTTTGAATTTGACTTTTTCTTTGTGGACCTTTGTGGCCTTTGACATTTTTCTTTTTGATTTAGGGACCTTTGTGGTCTTTGAAAATTTCCTCTTTTCTTTGATGAGCCTTTGTGGCCTTTTACATTTTTCTTTTGATTTTGGATCAAATTTTCTTTTATTTTTGCATGACTCTTCGAGGAGACATGTTGATCCTTTGATACATGTGGATTTTGATATAGAAGCTTTTGACATTTGGCATCCAAATTGCTTCCAAAAGAAATGGAAGGAGTGTATTGAGATGAACAATATGGAGGTATGATGGATGAGTTAATGAAGGAAGAATTTTGAAAGTGGATCAAGGATGTGTGCCTTTGTTGTTTTTGAGAAATAGGCAATGGACCTAGGATAGATGGAAGGTTTGATGAACTAGGATAAGGACCTAGGATAGATGGAGTTTTTGATGGACTAGGATAAGGACCTAGGATGGATGGAGAGTTTGATGGACTAGGATGCCTAGGTTGAGCATGAGGTGTATAACCAAGGCCATGAGAATATGGATGTGCTTGGACAGAAAGGGGTTCTAGGATACCTTGCTCATGAAGGCCTAAACCTTTTCCTTTGTAATTCATAATTTCACACATTCGTTTACCAATGGGATATGTATTGTTTGTGAAACAAGATGCAAGTCCATTTTTAGGAGGATATGATATGGATGGGAGGATAGGTGTTTGAAGTAAACCAGAATGGATAAAGGTGGAGGATCCCAATTTATAGGTGTGGAGTTCATGAATAACTTGAATAGGTGTGATAGGCTCTTGACATGGGGATGATGGGGTGTTTTGATCTTGACTTGGAAAAGGATTATGAAGTGGTATGAAAGGCATATCTTGATCATGAGAAGAATAATCATCTTCATGGGATGAAAGGGGATCCTTGAATGGAAGCATATATTGATCTTGATGATGAAGAGAATCGTGAGATTTTGTAGAAATCATATCTTGATCATCAATTGGTAAGATATCATTAGATAGGACGAAAGAACTATCATGCTCTTGTGATGCAATAGAATCATGGGATGGTATGGATTGATTAGATGATGTGGAAGAACTTGGAAGAACATTTTGTTCTTGAGATGGAAGAGGATTATCATGAGTGAATAATGAAAGGAGGGGATCATCATATGGTTCTTGATAGATGGGATCTTAATCAAAGATAGGAAGGGTTTGTAGAATGTTTTGATTGAGATGTGTAGATTGAAATGAATCATTGGATGTAAAGGATACAATAGAAGAAGGTGATTGAATGGAATCGATATCTTGAGTGAAAGAATCATGAGGTTCATTTTGAATTATGGGGGATGAAGATAAATGCATGACATGACAAGATTGGTCAATTTTATTTGATGGCTTAGATTTGGGCTTCTCAGTTAACCTTTGCAAAAATTCAAAAACATTGAATTTGGATGATGTTGCTTTTGGAGGAGAAGAGGTTACATTCATATTTCCGTCAAAGGACTTCGTAGTTGTGCCCCCTTGTATTTCCTTGATTTTCCTTGGGAGTGCTCTTATTTGTTGGGGAAGACTACTAAAATCATTTAATGGAGTTTTAGTCTTTTCAAGATCTTCCTTAATTTTCTCCATATTGTAGTTAGAGGGCAATTTGGCACCTTGGTTTTCTAAAAAAAGAAAATAGCCTTCTTTATCTCACTCTAAGATCTTGTCCAAAATCATGTGAAACTGTGGATCCTGTTCAACTTCTTGAATCATTTCATTGGTTATTCCATCATTTGAACTATTTCCAGTACGAAACCTATGAAAATGATTTTCTTCCCTATCACCCATGTTGTAAAGTGGACAACAAGCATATACTTTTGAAATATTCTTCTAGACTTAGATCACAGTTTATAAGTGCAAAAATGATGATGTCTTGATCTAATAAGATGAAAATCTTATGATATGATCAAATGAAATTTCTAACTCTTGATTGTGGCTTCCAAGATGAAAGGATATCAAAATCCTATTGGGGAAGTTGAATCAATAATCAAAAACTTGTTTGAAAAGATGCACTTTTTTTTGAGATTTGATCCTAGTCTCAAAAAATGATAAGTGTAATCAATGTAATTGTGAGTTTTGGATGATCTTTACTGAATTAATGTTTTGAAAACACTTCAAACAAGTTATAGAATAGTTGTTTTTAATTCCTATACTAAACATCAAGTGTATGATCAAAATGTTTTTCAAAAATTATTTTAACAGGTTTTACACATGATAGATAGATCAAACAGACTCACTCTTAGTACTCAGATAGGTCATCATAGTAATCAACAACCCACATCTTAGAACTGCGTTGACTCACACAGCTATGTCACCCCCAAAAGGGCACCTGTGCTTTTGTCTTTTCCAGGTGCATACTCAGAGTGACAGAAGTGGATACCGGATCCCCTGAGCAAACAATCCTTAGCAGTTATATGGTGAGTATCTTGGGGGTAGATTCTTCCCTCCCCTGCACTGTGATTATTATGATGTTCGGAAACTAACTTCGGTTGGATACTACTCTAAGTTTGTAGTAAGGGTTTCCATTTGGTGCGCAAATGATATACTCCCTCAAGAGACCTCCCTACCTTTAGAACAAAGGCTTTGGGGATGGTTATCTTGCACACTATTGTCAAAAGAGGGTTTCCCCAAATTTGCTTTAAATTTTATAGTGGGGTGGAATAGCCTGGCTTTGGCTTGAACCCACTTGAGTTGTTCCTCTTGGGTGAGTACTTTTTCCCACAAGAGCAGGCTCTCTAAAAGGTTTTAATAAAACTTGAAATTGCACGAAATGAAATAGATGAGTTTGGAATTTTGATCACCCAGTTAAGGGGAGAGCAGAGGCCTATCACCGTTTTAATCAAAGCAAACAAGAGTTCAATTTTAAGCCCAAATAAACAATTTGCTATGCTAGGTGAAGATGTTGCTTCACAAAAAAATGAGATTCTTTTTAGCCCAAAACAGAAAATGAAGTGTCTATCCTAGGATTGCTTAATTCCGAATTATGTGACTATCCTAGGATTGCTTCATTCTTTTAAAGTTCTTACTGGCCGCGGTCACGTCAGATACAGTCAAATTGTATTTAAGTTATAGATTACAAATGCAGGTTTTGAAAAATCTATGCTAAAAATTGCGCTAAAACAGACATCATGGGCGCTATGAAACCACTGATGGGCACTATGAAACCTCTGATGGGCGCTACAGGATGACTGATGGGCACTGCAGGATGACTGATGGACGCTACAGGATGACTGATGGGTGCTACAGGATGGCTGACAGGCACTGCAGGATGACTGATAGGCACTGCAGGATTACTGATGGGCGCTAAACTAGGTGTGATTTCCGCTGAAGCGTGTTTATTGCGCTAATACGTTGTTTTAGTTGTAACCTGTCAGAAAAACCTACAAAAAAGATGTTAGAATTGGGACAAGAGCCCCACGATGGGCGCCAAAAATGTGTTGTAAATATGTTAGTATCAAAGTAAAACAATTAAAACACACAAAATGAAACTTTAAACTAAAGAAACAAACAGAGCTTCTTCAGAGCCGTTCCATTTTTCTCTATCTCCAGGGATTTGTTTGAAGCTGCTGCTCTCAGATTGTGTAAGCAAGGCTTCTCCAAATGGCAACCTGCAGAACGAGTATGCAAAAAGGAAAGTACTTCTATCCTATATGCTGATGGGGTGAGATTGTGAAATGCTGATACGGATATGCACAAGGGCTGTGGATTGTGGATGCTTCTAAAACTAAACTATGAAGATGATTGGCCATGATATGAAATGATTCTACAATCTATGAATGCTAAAAGACTATGCTATGGATGCTTGAAAGCTATTTGACTATAATTTTCTTGTATGAAAGCTTATGTATCATTTCAAAGACCTGGCAGTCCTTTCTATAGCATTTTTGCAGGCAAGAGCCTGGTTGGCAAAGATCAACAGCTGTGAGATTGTTTGGTAGAATTGAATGGTGAGAGATGGAGAGGTTGAGAGGATGATGAAGAATGTTGGGAGGTTGGAGAGAAGAATGGAGCCTTGTCTTCAACCCACGGGAACAAGCTTGCACAGGAATAGAGAAATTAATTTTTCTGTTTTGGAAGTTTGTTTCACGGTTGTTGAGGATAATGCAATATTAAATAAATAAATTTATTTAATTTCATGTGAATTTTGAGGAAATTAAATATTTTTGAAATATTTAATTTTAGAACTATAGAAGACTCAATTAAATATTTAAAATATTTAATTGTGCATGAGCTTTAGAAGAATTTAATTAAATATTGGGAATATTTAATTGTAAATGGAATTTTAGAGGATAAGAATATTTAATCTTTATTAAAATATTCAAGCCAAGATTATATGATAATTAATATAAATAAATCGTAATGTTTATTTAATTAATTAAGAAATGGATAAGAAAAGTGATTAAATAAACTTATTTATTTAATCAAAATGAAAGAATGAACAATATAAATAAATTATTTAGATTTATTTATATGTAGATCGAATTTAGAGATTTAATTAAATAATAAAAATATTTAATTAATTACCAGACTATTGTGATGTGACCATTTTTAGGTGTATACAGGTATCAACAATGATGAATCAAGACTAATCAATATCTCAATAAAACCCATAGTTTGTGCAGCAACCGAATGATCTATAGGTGGATCCAAATGTGCACTAGTGTTGGGTTGAGACCGATGGGATCCTGGATGTGGAAAAACTCCATGTGCCAAATGATTTTTGACCTCATCTATATTGATCCCATAGTCTGATGCAATGAAGGAATATGCCTCCAAGAGGTCCTCATCCAAACAATGCAGAGTCTTGTGTGCCATATCTCTTGTAAGTCTGTCAAGTTGTGTGGGGGTAGGGATGCTCACCATTGTAAAAGGATCCATGTTGTTGTACTATGTTGCAAATGGTGTGGATTTTGAATGTCTAGAAATCAAATATTGACCTACACGATTAGTAGATATCCTTGTGGTGGCAATTGCAATGTCACCTACAGTGTCAATTTCTTCCTTTTGGGAAGTAATGATAACTTGATCTGCTAAGGGGGCTATAGCTGGGGTGAGAGCAGGATATCTCTCACCAACCAATACCATAAACACTATGGCTAGTGTATCTACTCAATGATAGGTGGGCCTATCAGCAATCCTGCCACACCCCTGACTAGCATATGGTGGAATGCTCAGGTAGTTGACTTTGAGGCCCAAATGGACCTCAACATACAACTATTGAATAAAATAAATGGAATTTGGTCATTGTTTGGATATTGACCATGTGTTGTGAGAAATCACAGGTAGATCAATGGGGCCATAGCATGATCCACACATTTGGTGACTCGATATCTCCTCACCTTACATTGATTTTGATAGAATGGAAAACAAGTGTTTTTTTATCATTTCTTTAGTCACAACATCATGCATTTGTTTAAAGGGAACATCACCATGTACTTATTCCCGCATGTGGGAAAGAATAGTAGCTACTCTATCAAGGGAATATGCACTAATTTTTCCAAGTTCATCTCTTAGTTTTTCTAGGCTCTGTAATATTGACATGCAAACTTCTAAATATATCCCTATGTTTGTACTATGTTCTAATGAGTCTCTCAAAATCTTAATCTCAATAGTAGTATTTGCAAACAAAGTTTCTGGAGGTGAAACATCTACATTTTCTATGTTATATATGTATGTACACCTAAAGGAGCAATGAGACCTTGGTAAATAATATATCTAGATCTAGGGAATAGAAATCTAAAACAGTTCAAAATAAATTTACAAGTGTGCACATGATATATATATATATAGAATCTATAGGTTGTAAATATGTAAAATATGCATCTTAAATTAGATTTGTATATGCAAGATAATATCACTAGTAATTTGAATGCTACTTGGGATGACAAATAGAGCATTCAGTAGTTCAAATAATTCATCTAATCATCAATAATATTTTCATACCATTAACCAAAAAACATTCAACATCTATCATAGTTTTTAATAATCAAAAAATTCAAATTACTAGATTGCACACAAAAAATTATCTAAAATAGTTCTAAAATTTAAATTTACAAGTGTGCACATGATACATATATATTGAACCTATAGACCTTGCACACATATAAAATATGCATCTTAGATTATATTTGTATAGGAAAGATAATATCACTAGTAATTTGAATGCTACTTGGGATGACAAATAGAGCATTCAGTAGTTCAAATAATTCATCCAATCATCAATAATATTTTCATACCATTAACAAAGAAACATTCAACATCTATCATAGTTTTTCATAATCAAAACATTTTCACTATTTTATTTAATTTTCTAAACGTTTTCCTTATTTAATTTAATATATTTATCAATTTATAATTCTTAGGTTCAAATATCACCCTTCTAGAGATCATATTAGATGGATTCCTCCATAAGAAACCAGGTGAAAGTTTAATTTTGATGGTTCTTTGAGGGGAAACCTAGGGACCTCCAGTATAAAATTTTCCATTAAAGACTTAAAAAATATTGATAAAGGTTGCATCTAAGATTTATTTCCTAGAACTAGTAATAAAGGGAAATCATCATTACTTAACATTGGTGGTCATGTAAAATCAATTTAGTAATTATTGAAGGATATATTCAATGGAAACTATATTTAGCATCATGAAATGATAATTGATCAATTAGAAGAAAAACATCATATACTATATGAGGCATGGGAAATCCTTGATTCACCAAAATTATTCTCTAAGTATGTTGCTTCCATGAAGGAAACAAGACAACACGTTTCTTTTCAAATCAAGGGATTTATAGCATGAATGATTTAATAATTGGAAATTATATGTTAAATAATGGTGTAGATTAAGAAATTATTTATGAAATATTTTAACATAAAATTTTATAAAGAGGGAAAGTGTTTGAAGGATGATATAATTATAAAAGGAATGTCAGTAGTGGATTGAAATAATTTCTCATCAAAAGAAGGTGAAAGTGTATCAATTATAGTTATATGAATGTAAGAATTTAATATCAAATGATTTTTAAGGCATGTAGGAAAAAATAGAAATTTAAGAAAACAATGAATAAAAAGTAGCTATTTTACTAAGAATACCTCATAACACCTCATAGCCACTACCAAAATGAAACAAACATAGGTACAGAAAAAAAAACATGGAAAATAAAAAGGAAAGGAAATTTTGAGTACATTTCTTCAAGATGAAGTAAAAGTAAAGAAAAATGAAAAAAAATCATCCAGTCACCCTTTGAATCTAACGAGTGAGAATGCGTACAAGAATCTTGGATTGGCTTTGGAGGACCAGAATAATGGAAAATAAAGATGGATGGTAAATAATATATCAATAATAATAAGGATGAAACATTCTAAGAAAACAAAGGATAAAGTGAGGAAGAAATCCAAGAAAGCAAGAACTTTATAGCCCCATGTCAACACCACTATTTTGGCCACCAATACTATGTATAAATGAACTAATGGTTATAAAAAAGAGGATTGAAGTTGTAAAATCAAAGTGATAACATGAGGAATAAAAGATGAATGAAATTAAAAAATCCAACTAGAAACAATTAAGAGATTAAAATAATTAATGAGAAAGTAAATAACTTGCAAAATATTGTGGAAAATGGGCTCCATGAGTTGATCATGATAAAATAAGATCTTGACCACTTAAAATAGTAGAGGAAATTAAATTAAATATTCTAGAAGGAAGATGTTCACTATAAATGAAAGAGACCTATCCTACAATCAAAACATGGAGGAAAAATACAATTAAACAGAAGATCAAATTGACAAGCCAAGTTTTAGGCACAAGTAGTAAAAGAATTATCAAATAAACAAAGATAGATCATAGAGAATAAGTTAAGGTACAAATAAGAGAAGAAAATGAGAGAGATGATAAGCTTGTAAATATAATTTCTAAATATTTGAAACAATATTTTGATGAGGAAACCAAAAACTTAGAAATTAACTTCCTCATATCCATAAAGAAAATTTGATAGGAGGAAGGGAAATGCACATAATATTTATCATGAAAGTGATGCAGGAGCATCCAGGGTGTAAGAGTAATCATGCATCACTCAAAAAAAAAAGTTGTTTCTTTTCAATAAGGGCTCAATTTGGTAGGGTTACTATTTTAGTAAGTTTGCATTTATGCATATTTGGACACAAAATCTTATACAAACCTCCAAAATGGTAAATTGAATCCAATGGCGAAGAAATCACTTCAATACCATTTGTCATTTGAGAAATATTAAAATTTTAATTTTCAAAAATCCTAGTAAAATCTTCAAGGTCAATTTTGAGGCACTTAGAGGCTCCGGATGGACTTGAAAATTGGCAGAAAATAAAAGTGGATGGCCCTTAGGCCCTACTCTTTGGCAATTTCTCGAGACCTTTCGGATCAAAATTTATGACCCCGCAAAGTTGTAATACCAAAATTAATAAAATTTAAAAATATCTTCCTAAGGAAGTTACACTTTCCAAAAGATTCTAGGGCGGTTACACTTTCCAAAAGATTCTAGAGCAGTTACACCTTCCAAATAAAGGATGTAAAGGGGGACTACAAAGAGGAGGCTAGAGCAGAGTAGATGGTGGCTCTGATTTGTAGACTTGCAGATTTATGTAATCAGAAATCTCATGTGATGGAAAATATAATGTTGTAATTTCATTTTCATTTCAGTGATAATAGAAAATATTTTCTTTCCTTCTTGCATTTTGTTTGTGTTATTATCTATTGTTTTTGTGAGTTTTAGATTGTAAGGGGAGTACCCTTCATCAAGTGGTATTAGAGTGGGTTTTCCTGAGTGTGTAAACAGATCGTTGAACATGAGGCAGTTTGCACTAGGACTTGTGGTTGTGCATTTGTGAGAAAAGATTCCTCCACAAAGAAATCGTGGTGGGAGAAATGTTGGGGTAACAGAAGAGGGTTTTAGAGCCCTCCAGAGACAAGTTCAAGCATTGCAAGAGGAGCTGTGTAGGGGAGTTGATGTCTGAAGAAGAGATGAAAGTGAGGATGAGGCTAAAGATGAGGATCCATTTGAAGAGGAAGTACATGATGTAATGGATCCTGGAGAAGTCAGACTGATTAAGGCCATTTCCAAGATTGGAAAGAGGCCAAAGATAGAAGTTTCTAATTTTTTTGGAAAACTAAATCCAAAGGAACTAATTGATTGGATCAATGACATGGAAGAGTATTTTGAGTATGAGGAAATAGAAGACCCAAATAGGGTCAAATTTGCAAAGGACAAATTGAAAGGCCATGCTATCATATGGTGGAAATAAGTCTAGTTGGGAAAAAATAGAAGAGGAAAAGAGAAAATAACAAGATGGGATCAAATGGTGGAAATTTTGAAAAGATAGTTCATTCCTAGGGACTACGAGTTGGATTTGTTGAAGAAGATGCACATTAGGGGAAATTTACATAAAAAATGGGCCTCATAAGGATGACATCATTAGCTTTTTAAGTTATCAAAAATCAACTAAAAGATGATATCAACCTGTACGGTGACATCATTCAAAATAAAAATAAAATTATTTATTTTATAAAATAAAACTTTCTAAAATCTTATAAAATAACTCATGATGGTTAATTTAACTCTACATATCCTATTCTATCTCATTCATCTTTCTAAATATAAAATATTCTTTTTGTTTTTTAGATTTATATTCTTAAGTTATATTAAGCTCTATTATAGAATTTTTTATATTTTAAAAAAAAAAATTCTTTAAGAAAAAAAAAACATTAAAAAATCATTTATGTACATATTTAATTATTATTAACAAATTCATTAATCATACAGAAATTAAATTTATTTATGTATTTATTTTATATCCTAATTAAGAATTAGAATATAATAATAAATTTAATTTAATTTATTTATATAATTATATTTATGATGACATATATACATGTGTCCCATTATTACTCTATACCTTTATTTATATTTATTTATGTTTGGTAAAGTTCAAGATTGGAAATTACCATGATGAGGTATTGTGTGATATTATGCCTATGGATGTTTGTCATATGTTGTTAGGTAGACCATGATAGTTTGATCGGTGAGCAGTACATGATGGACATGCCAACAACTATTCTTTGAAAAAGGATGGAGTTTGTCATAAGTTGAAGCCCTTGAAGGAGGAAGAGGAAAAGGTATGCAGTAATCCAAGAATATTTTTGGTTGATGGAAGAAAGTTCCTAGAAGGTATGAAGCATGAGCATATGTGTTTTGCATTGATCCCTATATTTGATAAAGAATATACTATTGAGGTACCTATAGAGGTTTTAGATTTGATGAATGAGTTTCAAGCTATTATTTTTGATAATGTACTTGAAGGTTTGCCTCCAATAAGAAATATTAGTCATCAGATGGACCTAATTCTTGGAGCCAGTTTTTTGAATAAGGAAGCTCATCATATGCCTCCAACAGAGAGTGAAGAGTTGAATAGACAAGTGCAAGAGTTGTTGCGGAAGGGATTGATTCGAGAGAGTTTGAGTCCATGTGCAATCCATGTAGTACTAGCACCAAAGAAGGATGGGGAATGGTGGATGTGTAAAAATTCTAGAGCCATCAACAAGATCACCATTGAGTACAAATTCCCTTGCCAAGGTTGGATGACATTATGAATTGTTTGAGTGGAGCTAATTACTTCATGAAGATAGATTTGAAGAGCGGATATCACCAGATCTATATTAAAGGAGATGAATGGAAGACAACCTTTAAAACCAAGGGGGGCTTGTACGAGTGGTTAGTCATGCCTTTTGGGCTAACCAATGCACCAAGCACATTTATGTGGCTTATGAATGAGGTATTAAAAGAATTTTTAGGAAATTTTTTTATTGTTTATTTGGATGATATTCTGATTTTCAATAAGACATTGGAGGAGCACCTAATGCATATTCGGAAATTTTTTGAGAAGCTAAGGGAGGAAAAGTTGCTAATTAATTTGAAGAAATATAGTTTTGTAAAAAGGGAGTTGGTGTATCTAGGATTTGTTGTATCAGTAGAGGGTCTTAAAATGGATCCAGAGAAGGTGAGAGCTATCATTGAATGGCCTACCACGAGGAGTGTTACAAAGGTAAGATCATTTCATGGTCTAGCAAGTTTTTATAGAAATTTTATTAAGAGTTTCATTAGTATTTTTTCATATCTAACTAAAGCAATGAGAGGGGATAGAAAAGAGTTTAAGTGGACTATAGAAGTAGCAAAATTTTTTGATATGTTGAAGAAGAAAGTTATAGAGCAGCCTGTTTTGGCACTTCCAGATTTCAATAAGGTCTTTCAGGTAGATTGCGATGCTAGTGGTACTACCATAGGAGTTTTTTTGAGTCAAGAAGGTAAGTTGTTGCCTATTTTAGTGAGAAGTTAAATGATGCTAAGAATAAATATTGTTTCTATGATCAAGAGTTATATGCTATAGTTTAGGCTTTGAAGAAATGGAGACACTATTTATTGCCAAAAGAATTTGTTTTATATATTGTTCAATAGGCTTTGCAGTATCTCAATCGTCAAGGAAAGTTGAATCAAAGGAACTTAAAATGGGTTGAGTTTTTGTAGAGTTATACTTTTGTTTTGAAGCACAGGAGTGGAAGATCAAACAGAGTTGTAGATGCATTAAGTAGAAGGAAAAATTTGTTACTATAGATGAATATAGAGGTTGTTGGGTTCAATGAACTCAAGATTTTGTACCCAAAAGATCCAGACTTTGCAGAAGCTTGGAAGGCTTGTTTGGAACCTATTACATTGGATAGGACAAGATGGTTGGATTTCTTAATCCAAGATGGAATGTTGTTTAGAGGAATCTAATTATGTAGTGCAAGGAGTTCTATGAGAGAGAATCTAATCAAGGAGTAGCATAATGGAGGATTGGTTGGGCATTTCGGTCAAGATAAGACCATTGCTCTTGTTAGTGAGAATTATTACTGGCCACAGTTACAACAGGATGTGAAGAAGTTTGTACAAAGTTGCAGAGTATGTTGGAGGGAAAAAGGATCAAGTCAAAATATTGGATTGTATCAACCATTACCTATACCTGAGAGGCCATGGGAGGACATTAGTATGGATTTTGTCCTTGGATTTCCAAGGACACAGAGAGGGAATGATTCCATATTTGTGGTGGTGGATATATTTTCAAAGATGGCACATTTCATTCCATGTCATAAGACTAGTGATGTTGTTCATATTGTAGAGTTGCTTTTTAGAGAGGTGATGAGACTACGTGGCCTACTGAAGAGTATAGTTTCAGACAAAGATACCAAATTTTTTGGTTAGTTCTGGAGAACATCATGGAAGAAGTTGAAGATAGATTTGAAGTTCAAATCTAATCACCATCCACAGATTGATGGACAAATGGAGGTGGTCAATAGGAGTTTGGGTAACCTACTAAGATGCTTAGTAGGAGATAAACCAAAGGGATGGGATTTGATTTTATCAAAGGCATAATTTGCTTATAACAATTTTTTCAATAAGAGCACTGGTAAATCACCATTCTAGATTGTATATGGGAGTAGTCCGAGGAACGCTTCTGAACTAAGAAAGATGGATAACGGAGAGAAGAGTAGTGTTGAGGCTGAAGATTTTGTTGAGAACCTAAATAATTTGCATGATGAGGTGAGGAAGCATATCAATAAGATGAACTCTCAGTATAAGGCTAAGGAAGATTAGAAAAGGAGGTATAAGGAGTTCCAAGTAGGAGATGAAGTCATGGTTCATTTTTGAAAGGAAAGGTTTGTAGTTGGTACATACAACAAGTTGAAGATGAAGAAGTTTGGACCATGCAAGATCCTAAAGAAGCATGATTCAGGAAATGCATATGAGATAGAGTTGCCTAATGGAATTCATATTTCACCTATGTTTAACATCTCATATTTAACAAAATATCATGAGGGAGGAATTGATGAAGAAATAATAGAGGCACAGTGGAACATTCCAACACCTACTTCAGAAAAGGAGGAGATAAAAGACATTTTGGATAGTCGTGTGGGAAGAAGCACAAGAAACAAGAAATATGCAGAGTACTTAGAGAAATGGAGAGGAAGGCCTATTGAAGGTTCATCATGGTTAAATGAGTTTGAGGTTAAAGGTCTTGGTTTCCCTCTAACTCCTGAGAAGTGACAGGGTCACTTTTCAAATTACCCCGGGTGTCTGATATAGGAGCATCCAGGGTGTAAGAGAAATTTTGCATCACCCAAAAAAAAAATGTTGTTTCTTTTCAATAAGGGCTAAATTTGGTAGGGTTACTATTTTATTAAGTTTGCATTTATGCATAGTTGGACACAAAATCTTACATAGACCTCCAAAATGGAAAATTGAAGCCAATGGTGAAGAATCACTTCAAAACCATTTGTCATTTGAGAGACATTAAAATTTTAATTTTCAAAAATCCCAGTAAAATCTTCGAGGTCAATTTTGAGGCACTTAGAGGCTCTGGATGGGCCTAAAAATTGGTGGAAAAAAGAAGTGGATGGCCTTTAGGCCCTACTTTTTGGCACAAGATTTCTCAAGACCTTTTCAAAAAGTATTATAATAGAAAATCCAATGGTCGAATCAAAATTTAAGACCCTACGAAGTTGTAATACCAAAATTAATAAAATTTCAAAATATCTTCCTGAGGAAGTTACACTTTCCAGAAGATTCTAGGGCGGTTACACTTTCCAGAAGATTCTAGGGAAGTTACACATTCCAAATAAAGGATGTAAAGGGGGATTATAGAGAGGAGGCCAGAGCTGAGTAGATGGTGGCTCCAATTTACAAACTTGCAAATTTATGTAATCAAAAAGCCTATGTGATGGTAAATATAATGTTGTAATTTAATTTTCATTTCAGTGATAATAGAAAATATTTTCTTTCCTTCTTGCATTTTGTTTGTGCCATTATCTATTTTTTTTGTGAATTTCAGATTATAAGGGGAGTACCCTTCATCAGAAAGTTACCATACAATGTACAAGAACATGATACTAAGGAATAAAGGTTTCTTATAAGTACACAACAAACCTAGATGAAGATTTAACCCTAGTACAAAAAGAAAGAAATAATGAAAGAATAAGAGAAAATGAAGATTTAATCTTTGTACATAATTTCTATCTTACCTCAAATCTTCCACCAATATAAATTGAATTAGTGATTAATCAAAATACTAAACTTTTAAAAATTGAAAATTGAATAAACATTAATACCCTTCACTTTCACCTAATGGAATGATTCAATTGATCGCATAATTTAAGTTTTAGTGAATATAATGAGGTCACATCTCAAATCAACTATCAATTACCTAAATTATCAACTTTTTGAGAAATTTTGTGATTTTGTGAATTTGTGATTTACGACAAGAATAAAGATGTCAAAAACTACTAAGGTGATAATCTTGTCACATTATATTGAAAACCCACATTTCACCCAATAAGATCATTTGTATGGAATATTAGGGTATCATAGATGAAGAAAATTTGATTTATTTGTTTGGTCTCATCTACCATGGGTAACTTCAAATTTTTTGATCATTCCTCCTACTAAAATTTTGTCTAATTTTATCTCAACTCTTGTTTTGACATTAAGGTTTTAAGTTAATATTTTATTTTCCTTTATGGTTTGGATCCTTCTTTTAGTTCTTAATATTTATCTTTTTCCATTAATTTAATGATTTAATTTAGTTACAAATGGTCTACACACCTATTCCAAATATTCCATTTCATGAATTTTATGGGTTTACCTTATCTTACATTCCAAAGTCACAATGTACTACTCTTGATTAAATTCCTACGAAATTAAGGAACTTAGGATACCCACCTCCCAATGTTCTTGGAATGGATGCATTTAGATGGAGAAGGATTTCAAAAGGCTCATGGTACTTGTGGACCCCTCAAAGGCGTGATATATAACACAAGAACTCTATTTATGAAATTTGGTCTTTAGTTGTTGGCTTCTAGTATGAATGTGATTTATAAGGTGAAATTCTTAGTTGAGACTTTCAATCTTCCATTTTTGGTTTCTAGTGTGATTATATAATATGAGCCAAACTTATAAATATAATGTTAATTCTTGAAATAAGGTATATATTATTCTCATCTTAATTCTCACACAGAGTTGTCTTAGTCAATTTCTCATATGAGTTCCATATTTGTAATTTTTTCTTAATATAAAAACATATTTTATTTAATTAATTAACCTATCTATTCTATGTTACAAAGGATGCTTTTATTTTAAATTATAAGTATATAATTAAAAATTAATTAGTAATTCAAGATAGAGTACACACAATATTTAGTTAAAATAAAATAATATTCTTATTTCCATGAGAGTTATGTAGAATGGTAGCAATGTCTCATAAATATTTATTTGATGTACTAAATTTTTATCATTGTTATGAGTGAATCATCTCAATTATATAGCCAAGCATGTATCAAAAATTTATAGATTGGAAAGCAAAATAATCACACACTTATCATATTTTTATATGTATAAAGTTTCTACCATCAAGCTATTTATTCTTATAGATTGTATAAAACTATAAATTTAATCATTATTCCTAATTTATTAAGAATCAATCTAATAACTTGAATTAATATTGTATACTTGTTATAAACATCTCACTAATCCAACCATACATTTTATATATGTTAAAAAATATATAATAAGAAAATACAACTTCTAAATATGATAGTAAATTGTTGACATGATAAAATTTTGTAACACATGTATTACTAAGACTAGTAAATTCCAACTGATTAATGCATTATGGGAAATATTTGAATTTGTTCTTGAGACCTGGCTATCCACTAAATTAATAATTTTGGTCATAATAAATGGAGAAATGTTTGAGGGGCCACCAAGAAATGCATTCTCATGGAATGCCCAACTACAGGATATTCACAAAATGGGGTCTTATGGAATGCTACGATTCTAAGATATGACGCAAATGGGTTTGTTGAAAAGGCTTTAGAAACTTTCAAGCAAATGCAATTGGCAACTGTAAATCCAAATTCCACAACCTTCATCCTGCCTATGCCAAAATGGGAGCTTTGGAATAGGGTATATCTACACAGCCAAATGTTTGGGAGCTTTGGTCTAATGGAATGCTATGATTAAAGGATACACACAAAATTGATTTGTTTTATCATTTAGGGTTTAGAAACTTTCAAACAAATGCAATTCAATCAACAAATTCCAGCCATGTATGAAATGGGGAAGCAAAATTTACCAACCTGTGCACTATGGAGGTCAAAGGTGATGCACTGTGGAGGTCAAAGCTGGTGATTTGAACGCCCATTCACCCAAGAGTTCACCGTTTTTCACATGTGCTCTCTCTATTCATTCGCCGCTTCACATGGGTGAAAATGACTGTCGGTTTGACAATCATTTTCTTTAAAAAGCCCTATTTCAAGGGGTTTCAGCGAACACCCCTTCGCTCGAACCAAATTTTTTTTTTTTTCGTTGACTTTCTTGGGGTTCAATTGAACTGGAGGTTCAAACGAACCATTGGGTTCGCTCAAAGGATTTAGTGGGTTTGTTTGAACCTATAGGTTCAAGCAAATCCCCTAATTTAGAGCAAGTATCTAAAATGCAATTTTCCTTCCTCCATCAAATTGTAAACCACTTATGTGGCTTTACCCAACATCTAAGTAGGATACCATCAAAGGACCTTTGATACAACATGTCAGCAAGAATTATATATTTAGATGCAAGCTTCTGAAGGTGAGCTCAAGTATTCTTAGTTGTTGGCTCAAGGAAGGTACCATTTTTTAAATAATTAAATATCGGTGCATAGCATTCACTAGATTTTTCCATGGTGGTTGATAATACTTCTTCAACTTTAGACTCTATCAATGGCTTCATGATTGTATGTACAATGAATCTAAAATCTCTTGAAGGATCTTGAGGAGATATAAGGGAAGTCACACTCACCAATTGCATCTACATGTCAATTATCTTTTTGTGGGATGTTATCAACGGTGTATGAATCAAAATTTTCTAACAAATTCATTGTGAGATCTTTATATTTTGATAATTTTTCATGCTTTACTTGATATGTTTTATTTATTTGTTTTATAACTAATTGTGAATCACTAAATATTTTAACATTTTGAGCTCCCAAAGTCAAAGTGGCGTGTAATCCCACAATTAATTCTTCATACTCTGCTATATTGTTTGGGCATAGGAAGTTTAAGTGATAATACAAGGGAATAGGCTCTCCCACGAGAAAGATTATTATAACCCCTACATCGGAGCTAGTTGCGCACTTAGATCCGTCAAAGTATAATTCCCACATTTCTTTATCTCTCTGAATAGTCAACACATTCTCATCGAGAAATGCATCTATATTAGGTAATTCTAGGGGAGAAGGGGTATCAGCTAAGTGGTTGATCAAGGCTTGTCCATTAATTGCTTTTTGAAAAACACACTTAGGATCAAACTCATTCAACAGCATAACCCACTTAGCTAAGCATCCTAATAAGTTTGTTTTAGCAAAAGATGTTTTAAAAGATCAAATTTTGTCATAACATGTATTTCAACATTCATTAAGTAATGTCTCAATTTATTTTGTAAGATCCAAACATTGTTCCTCTATCATTTTGTATCGTGTCTCATAATCAATTAGAGTTTAGCTAATGTAATAAACAAGGTGTTCTTTATCATTTTCATCTTGTTGGGCCAACAATGCTATGAGAGCATGAGTCGATGTTGTTGTATAAAGGATGAACAATTTTTCTTGCATGACAGGTTGTAAAACAAGTGGAGTAGCGAGATAATATTTCAAATTCTCAAATCTTGTTTACAATCCTTATTCCAATTAAATTGAACCTCTTTCTTAAGAAGATGTGTGAAGGGTAATGTTATGTCTGCTAGGGATGTTACAAAATTATGAATATCCTGAATTCTTCCTTGTAAAGTGTGTAATTGAGAAATGTTTCTAGGAGGTGGCATGTTAACTATATCATCAATTTTATTTATGTCCACCTCAATGCCTCTGTGAGATACGATAAAACCTAAAAAATTTCCACTATCTATTCCAAAGACACTTTTTTGGATTCAATCTCATGTTGTATTTTCATATTTTCTCAAAGATCTTTCAAGGGATATTCACATTATTTTTTCGAGTTAAAGATTTGGCTAGAATATCATCAGCATAATCTTCCAAAATCTTATGTATGTAATCAATAAATATCAATGTCATAGCTCGTTGATATGTTGTTCCTACGTTCTTTAATCCAAAGGGCATCATTACCCAACAAAATGTTCTCCAAATAGTAGTAAACGTTGTTTTGTATTGATCTTGAGGGATGATGAAGATTTGATTGTATCTAGAGAATCCATCCATGAATGACAACAAAGCATGTCCCATAGTCAAATCTACTATCATGTCAATATTAGGAAGGGGGAAATCATCTTTTAAAGATGTTTTATTTAAATCACAAATGTTCATACACATCCTAATACGATTATCTGGTTTCGCGACTATGAAAATGTTCGAGATCCAATGAGAATACTCTATAGAAAGTATAAAACCAACTTCAAGGAGCTTCTCAATATTGGCCTTAACTAGCAAGGCTATCTTAGGGTTCATCTTCCGTATCTTTTGTCTAACGGTTTTAGCATTTTTGGCAAGGACTATGTTATGTGTTACGATCTTAGCATCAATTCCCAACATATCCAAATAAGTCCAAGAAAAGAGTTCAGGAAATTCATGAAGTAAAGTTGCATGGTCCTCTTTTTCACCTTCATCAAGGCACTTCCCTACCTTTATTACTTTCTCTTCATTGTTAATATCCATCGGTATGTCAATGGTGTCTGCCAAAGGAAAAGTTTTTTTTTTTTGGAAAATCAAGGTTGTATTTTTCATTGTCTTTATCAATCTCAATATTTTCCTTTTCTTCGTCTTCTTATCTAGCATTAATCATAGCATATCCAAATAATTCCAAGAAAAGAGTTCAGGAAAGTCATGAAGTAAAGTTGCATGGTCCTCTTGTTCACCTTCATCAAGGCACTTCCCTACCTTTATCACTTTCTCTTCATTGTTAATATCCATCAGTATGTCAATGGTGTCTCCCAAAGGAAGCGTATTTCTTTTTGGAAATTCAAGGTTGTATTCTTCATTGTCTTTATCAATCTCAATATTTTCCTTTTCTTCGTCTTCTTGTCTAGTGTTAATCAAAAAACACATAACCCGTTTCTTTTTAGGAGGATTAAATGGTTTCTCATAAACTCCTAACATCTCTTTTAAGGCTTTGTCATCTTTGAAGTATTCCAGTGAATACTCACAAGTTGTATCAATCAATTTAGGATGCTTTAAGGTGAGAGTTATTTTAGGTTTACACATGATGGTTTTTATATTTATTGAGGGTCTTTTGTTTGCTTGTGTTATCTTTGAAGGACAATATCCGAAACCATTTTTCATCTCTTGTGTGTTAGGCTCTATAGAGACACAACTTCCTTGTTCTTTCTTTCCACATTTTTTTCCACTATATCCAAGTTGTTTCATGAGCTCATAACCTCTCCTATAAAGTCTTTCCATTTCTTTTAGGTTTGGTGGTTGTTGATAGTCTATCTCATCATTTTTTTTTGTATAGCTTATGTCTTCTTCTAGAGTAGATGAGGTAGATGCTTTTGAGTTTTATTTTGAATTTTTTGTTGACATTACCATTGGTTGTTTTTGTTTTTTGGTTTCTTTTGTTGCAATTTTGTATTATCCCATAAATGAAGGTTTGAATTCTAAGGAACCCTAATCATATTCTAACAACTTCATCACTTCTTCCATCTCAGTTTTCTTTTCTTTTAGCAACTTTATCTTCAAAGTTGGAATTAGTGTGTTTAGAGGATTTTTCTTTCCCTTTTTCAACTTGTAAGCAACTCTCAGGCTCGAGGTCTATTTCAACTTGGTAGAATTTATTGTTATAGACATACTTTATGATACGATGAAAAGTCGAAGGAACTGCATGCATTTCATGAATCCAAGGTCTTCTAAAAGAAGATTATATGGCATATCATGAGGTAGAACATGAATAGGAGTTTGTAAGGTAGCCTTTCCAACTGTAATAGGAAAATTAATCACACCAAGCGGTTGCTTCCCTACATTGTCAAATCCTTGAATTGATAAGGAATTAGGTTGAATTCTTGATTTATCCACACCAAGTCTATCCAAAAGGTTCACACTACACACATTAAGAGCAGATCCATTATCAACAAGGGTTCTTTTAACTCCTATCCTATTGAATTTAGTTATTATCATGAAGGCATCATTTCTCTTTCTCATCTCCAAGGGTGGTAGCTTGTGTTGTTCAAAGGTAATTTCTATGTTAATTGTATTCATTCCTTGAATTAAAGTTTCTACATCACTCACATTTGTATTACAAGGAAGCACAATTTGTTGCAAGGTTGTTTGAAGCATAGTGTGATAGTTGGGTGAATTTTGAATCAGATACCATAGGGATATCTTTTCTACAATATTATTAAGTTATTCAACAATATCATACTTCTTCCCACTAGTCGAAGGAAAATAAGGCCACTAGGTAAGATGAAGTTAGGCAAAGGTAAGGATGTTGAGGTCATTTGCTTTGGTTGTGGATTGTGTTCTAGTGTTATATGTATGAGAAATGACATTATAACCTAATTGTTACGGAACATTATTCTTAGGTGGTTCAAAAATGAATTGGTTTTGAGTTTGAGGTTTGTGTGAAGGTGGGTAAAGGACAAGTTGATTTTGAATCATGTTAACTTCTCTTGGTTTCGGTTTGTTGTAGCAAGTCGTAGAGGATGAACCTTGTGAGATGAAATCCTCAAGGGCTTCATGTAACATGTCAAATTCATCACTACTAAATTTCTTGAGGGTTAGGTTAACTTGGAAAAAGAGATTTGACATACTCAAAAAACTATACTCTCTCCAAGTGGTTCATTAGTTTATAGGTGTTTTTGTTTTTTTTTTTCAGATGAATGTAACAGAAACTCTACAAGTTGAAACAAAAAACTAATAATACCAAATAGAAACATAGAAATAGATAATTTAATGTTGTAAAATGTAGTTTAAAATCCTACACAAGATTAAATCTTCCAGAGGTGTGTATGAGTCCTAATCAGGGTTTTTCAAGGGTTTAGACAGTGAATAACATTCACCACAAAATACCCAGAAATTAGGAAAAATCTCTTGTACTGGGACTAAATCACCCAAAGGGGTGTATGAGTCCCAAATTAGGGTCTTTGCACAATTTTTTTAAAAAAAGAGTGATTGTTATGCTTTCTAGTTTGTATGATGTCTAGGCTAAGTTAAATTATAGTTTTCAGATGAAATTCAATGATACAAGATGCGAAAATGCAACCTATATGCACTTTCACTAATACAAGATTTAGAAACCCTAGATACAAATTAACTAATGCAAAACCTAATGCAAAGTTAGTGCAAGCTAGATCTAGGACTATGATGCACTCTAAATTAGAAGGTTGTGTTCACGTTGGATTCATCAAAATGAAACAATAGAAATAGGCCAACTTATCCTCATGGAAGATAGGGAAAGCTAGGGTTTAGGACCTAGACCTATTTCCCTCAAGTTTCATTCAAGGAAACCTTAGAGATCTCAATCTGAAGGTAGAAAAGGAAGAAAAAATATTGCAATAAGGTATCCTAGGGTGTGATTAGGGACTAAGAGGGGGTTCACCACCAAGCTAGGGCTTGGAAAGACTAGTAAAATGCAAGACCTAATGTTAAAACCTTATGCTATGCAAAATTCAAATGAATGACCTAGAAAAGAGTGTAAATCTAAACAACAAACTAAGAAAACACACAGGTGCACTTGGAAATGTATAGAAGCTCAAAACCAGCTTTGAAATGCTAAAAATACTAATTTTAAGGCACATTGAGACTCATGTGCTAGGCTGGGTGTATCAATTCCAGTCTAGGGTTTCTAGGTTGAAATAGGAATCTAGTAGTGCTAACTCGAGATCTTCAAAAATCTATATAATTGCTTATACTAGGACTCATACGCCACTACTGGTGTATTAGTCCCATCCTGCTTTTTCAAGGAATCAAAGTTGAGATCTTCTCTCCAATCTCTACTCTATCTTCTTGATCTGATTTCTGGATCTAAACTTGCAAAAAGACCTAAAAAACAAAATATAGTGTTGATTTACTTATGGGTGGTTTTCCTTGGTCAAAACCCTAGTTGGATAATTAAACCTTGATAGAAACAATAGATGTTGAAAGAAAATGTGAATGCAAACCCTAATCTTAAGTGCATCTAATATTAGGAAATCTGAAATGTAATGCAACCCTATTCTAATGTGCTAGAATAAGATGCATGAATGATACATGAAGATGATGACTCACTTTGGGAGACTTATAATCACCCTAATAAGTCACAATAATGCATGTACCATCCTTTAGGCTAAAAGTAGAGTGATATGGAGGATGGAATAACTTAGGAAACAAGTCATCAGGCTTGGTTTGATGGCTAGTTGCATCTCCCCAACCTAGAATCCATCATGATTCACCATAGGCAACCATAATCAATCCTTGAAAATTCTAGATCTTGGATGAAAGTGAGCTTGAAGACCTAAAAAAGCATAATAATGCTGCTCCAAGACTTCAACTTTGCTTGCTCTTGAAAATGTGTAAATATCTCTTGAATACTTTTACTTGAAACTCTAGAATGAATTAGCTCTTGAATCACTTTCTCTAGTTGAAAATAATGACTTAGAAGCATGTTTATATAGGCACTACACCCAATTTACCATTTGTTAGATCTCAAAAGCTGACATTAACCAAAATTTTGAATTAAAAATTTGAATTTCCTGCTCATACCCTAAAAATGAGCCACACGAGACTCATACACCACTTGTGGCATATGGGTCCCACCTAGGGGGACTCATATGCCCAAGGTGGCGTATGAGTCCCACCCTAGTTTTTTGGGGTGGGCCAATGATGGGTTGTTAGAAAATTTAATGCTTTTGTTGATTTTGTTAGGATTTTAGTCGAAATAATCCTTGAGATCCAAAATAAAGGGTCTTAGGGACCTATTAATGATAATTTAAAGGGTATTTAATGCAAGTGTACTAAAAATAGGTCCATATTAAGTGATAAATTGTACCATCTCCAAAAAGGGAGTATATTTTTTGTCATTACAAGAGGTATCACTAACATTCTTAGATTCTTTGATTTTTGAATAATCGATACCTTGTTTAGGATTGTCAACCATATGTACTAGTTCTAATTTATCATGTTCATGTAGGTCTAATATTTCTCTTTGAAAATGCATTCGCTGACCAACTAAAACTAAATATGATTTATCATGGAAACACAATACTACTTATATGCTCTATTAGGAATCTTCAAAGGTAGTAGTAGAAACGTTGGATTTTGATTCTATTGATTCACTGTCGATGTAGGAATCTTCTTCATGGTCATTGTCTAGCCTATCACCTTGAATTTTTGTGAACTCTATCATTTCTTGATCATTCGTAGAGATGTAGAGAGTAGGAGACTCTTGTTCAAAAGGAAGATCATCTATGCATCCCTCGGAAGTAAGCATCTCATAGGTAGATGTAGGATTGATTAGTGTATGGATATGGTCATCGTTTATGAAATCCTATATGGATTGAAAGATACTCATTAGATGATGATAGTATTTTAGGGATGTGGAATCTTGGTCTTGACTCATTTTAGAGAAGCTATCATTAATGGATTGAAAAATACTATTTAGATCATGATAGTATTTTGGAGATATGGATTCTTGAAAAATATCATTTAGATCATGATATTACTTCAGAGATATGGATTCTTAATCTTGACTCAATACGAAGAAACTTTCATTATACTTGGATTTTGTTCTTGGCATGGACCTTAGGTTGATGGAGTATGGATATAAGATTCTTGGGTGGCCTTAATGGATTCAGATGATGTGATAGAAGCTTTCCTTAATGGAAATTCTTCAATGTGTCATATTATGAAGTTGTATAAGGGGGAGATGTTGTGATCTAAGACACATTTAGTGTCATCATTTTGTTGTAGAACATTTCTAGACACTATTGAATGGTCTTGATCATGTGTTAGGAAAGTATCTTGATAAAATTCCAACTTCTCATATTATGAATAATGAGTAGTATTGGCATACTCATCGAATCCCTAGATATGTCCTAATATGTTGTCATAAGCATGATTCACATTATATAATTCATCATTTTTTCAGAATCTTTTTCTTTCCCATGGTCATGCATTGGATTTTTATAAATTCCTAGATCTTTGTTTCTAGAGTTGATAGGTTTTTGATCAATCTTTACTTCTTGATCAATAAGTTCTATGAGATGTTTCAGTTTCACACAATTTTATTTCCTATGAGCTTTTGTTCTATGATATTCAAAAAAGTAATTTTCGTTATACCATGAGGGTTTTATTTGTGTTCAAGATAGTTTTGAAACTCAAGAATTTCTATGTGTTTTGATTGGATCAATTTGTTTACGACCATTTCAATGGACTCCCCTAAGGGAGTGAATTAGCATTGAGGAACATTGTTAGGTATTGGTGGTGGTTTTCCTCTTGGAGGGTTAGCGTTTCATATGATCTATTATTTATTTGGTTGAGAATGCATGGTTATCACTACTTTTGCATCAATGACACCATCAATAGTTACATTTTTTTTTCCCACATATAGGGTTTGACACTTGAGCTAGATAGTTGGTTGTTGTCCTTATAGATTTGCACTGATCTTCTAGTAATGAGTTCTCTTTCAATGTTTATACCTTTTACAATGATTTCTTCAAAGGTTGATACACATTGCATGCATAGTTGAAAAGTGAATTTTGTTTTTAGATTACTTGCAATGGTTTCTACTTGGTGTTTCTCTAGAATGGGCCATTTACACTTGATTGCCTTATGTTGCCATTTTTTAGGAAGGAGTTAAAGGTTTCTCCTTTGTTTTATTTTGAGAAGGTATAGTTCATCTAAGGTGATTTATACATCAATATTGTGGGAGAAATGAGCTACAAATTGATCTATGATCTCTTGAAATGATTTGATTTTGAGTGGTAGATATGAGAACCACTCAATATATTGTCCACTCAAACTACATGGAAAGGATATGAATCAGTATATGATACCTCCATACAAGCTATGTAAAACTCTTATATATGCTCTTTATGGTTATCATGTCCTTTGTATTTGTCAAAATTCAATATTTTGAAGTTTGGGGGAAATGGCAACATTGTTATGCTTCAATCAAATGGATAAGGATATAAGTATTGGAAGATGTATGATTTCTTAGTCTTTCCCATTTGCATGTTTGGATCTTTTGTATGGACGCTTGAATTTGCAAGGATATGTATGTAGGAGGAACATTCGATAGTGGATTGTAAGTATACAAATTGATTGGGTCTTGATATGGAGGGGGGTTTATGTTTTATGGATTGTATGGAGTTTGTTGTGGTTGGGGACCTATTTGATATTGGAGATTGTGCTTTGTGGATGGGGATCATATTGGTGTTGGGGGATGATGTTTAGTTTAGTTTTTTCTTGTTGATATTGAATGTATGATGGATGTTGGGGATTTTATACATGGTTTTATTGTGAAAGCATTTTTTTTTAGGCAAACAATTGTTGTTGTGAAAGAAGTTGATGATCAATGTTTTGTTGTTGTGGAGTTGGATTTTTTTGTTATGAAGTGATGTATTGATGATGATTCTTTTTTTGTGGTATAGGGGTGTATTGATTTTGTGGGTTATTGTTTTGTGGAACGATATTTTGTTGATGGGGTATTGATAGTGTTGTGAAATAATATTTTGTTGAGTGGTTATTGAGGTGGTTTTTGATATTGAGGTTGAGGTTGATATTGAGGTGGTGGTTGATGTTGAGGTTGAGTTTGATGTTGTGGTTGAGGTTGATGTTGAGGTTGTGGTTCATGTTGTGGTTCATGTTGTGGTTGAGGTTGTGGTTGAGGTTGAGGTTTTGGTTGGATTAGCATGTATTTTTGGTGATGGTGGTGTGGTAAATGGATTGATCCCATAGTTCATCATATTTGGATTTGGTATGTTGGGATTTGGTTGGTTTGTTATGGGTGGATTGTTTGTGTTTTGAGAGCCTATATTGGTTGGAGTCCCTAGACCTTGAGTGTTGTATAATGGATTGACATATTGATTTGAAAATTTTGTTTGATATGTTCCTTATAAAGTGACTGCAAGATTAATTGGTACATTTGTGGAAGGAAGATTTGGCAATTGTTCAATAATATTATGTACCAAGGGATTATTTCCTTGTGGACAATTTCTTGCTCCAAAATATGAAAAGGTTGTGTCCCTAAGTTGATCAACATCAAAATATAAGGGTATTTTAGCACCATCTTATCCAAGTTTTAATAAGTATAGGTTTGGATCAAGATTTAGCATAGCTTCCATTGCCCTAGCAAGAGATGGGTCTTGTCTCATCTCTAATATCTATTTGGGAGTAAAATATTGAAGCGTGGTGGATATCTCTCCACCATCTTGGAACATTGTTTTTTTTTCCCTTGGTGATGTTTGTGTTTGTTTTTCCCTTGGTTTTGGTGTTAGTTTGGGAGAAGTTTTGAGGATTGCTAAATACATGGTTGGAGGAAAAGAATTGAGATGATTCTTTGCCTCCTTATGATTAATGTACTCTAGACTACCTACATAGGTAATTATATATGTTATTTCAAATGGTTATACACCTATATATAAATGAATGGGTATCTATCCCCAAAATTATTGTAATATTTTTATGATATATCTAATGAAAATGGAATATGCTTTTGTAATAATATGTGAATATTGATTTTATTGAAAATATTCTCGTTTTTAAAAATTATGAATGATATTTGAACTATGGTTATTACATCAATGTATCCTTGTCAAAAATCTTGTAGAATATCTATTCTTGTAATTATATTATAAATAAAAAGATGATTTGAGGGATATAGAATTAAGATGGTTGATTATTTATTAGTTTAATTTTTTTTAATAAGATCCTAGGAGGGATCTTAATTCTCTAAAGATATCAAAGAGTTTGTAAAAGTGAAAATGAGTAACTAAAGCTTCACACAAAGGGTCATGTACCTTAACCTACCAAACACTTGTTATAGAAGCCAATCTTCAAACCATAAAATCTAGTATTGTTCTTTGGTTACTCAATATACCTAGTCCCCTCCTAAGTAGATCGTATTTGCTCCTTCACCTCAAAAATATGGGTGTGCTTAGAGAACCGTAGGAAATAAAAGAATCAATCTTCTTTTTATTAAAATGTTGTAGCCCCAAACTTCAACTATTGGGCTAGAGGATTCAAAGGCTTCTAAGGCAATCGAGGCTAGAGATTATTATCCCAAAAAGGAACAATCTTAGGTGGTTTTCATATTATAGTTACTCTACATTCCTACATTAGAACATTGGTAATTTATCACCTCATATTCATGTAAAGATGGTGTTCTTTAGTTCATAAAAAATAAGACAATCATTTTATAATCAAACCCCCTTTTGATAAATGTAATATCATCTTAGTCTAAGACTAGATATTTATCTCCTTCAACTCCCACCATTGTCGTAGCTTAGTTTGTGACCTTGACCTAAAGAAGAATATCCCAAAGAAGAAGATGAATTCCTTGATATGTCTATTTCAAATTCAGACTCCAATTTTGGGGACACTCATAAAAGAGGATTTCATATAGAATCGTTATGTTTGGGGACACTCATAAAAGAGGATTTCATGTAGAATCGTTATGGAGATCTTAATTATATTCCTAATGATGAAATGACCCTTGACCTCCGCTGTCTATGAATTTAATTTTATAGAATGTTATGGTTCTCATTGATACTATGAGGAAATAGATCATGTGGGATATTTTTCAATGATATCCTAATCTTGACATTTTGTGTTTATAAGAGTTGACAATGAGTGGCTTTATGAATTTTGTTGTTTGACATATATAATATGGCCAAAAGTCACTTTTTGAATTGTGACCATGATGTTGCATGTGCAGGCCTTTCCTACACATAGTAGCCAATAGATGCGACTCCACCAATTTTGCTTTGTGGGTATAAATTAATATCAACAACCACTCTTGGGATAGTTAACATTTATTCCTTTAATGATGTTGTGTAAAGATCTTTTTTCCAGCATTTAATTATTGTCATTTCCCAACACCTCTTGGATAATGCATGGAATTTCAATATGCTTAACTTGGAATTTGATAAATGTGGGCATTTGCCTATACACTGGGAAAATATGGAGCAGAAGGCTTGGAACTAAATGCATAATAAAATATTTTTTCAACCTAAATTTTGATCACCATTTCTCTATTTGTTCATAATTTATGTGGAACAATATGTCATCCAATATACAAAAAAACATTATAAATTCCTTGATAGATCCATGATTTTTGGATAATCCATCTATTCTTTTGCCAAGTTTTAGAAACTTTTGATTCAGCCTTATCAAAACCCATCATTTTTCACTTTTCTAATCCAAGTTTTTATTGAATAGTGAATGGTGGAGCCCAAGTATTCTAAGATATAGTTCTTCTTGAATGCATCAATGTTAAATTATCATCTCATGGTGTCCCATATCATGCATATATGGAACCTTGAGCTATGTCTAGCCCCCATATTTGGTTGGATTCAATGGTGGAATGGTACAATCAAACACATGACTTGCTTTCTCCATATTTATGGGTGTTAGCTGATACTTTTTTCTATCATTCATATGAGCCCACCACCTCAAAATTTTGTCATGTTACCACCAAGCTAGAAGAATACAATTCTCTCCTTCCTTGCAAATCATGTAACCCAACTCCACCACTAGAAGTAAATTGTTAATATGTGTATAGATTGGTTTATCAATTGAAGGATCACCTTAATCAGCTCAAAATTGTTGATAGGATATCCAAATAATTATTTGATTTCCTTTGAGCTTGTTAGTCTTGTCAAAATATCAAGCACATCCAAGAAGGGAAACAAGTTCTCTTTGAAATTCTTTGTATGCTTCAAGCTTTTGTCCACCATTACCAATAGGTTTTCCATGCTCAAGTTTCTTCACCTAAATTGGCACAAGATCTTCATTAGTGTGTGAGTGTTGTTCCCAGTAGGATAATTTTTTTGCAACAGTGCTTCTATGAACAATGCCTCTTCCTAACAAACCTTCAAGTGGAAATTTTCTCCATGGCCAATTACAAGTCCTTTAATTGTGATGGCTTCCTCTATGAATTCTATAAAATGATAGGGACCATGTTGGTCCCAACCTTTTAAAAATCTATAATGAATCTTGTACTATGTGATATATGGAGCTATTATAAATAAAGAGAATAATTAAATCATACCTAAGCATTGTGGCCTTGAGGAGATTGGAACTTACAAATTTTTATCACTCTCTTGAACACTTATTAGAAGATTATAGCCTAAAATCTTGTGCTTTGTATTTATCATCTACTTCTAATAATAATCTAGTAGAATATTTTTTTTGAATTTATCAAGGTCACTACAATATTGATAGTATCATTATTGTTTGGGAAGGGGTGGGATGGGCTAGGCATTCTTAGCAACAAAATATCTTTATCAAGATTGATTTGATGTATGATTGTATTGAATGGTCTTTCATTTTGTTCATACTTCAATAATTGGATTTGGCCTCAACATCATTTGACTAGTCCAAATAATTTTTGCAAATTCCTCACTCTCAACGGACAACAATCCTCCTCATTTGAGCTCTTTTTCTTCATTAGGTATTGTTTCCCCTCAATGCCAATGTTTTATGTGATGGTTAGCTACTTGGTAACTAATGTTATCTTTCAACAAAGATTCAAGGGTTTTTTCTCTTCCTAATTTATCCTCCTAGCTTGTTAATGGTCATTTTTTTGATGATGCCTTCCTCACTCTTATAAAGGACCCAAATAATGTCAAACATTCCTTTTAGTGTCTCAATAACTTTTTTCTATTCTTTAGATTTGGCATTCAATGGAAAAAAATCCAATGCTATTGCTAATCCTTTCTTCCTAAGCTAGAATGGATAGAAGACTATTACCAAAAATGGGTCAACTATTGGTAGATATTTTACTTCTTAGGCATCCCCCATGTTTTTCAATCTTCCTTTGTTACCTTTTGGAAAGCTATTATATTTATAAATTGAAAATAAATTGCATTATTGGATTACAAAGCCTCTTTTCCTCACTAGGAAATTCTAAATTTGCTTCAAATTTCTCACTACTAATTATGTCTACTATTCATTTTATTAGGCCCCTTTTGAAGCCTCTTATCACAAGTTGGAGTAGGTCCTTATTGATTTTTTTTGGATACCATGGAAGAACAACAAAGGATTTCACTGAGTTGCCTTGGAGGGATGCCTTTAAAATTCTTCTTCAGCATGATATTGCTTCTGCTACTCCCTCTAGCTATAATTCTTGGCATGGCCTAGGATTTCTAAAAGGAATAATAAATGAAATTAACTAAATAAATGGAAAGTACTAATCCAAGAGCAATTATTTGAAGGAAATATTACCAACAAGATGAGAACCATGAGTAAGAACATGAACATCCAAGAGGAGACACAAGATTTTGTAAGGGGGAAAAACAAAGAAAAAACCCCCAATATTATGAAGATGACATAAAGCCTAAAGAAGGTTACAAAGAGAGAATGAGAGAGCTCAAGCATATAATGCTTCATGTGTAGAACGAGAGACACACCTCAAATAAATAGATGTGAGAAAGGAGTTGCATAAGTAACTCACATGTCTATGCATGTCACCTTTCACCGTATGTGTGTACAAGATGTCAAGATCCTCATAAGGAGGAGACTACACATAAGCCTTAATATTCCTCAAAAAAGTATCAAAATGAATCATTCTCATACATGTGTCAGAATACTCAAATAAGAAAAAAGACTCTTAGGGATTCCTTTGAAATATTCTTACAAGTATTTAAATAATATAAATTAATAAATAATCTTCATCTAAGTAAAGATTGATTTCTAACACTTTTGCACAATCCTCATCATGAAGGAAATAATGCACATTAAAGGAACCTTTGTTTCCAAGAGCGTTTGGTGTGCTTGGGAATGAATTAATCCATGACTTTTTTGGAATGGGAATGACTTCAAAACTAGGATTTCCACCAACTAGCATTCTTTATAATGGCCTTCAATGATCACTTGCCAAGATTAACCTCTAGCCAAAGTTCCTTGGGTAAAAATACAAAACTATGTCACACTTTTATGAAGGAATCGACCAACACAAACACAATTTTCTTCAATCACATAAAAGTAGTCTTTTTACATTTTAAATTTCAAAATAATGTAAACTAATGAAATGTAGAAATTTTGATGAACTTTATGCTTGTAATTTTAAAATTTTAATTAAAAATGTTTTGATATTTATTTTATAAATTTAAGAGCACATTTTCAATTGCTAAAATTTAAGGAACAAGTAACGTTAGTTGACATCACAAAAAAAAAGACAATAATTTTATTTTTCCTTTATTTTTTCCAAATAAATAACTTAACTTCAATATTTAGTGTATGGATTTTTTTTAAAAAAATCGATGTATGTTTTCCTTGTAATAATGTTTTAAAGTCAATCTTGCCATAATTTGGTATTTTTCACTAAACGTCAATTTTTGTCCTTTTTTTTCATTTTCAAAAAACAAATTATAGGGTGGTTGCAAAACAATGGGGGGCTAAAAAGTGGCCAAATTTTTCATTTTTTTAAAAAAGTTTATAATGCGAGTGTGTTGAAATGCACTTGCATTATAACGTGGGTGCATTATGACATGCTATAAGAAAAAAAAAAGGAAAAGTGAATTCATTTTTTACTATCACATTTCCTCCATTTGTGGCTCGCAAACCCTTCCAAGGCATGCTCGCATTATTGAGAACCCAAATTTCATTGTTTCTTCACTAAATCTTTGCTAATTCTTTGCCAGAATGTCACCACATCGATGAGGAATTCAATGGAGTAATCTTTAATTTTATTTTTATAAATTTGTTGTTAAATAGGTAGATTTAATATGATTTTGATCAATGTTAATTTCTTTAATTTTTAGGAGTTGAGAATCCACCTCATTCTCCTCCTCAAAATCCTTCTCCTCCTCATGACCAAATACTTGATGAACAAACACCCCAACCAAATCCTCCAACAATTCCTCAACATCCTCCTAGAACTCAACAAAAGTTAATGGGGGAAATTGAAAACAATAAAAAAACAAATTAAGGAGTTAATTGTGAGGTTGAACAATCTTGTAAATTCAACCTCACAAATAACCATGCTTGCAAATTCACTTCAAGCTATGTTGACACATGTAGATGCAATTAGCAAGCAATTAAGTGGTTAGGCAGATAAGAGATGAGAGTACAAAAAAAATTATGCAAATAAACTATCCTACACACAAGTCAAAAATGAAAAAATTACAACATTTGACTTGTGTTCACTTTTAACTAACCCACGAAAAAATCAACCTCTACACCCTACAAGCAAGAGGTTTCCTATCCATTGGTGCAACCACCAAGGGATAAAGGACCATTTTTAGAAGAGGTGATGGATGGTTTTTGACCATCCTCCATGCAACAATAACAAGGTCCCACAATATTTCTTGAGGAAACTCTATTGCGAGTTTGTCCTCAACAAAATCCCCAACTATTTTGATATGCAAGACTTCTAGGATAGAGGTGGTGGGTCGGCACAGGATAGACTAGGGGAACATATTGATCCTCAACAGCCAATGAGATGAGCACTCCACAGACCGGCTTATGAGCACGTGGCTATCCCTTCCATTGTGAAGGAGAGTGTTGAGGTTGAGACTCCACAGTCTATTAGTTCTCTGACCCAGAGTATCATAGAGTGTGTGATTCCTGTAGTATAGCGTGAGTCTGGGGATACTTTGATGGGTAGGGTTCCACCCCATATTTTTCAGGCTTGTAGGTCCACATGTGGTTATGACCCCACAAATAGTCAGGAGGCAGGTGTGCACGAAACTAACCAGTTGGTGATGACAAATTCCATCTTGAATGAGGCTTTTGGCCTTGATACTCATGTAAATGTTAGCAAGTTCATTAAATTTAATTTATTAAATTTCATTTTTGAAATGCAAAATATAAGGAAACTTGTAGCCATTGTATGACAATAACAATTTCCACATAACCCAAAAGAGATAACAATGCAAATAAGTACTCAGAATACACATGCAAGAGAATAGACAACATACTCATGAAAGATGACACAAGATATACCCTGTGAAAACCCTCAAGAGGGAAAAACCCAACCTCCAAAAGCATCCACACTTCATGTATTATTCAGCAATAAAAACCCATTACAATACATCTTCAAAGACTCCATGAACACTTATGAAGCACAAGTTATCCATGTATTCCATGTGACCAAGCATGAATCCACACATCCCATGCCATGCTTAAAACTCTCACACATGCACAAGCTCGACCTGCTAACCTACAACAAATTCTCCAACCCTAGACAACTACCCTTGTGGTTGCTTTTATAGAAGCAAGCTCCCACAAAACCACCAAGTGGTATTATTACATAAATTATATGCCCAAAACCATGAACTTAAAAAATCATGTGACCCCACATTTAATATTGGGTACTTTATTATATTTTATTATTCCCCAATATTAAATAATTACATTTTACAATTAAGTCCCAATCCATACAACATAAAGGGGCCCCAACATTATAAATATTATGCAAGGTGTACAACACCTAATCCTAACACAAAATTAACTAATTTAGTTTAATTATTGTAATGAAATTTCAAAGTCATAATGTTCATATTTTTTTCACCAGCCCTCCATCTCTGTATTACTCCATGACATGTACTGCCGAGGTATGTATCTAGTAAATCATTATAAATATTACATGTGAATAGCATTGTTATATGAATGGTATTCTAATATCTATTTTTGGATGTTTAATAGGCTAATCTTGGAGATTTCATGGTAACACCTCCTAATGGCATTGGATTTCAAAGCTTCACTCAAGTAATAGAATAAAGAGTTAAAATAATGAATTTTACTTAATAGATTTGTGTAGTTTATATTCATATCGTTGATTACATTGCATTGCACATATTTCAAACTCAAATCATTACTTCACATTGCATAACTAATAACTAGATGTGGATAGACGACAAATTTTAAATTATAATTTATTTTTTTAGAAAGTCATCATAAGCAGTGATGCAATTACTTCACATAACATAACTAATAACTAGGAGCAGCTGCCAATTGCATTTGGTTGTCATGGCATTCCATGAGACCACATTTTATTGAGGTATTTTTTCAAACATTTCACTGCCTTTTCTATGCTATGGATGCTTGGAAAAAATCTATCAAAGCATAATAGTAAGCAATAGCATAGACAAGGCAATGAGTTGTTTGAAAAAATGCCTAAAAGAAATGTGGTCTCATGGTGATGTCCATCACCATGAGACCACATTCTTTGAGCAGTTTTTCAAATAGCTCACCTCCTTGTCTATGCTACCACATTTTCCATACATGTCTACCAAAGAGTTTTATCAAACAATTCACTAACTTGTTGATGTGGCTAAAGGCCTAAAATAGGTGTGTTCCAACAAACTATGGATGCTTGGAAAAAATCTATCAAAGCATAATAGTAAGCAATAGCATAGGAAAGGTAGTGATTTTTTTGAAAAAAATCCTCAAAGAAATGTGGTCTCATGGTGATGGAATGCCATTCGAACACCATGATACCGCATTTCTTCGAGGAATTTTTTTAAACAACTCGTTGCCTTAAGAATAGATAATCCTCTTTAATCAAATAAAATCATTTTGAGGTCTTGGATTTGATCCCAAAATCTAATTCCATCCTCCATCTTCATCCTTAGATCATATTCTTCCAATCCCCAAGTTCATTTATAATCCATCATCCTAATTTCCATTCTCATCCAAAATTAGTACCAATCTTTCTTCCAATCAATCCTCCACCTGTCTAACCATCTAATCTATCATCTATCCAACCTAATCTATTCTAATCCAAATTCATTCATTCCAACCAACCCTAACCATATTAAGGATGATGAGGATAGTCTTTTTGACCAACCCAAATATAGTCCCAATGATGACAATGAGAGCATTGTGGATCACCTTGAATCCATTTTCAATAAATAAAATGCTCCAATTTTCTACCAATCCCCCATCCAAATCTCCCCTCAAGTCCCATCCATATCATCCTCATCCACCACCACTAATTTTATCCTCATCTACTACTTCCATAATTATAATGATGCCATTCTTAGATGTCTCCTTGGCATCGATGCTAAGCTTCCATCCTCCCTACCTTCATCCAATCCCAATCCATCTCCTCTTACTTATCCTTCCCCTTCCTTTGAAAATTGAAACCAAGGCTTTAGCCAAAATTCCCCTCCAAATCCTTTTCAAGGTCCTCATCATCATCCTCAATTTACCAATCCATTAAAGCTTCCACCTCTTATTCCACTTGTGCATATCCCACATCCTTAAAATCCACATCACCCCACTATTACCAAGTAAATTCATCCCATGTCTCTCATAATAACTTCCTCCAAGGACTATTTTCATAGGTGGTTGTCTACCCATGCAAAAACAAAGTGGTGCAATATTCCCATATCATGCATCCACCTTCATCACCCCCACATCAATATAAACCCTAATACCCTAAATCTTAAATGAATCCCCTATCAATCCATATATCCAAGTTGAAGAGTCTATAAAACCTTCCTCCATCATCACACCATCCATATGAATGAACTATGTCCATATCCTAATCTAAAGCATGCTAACATAGATTCCCCTCCATATAAAGATCAAGGAAACCCTTCTCCTCCATCATAAGATCCCTTTCCATCTCATGATCTCATTTCCAATCAAGAACAACATATCCCTTCCATCTCATCTAATGATATATTTCCATCTTAAGAGCAAGCTATACCTTCATCCCCCTCTCACAATCCCCTCTCCCCCACTTCATCTAATGACATCCTTTCATGTCCAGATCAAAGTACATCTTCCACTCCATTGTATGATCACTCTCGAAATTTGGTTCAAATTACACCTTCCACCCCATCTAATGATCATCTTCCCCTCATGATCAAAACACCTCTCCCTCTTCATGTCATGATCCCCCTCCATCTCATAACCAAGACCACACTATACCATCCACCCCTTCCTAGTATAATAGCATAAAGAAGGCAATGAACTATTTGAAAAAATGCCTCAAAGAAATGTGGTCTCATGGTGATGGAATGCCATGACAAACAAATTTGTCATGGCATTCCATCACCATGGGACCACATTTTTTTGTGGAATTTTTTTGAGCAGTTCACTGCCTTCTTTATGCTACCACATATTTCATACATGTCCACCAAATAATTTTATCAAACAATTCATTGTCTTGCTGCTATGGATAAAAGCCTAAAATAGGTACTTTTGAACAAGCTATGGATAGGGAAAATAGTAAGCACAATAGTAAGAAATATATAGTTCAATAAGTACTCAAAATTTTGTTGATTATCCCTATTAACACTTAAAAATGTCTTGAATGATATCATGCACTTGAATCAGATATATTAACACCATTTTATCCTAAAACCCATCCTCTTTTCACTTAATTGATTATATTAGTCTAGCTATTTAAATAATTATGTCATTTTCATCTATTAACCTGATTAATCTAATCGGGTTAATTCACCCCCTCCTGCACTAACATTTCATCTTGTTTAACTAAATAATACAAATTATTTAATCTAAATCCCTAAGACCTCTTATTTAATTAAATAACCCTAAGTTATTTAATTAAACATCATAACACTTTCCCCTTTTTCATTAAATCATTTATTTAATGAATATCCTAATTCCCCTAATTTGCATAATTGAAACCTTATTTAATTATCAAATTACTAACTAAATTTAATCCCCCCCACTTGCAAGGGAATATTCCTCATTTGCACATTACTCCAAAAAGTGTATATTCTCATGGAATATTCTTTTGCACAATTTAATTTAGTTTTAATTAACTAAATATCTAATTTTCCTCACCCATGAGAACATTCTTTTAGAATATTCTCTTTCTTCACTCATTTGAAAAGGGGAATATTCTTTTTTTGCAACAAACTTTCAACAAAAATTCTTGTGCAAGTTTTGAAAGTGTGTTTGTTTGAAAGAATATGAACCCTTGATTCTTTTCATGATCCATGTCATCATTGATTCTCATCCATCTTTCCTCCAATTTTGACCATTGATTAGCTTTTTCAATCTTATCCCTTCATTTCTCATTTGCTCTCCTATAAATAGAACACTATTTGGAGACAAATGGATCCATCTTTTAAGAGAAAACTTATGTTGTTAAAATCACTTTCACTTGCACTCATATTTAGCACTTATTTAACATCTTTTTAATTTAATTTACTTGCATCATTAGCTTAGCTTCCATTAATAATGGCTTCCATGTTAACTTAGGTGCATCCATTTAGCATATTTGGTAATTGGGGTTTTAAATATTTTTAGCTTAAACTCCATTTAGAATAGCTTTGCATACACCCATATCAATCATATTAGTATAAATCATGTTAAAATGGCTTTAAATCATGTTTTCATACACATTTTTCATCGGTTTCATCGATTCTCTTTAATAGAATCGATCAAAACAAGCTCAATATCCACGAGATCAGGAAAGGGTCGCCATTCCACATCAATGCGACAACACTCCTCCAATAGGATAAGTTTCAATGGATTAGAATAGGTGTTTTTGAAGATTTTGTATTTTAATATGTTAGTTTTAATAGATTCTTAGTTTAGTTTTGAATTGAATGATCTTATTGGGACTAATGTTTAGTTGCTTGAAAGCACTTTGAATCCTCATGGATCAAGTGTAGTCAGCCTATACTAAGTCGTCGGTCACATTTTTGCACTAGAAGGAGGGCTTGAACTAATTGATCTGACAAATTGCTTGTTAAAACTCTATTTTGCTTATGTTTTCAGGTACAACAATGCTATTGAAGATTCACTGATGCATTTGATGGCGTGTAACTATACAACAACGCATTTGATATTTAAATCAGTGACGCATATTTAATTTAGCAACGCATATTAAATTTTGTCACCACACATTAAAATAGCAATGCTAAGCTAATTTTTCATCGTGCCTTAACGTTTTATTTATCAACACAATTGATATATCAATGCATTTGATGTCACTGTTTATTACAGAGCGATGCATCTAATTTTTCATTATAGCAACACAACTTCGATACAGCAACGCTATTGATGAAATTCAGCAACACAATTGATTTCAATGTTGTGATTTACTGATAAATAGAAATTGAACCTAAAATTTGACATGTGCTTTAATTTTTTACTTTATCTAATTGCTAACATGTCACTAAATTCTCATTTTGGTTTTTTAGGCTAAATGGTTTTGTAGGTTTGGGCGATAAAGTTTGAAGTGAAGGAGCATATTACCGTTTGAATATAATTGTAACAAGTGTCTTGACACTTATGGGGTAATTATAACCCATTTATGATGCTTTATTTCATGTTTTTAGGACCAAACTAGGTTTATTTTGGGATTTAAAATGAATGCTCAAATTACTTAAAACTGAACCCTCACATCATTATGCATGTTGGTTTAAAATTGAACAACACAATCTTCACACTTCAAATTTATGTTTAAAACAAACTCATTTTGCTATGATGGATTAAAACGAACATATGTCTAAATTGCTTGAGTAGGCTTGTTGTGCATATCCACTCCCCTTGCGCTTCATGCGATCTTGGGTGAAGAGAAACACACGAGTATACTTTTTTATTCTTGGAAGCGCATATCCTCTCCCCTTATGCCTATTGGTAATCTTGGGTGACGAAAGGATTTTTACGCTTCAAACATGTGTTACCTTTAGTGGACCTACCTCCCAACTTGTGAGAGGGAACAACCCAAGTGGTGCTTTCATTTTAGTCTACGATATAAATATTTGATGTGACGAAAGTCATTGACTAGCTAGTGTAGTTGAACACTATACCGACAATCATCTCCTCTAGTATTTGTGTGATATTTCAAAACCCTTAGATGTTTCTAAGGGATGGGAGTCATCTTAATTGAGTGAAATTGTTGCATGTATAGTACTAGTTTATCCCAAAATTTTGAATTACGAACCTTGTTATTAGTGGCTCACCATTTCCTCTAAAGTGCATTTTGAGGTAGTGCATTGGAGTAGCACTACTCCACGAAGTTACTTACCATGTCTAGTTTTTTATTGAGGCAATAAAGCAAATGGGGAAGGGACTCCTTTGCTTGGTGTTTCAAGACGTTACATTTCCTTGGCATAGCATATTTGTCCATTTCATCTTCACGGATTAATCATCTCTTAAGGGATGATGGTAAGCCTACTAAAAAATACACACCTATCTAGGATTTTTCATGCTTGTGAGTCATTTTAACACTTGCTTGGTTCCAAAACAATTGCAAACAAACATCAACAAATATTTTCAAATTTTCAAACCCTTTGGTCTAAGTATGGATACCCTTTGAAAAAGCCTTGATATTGATGCTTTTCCTATGGATTTATTCTTAGAGACTTCTAAATATTTTGGTTTACATCTCAATCCATACTTCCCAAAGTAAACATAGGTAACTATTTCCTAAACTTCATCATTTTCACAAAATGGACTTTGCAAAATTTATGATTTTTTTGACATAGACATTTAGTTTGAAATTAAGAAAAAAAAAGTGTTTGTGGCAAAAAGAAACTCATTTAAGCAAGATAAATTGACAAATTGAACCCCACATGACCATTGGCATCCAATCACTCCAGTTGAACAACCAAACCTTATGCATGCTATCATTCATTCAACCAAACTTTGAACTCATTGAGGGAGAACAAATGGATATAATTAGTAGTTTGAGAAGCTTCACTTTTGAAATAATGGAAACACCAAGTCAGTGGAGAAACACAACAAACATCTTAGACAAACAAGAGGAACAAGCTGATATTGTGGCTGGAAGGCCCATATTACCACTTCCTATGTGGCAATAAATATCCTCTTTTCCATAATCTTGTACTTCTCTAAATGATCTCTTGCAAAATCAAAATCCCCAAGAGAAGGTCTACATATCATCACTTCAAACTTAGGCATCATAGTCCAAAAGTTGTCAAAAGACACCTTGTGGCTCTTTACCACAATAGGAACATTTTGGTAAGGATTTTTTATAGACGTGTGTCAATGAATGATCCAAACATGTGTGCTTAATATGAACCCCTCATTTAAGTCAACATTGATCTTTTGGATTTGGACACTTTAGAGGTATAGCATTATTCTCACTACCTTGGTCTTGTAAAATAAAAGGTTCACTCTAGGTCAACATTGGGTCAAACATTTCATCCACCTCTCATCCATATTTCATCCTTCACTTCACCAAACTTTGTAAAAATTTCAAACGCACCAGGGTATGTGCAAGATCATGATGGGCCAAAAAGTGGCAATAAGATGGGTATGTGGCTGATGACTATTTTTCTACCCAAAATTGATGAAACGAAAAGGGTTTTTAAAGGAGATTCTCAGCTTTCCAAAGATATTAATTATGCTTTACTTTCAATTTAATAAGTAATTATTATTCATTTTCTATTCAAATTACAACTAAAGTCTTGATTGATAGGATGATTGAAAAACATCTATAGCTTTCAAATGGTATCACATTTTTTGAATCCAAAACATGCGTCACATTCTATGCTTTGCATACTATAGGATTAAAAAAAGAAAAATTGAATTTCATGAAGTTTTGACCAAGTTAAGGTGGTCGACATACAAGTTTTATATTTTTTAAAAGTTGTAATAAAAAATCATAATTAATTATTTAAATGGAAAAAATTACAAAAAAATATTCATCACATCAGGGCATGAGTCCTATACTTATATCTAAAATATTATTAAAAATATTATCATTTTATTGTGGTTAGGGTGGTCAGACAGACACCTACTTCTTATTTTTTTCCTAAAATTTTAGTACCACTAGATTGAAATTTCAAATTTTCACCAAATAGATTTTTATTTTTTTAAACAAACCTATTAGTTTTGAAACTACATTCAATTTGCTACAGATTCTATTCTTACATATTTTTGAAATAATATACATAACTTATTCAAGTTTTTACGTCAATTTTCCTAACTCTAATTTTTCTGAATTTTTTGCCACTTAAGGGCCTATTTTTTCCATGATGATCCTGCACATACCCACCAACACTTTGGACTTAGACATCTATCAACCCAAACCTCTAACTTAGCTACTTTTTATGTGAAATCAATCCTTTTCCATGCACTTAGCTAAGTTAGTTATCATCTTTGGACTAGTTTATCTTGAAGGTCACGAGTCTATCCTAAAGATTCACAAGTTCATAAACATCCTTTATCCAAACATCAAACAATCAAACTTAAGTCAAAAGTGTTGTCCCAAAATGTTTACAAAGATCACTCCCCACATCATTCATCTTTTCATCTCCCACTAACATCTTGCTCCAAAAACACTTAGAGTGTCCCTTTGACCTAGATTTGAGTCAACTAGAGAGTTTAAAAATTACAAATCTCAACACAACTCTCCCATAGGTGACCCAAAATTAATGGTGAAGAAAAGATCACAACACAAGAGAATCATGGAGAAAACCAAAGTCACATTCACCTCAATTGATCCCAATCCTCAAGAATTTGATCCAAGAAGTCATGTTACTCCATTGCAACAACCCTCGTCTCCATTAGGGCCATATGAGATAGAAGACATCATGAACAACCCATTCGGACTTACTAAGGAGGAAATAATGGAATAAAAACAAGAACATCAAGCCTTAGAAAACATGGCTCCAATTTCTCCATCTTTTTTTGTGCAATCATTGACTCAAGGCTTAACTTCATCCACCATTCAAACGGCTCCATAATTAGGGCTAGATCAAACACCCATTCCTAGTATTGTAGCTAGTATTTCTAAGGACTTTGGTCATACTTTTCTATTGGAAATCAACACACTTGTGGGTACTCTAAACACTAATCCATCTCAAAACATCACTTGGACGCCAACATTTGGCGCTCCTACTGTCCTCGAACACCCCTTGCATCAAAATAAACTACTTACACTTTATGAATCCACAACAACCACAACATATTGAGGTCGCCCATCTCCATCCATCCCCAAAAGTACCACAAGTGTGCCCAACATCACACAAGGTAGTATAGGCCAAGTGTCTCAAATAGACCAACAAGGGCATGCTAACACCCTAACACACAATCAACCCTTAACGCAAATAGGGCCATCTTTATCTAACCCCCCAATTGGTTCATTCGCACCATTGGTTTCACACAACACCTCCATCCCACCCATCACCAACCCAAATCAAAACAACCCCTTGGTCACAAACCCCATCAACCAAGGCAATACCTTTTCCGCATCCCTAACACAAGGAAATCCCCAAGACATCGGTCAAGGGAATCTTTTCAATCAATGGACTCAAGGTCCTAATGTGTCATTACCATCGCAATATCTAATGGCACCATCATCATCTTTCTTGATGGTCCCCCACATTATGCAAAATGAAATGGGACCTCAAACTTACATTCCTCTATCCTAATCCACCATCTTACAAGGAATGTTAAACCAAGGGAACCCCCAAACTCTCATCAACAACCCACTACCCACTCAAAACATTAACACCCAAAACCCATCATAGATATCCCAACAACCAAATGATCTTGCATTACAAGCACATTCCTTAGCTTTACAGCAAGCACAACAAGCTTATCAATAATCCATCCAATAGCAAGCAACCCTAGCAACACAACAACAATAGCAACAACAACAACAAGCCCAACAGCAAGCACACCAAGCAGCCTTACTATCCCAACAACAACAACAACAAGCCCAAAAAGCATCCCTTGTAGCCCAACAATAATAGCAAGCCTTACTAGCTCAGCAGTATGCCCAATAACAACAACAACAAGGTTCCTAATATAATCCTCAACAGAGAATCATCAATACAAACATGTTAGGAACATATACGCCTCCACCTTCATCACCTTCACAATATTCTACACTGCCATACACACCATATAACACTCCATCATATCAAAATCCCACATACAATCCATCTACCATCCCACAATATGCAATGCATGTCCCTTCACCAAACCCACAAGATGATATAGCATCACAGCTTAAAGCGATAACACACGAGATGTAGGATATCCAAATGGGAAAATGAAGAAGCCCCATACATAGAACCTATGCCCATATCCATTCAATCAAAACATCGAAATGGTACCATTTCCTCCCAATTTTGAAGTTCCCAAATTTGATAAATACAAAGGGAAAGGAATTTTTTGGGACCATGTCAAAGAGTTTAACATCATGTGTATGGAGGTTGCCTACAATGAGTCCTATTTGATGCACATATTTTCACAAAGCTTGACAGGACTAGCTATTGACTAGTTTTCTCAATTGCCTCCAGGTATCAAAACCTTCCAAGAAATCATCAATACAATCATATATCACTTCTCCTTTAATATTGACATGGATGTGAACTTAGAAAAGTTATACACTCTCAAATAGAATAAAGGATAATCTTTCGCCAATTTCTTGCAATGATGGAGACAAAGAGCTATTAAGAGTAAGTGGCCAATTCTCGATGAATAAGTGGGGATTATCATAGCAAATATAGATCCAGATCTATCCTTCCACTTGAAGATGTAGTGCATTACCTCTTATGATGATCTTGTCCCTAGATCCCTCGACATCAAGAGATCTCTAATCTCATAGGGAAATACTCAAACCTACAAAGACAATCACCCATCAACCAGCTCAAAAGACAAGCCTCGTGTTAGGGCTAAGAACAAGAATGTAACAAATGATGGTATGGTAGATGCTAAGGTGGTCCTAAGTGCTCCTAGGCTAAATAACAATCAAATAGCTAACACTCAACCAATTGTGCAACAAACAACACCATCACAAAACAATCAGGTCAACAACACTGAAATGCAACAACGATGAACTCCCAACAGGAACAACTATCCAAAACGCAAATACACAGTTGTCAGAACCTATCGAAACAATCATGAAGAAATTGGTAGATTCAAACTTGATAACACTTCCCAATTTTGAAAAACTACCAAGAACCACAGGATAAACCACCCTAGTACAACAAAAACGATCTTTGTGACTTTCACAAAATCAAAGGACACAAAATGACAAAATATATGAGGCTCAAAATATCAACCAAGATCTTATAGGGAGTGAAGAAATATGTGTTGAGGTACTACTAGTTGACAACCAAGATCTTAAGATATACAAGAACCCTATGCCAGATCATACAAAAGGGAACAACACTAGAAAAGCTAAGGATTACACAAATGTGCAACATACCTATTCCAATGTAGTCACTTCTTGTGATAGTGTCATCACCATCGTCACCATCAAAGGGCCTAGCACAGAGTGTGGAGTCACCACACAACGTGGAAAAGTCACCATCCAAGGAGTCTCATCTCAATCTAGGGCATAACCTAATTTTCCTACATGAAACCCTAGCAAGTACAATCTCCTAGATCATCTTAAGAATTCCCCCACGCAAATTTATATCTTAGAACTATTGAGTCTATCCCTCGAACATAGGGAAATCTTAGAGAATAATTTATCTTCATCACTCGTCCCTGAGGATATTGATACAGAGTAGTTCCAAGCTATGGTCAGGCATATCACTAATCATCTTCTCACCTTCTCAAAACAAGACCCACCATTGTAGCCATCTCATAATCGTGCTTTGCACCTTGAGGTCATTATTCATAAGAGCAAGGTTAAAACAGTCTTAGTAGATGGAGTTTTTGGTCTAAACATTTGCACTCTTCAGTTGATCAAAAACTTGGGCTATTGAGAGGATACTATTGAGAAAGAAAAGAGTACCACTATCATAGCTTATGATGATCAAGAGCGGGTATCACAAGGAATCATCACACTACCCATCCAAGTGGGACCCGTCATTGCAGAGACTACATGCCAAGTGTTAGACCTTGATCTCCCCTACAACATCCTGCTCAGCTGACCATGGATCCATGCCCTAAAAGTTGTAGCTTTGACCAACCATCAATGCGTAAAGTTTCCTTTTGAAGGTAGAGAAGTTACCGTCCATGGGGATCATCCTGAGCCCTTTTACTACTGCAAGAACCTTGAGGCCAAGTTTTACAAGATACCCCAGATCCCTAAAAATGATGAAGGGCCTACACCATCTTCCTCATTTGTTGACCCATCATCCCTTGCATTTGCCTCTGAAACAAAAACACCCATTGTGCAGAATATTCCCGACATCAAAGTAGTGATCTAGGGTGATGGTTGTAGAAACTATAAACTAATGAAGGATACTTTTGTGTTGGGGGAGCTACCTCTTTCTCCCAAATCTCATGGGAAACCTACACCTATCAACAAAGAGACCGAAACAATAAAGATGGAAGCTACTACCTTCACCAAGTGGGGGGGTTTGAAAAAAGAAGATTTCAATGAGGAGTATGTCTCCAAACTGCTCTATCAGGATGAATGACCCATCCCTATCCTTCCCATGGAAGATTACAACAAAGGCCTATAGCTAATGAAAAGTTGGGGATATAACAAGAATGAGAAACTAGGACAAAATAACAATAGTTTGCTAGAGCCCATCGTTCCTCATAAACATCCAAGGAATCTTGGCTTAGGATGTACTACTAGCAAGGTTACCCTTATTGGAAAAGGTACTTCTGCTAAACGAGTTGAGGCTTCCTCTTGGTCACCAACATCTCATGACATGAACCTAGATGACTTCCCCCTTGATGTTTTGGACTTATTAAGAATAACTCTCTCTTCATGATATCCACAACATCTTTCACCCCAAATGACCAAACCACTGAAATAAGCATAGTATACCCACAACTCATTGACAAGTTGGATCAACAAGCACCACCAATTCTAGATTTATTCAAAAATGATGAAGCAATCTCAAATTTCATGGGACTCTACAACAACTTACCATGGGTAGATCACAAAGCAAGTTTTGATATAGAGTTAGACACAGGCGCATACTACGGGGAGACGATTGAATCCTTCAGTCGCAAAATTGAGGGCATGCAACTAACATGCAGATCTTTGAGTGAAAACCACATTGTGACACTTTTCGATCCTAAATTAGTAAAAAGAAAGGATGCATCTGAGGGTGAAAACATCTCTGAGGCACCCAAGGATGAGGGGATTCAATCTCCCCCTTAGTGTAATGCATCCAAAGTTGTTAGCAATTCTAGCAGAAAAGGCCACTCTAGTCAATGTGGGAATAGAAGAAGCACCAAGATCACTTTCTATGTTGAATCCTTGTTGGATGAAGAACAAAAAAACTAGCAGACTTCCTAAAAGAGAAAAGAGCTAACTTTGCATGGTCATACACAAATATTTTAGGACTTGATCTAGAAGTAGTTGTGCATCATTTAGTAGTATATCCTAAAGCCAAGCTTGTGAAGCAGAAATTAAGAAAGATGTGCCCTCAAATAGCACTCTTGGTGAAACGCAAGAGTTACAAAAGCTTCTTGACGTTGGACTCATCTAACCGATAGATTATCCTAAGTGGGTTTCCAACCGGGTACCAGTCTCCAAACCCACTGGGGGAATCAGAATATGCACGAATTTTAGAGACTTGAACAAACCATGCCCGAAGGATGATTTCCCTCTTCCTAACATTGATATCATCGTGGATTTAATAGTTGGGCATGAGATATCATCACTCATTGATGGTTTTTTAGGCTATAATAAAATCATGATCACCAAGGAGTATCAACACAAAACTACATTCACTTGTTCATGGGGAACGTATTGTTGGAACATGATGTCATTCAGGCTAAAGAACACAGGAGCGACCTATCAAAGAGCAATGACCCTCATTTTTCATGACAGGATCCACAAAATAGTTGAAGACTATGTGGATGATATCTTGGCCAAGTCAAAGAAAGGATTCAGTACATAGAAGACTTGGGAGCCATCTTCAACGGACTCGAAGAGTACAAGGTACGACTGAACTAAAAAACGTGTTTCTTTTAGGTTACATCAAGGAAGATTCTTGGCTATATTGTAAGACCCCACTTCACATGTGATTAGTAAAACCCTAATTTGTTTGAATGTTTCCCTAAATAGATGGTAAGATGTTTTACAGATGATAAATAGTGTGATTGTGTAACAATATTCTTGCATTTCATTCTAACATATTATTTAATTGTCACTACCATGAAGGTGTTAGGAACTCATAAATTACAGAATATGAATTGAAAATTTAAATGGAATTGTTGCATAGATAAATCTTAGGATATTAAGCTTGCAAATTAATGTTGCACATGATTGTTTCTTACTATTGCATTGGCAATGTGCTGGAAAACAAGGGTGCGAGTACGACAAGGGATAGCCATTGAGAGAAAATCAAAAGACATCTTATTGTGGATATGAATTTGAACCTTTTGGAGCTTAGAAATAAATAAAGTTAATATGTGGTAAATTTATATGGTAAGGAGTGATATTAAAAGGATATTATATTATGTGTTATGTGGGTGTAAGTGGGGTTAGAGGTTAGGAACCCTTATCTAAGTGTGAAACTAAGATGGATCCTTAAGTGGTTCTTTAAAGAGGGTTGTTGGTCAATTTCCTTGGTTGGGATGCAAAAATAAACCCGCTAGGGTCTATTCCATAGTGGTAGGGGTCAAATGGGCACGCAATAGGCCCCCAAAGACATGATTTGACTCCTGAAAAGTCCTCTTAATGAGGAGTGACGAATTTTGAAGGAGGATGGGGATGAAATGATTGAGGGGTTGTCCAAGTTCATGTTTCCCTCTTTAATGAGGAAAAGACCCTCATTAATGGAGGGAGGTACACTTCACACCTCCCCATTCAAAGATTGCAAGTTGAAACTCCTATATATCTTGGAGAGGAAGGAAGAGGGGGGTGTTACCCACTTCTCCTCTTGGAGAACTTAAGTGGAGCTGGTAGAAAGAATGAGAAGAGAGAATTCCCACCTCCTTGGGGAACATAGTGAGCAAGATGGCTTGGCTTGGAGAGGAGAGATGGATACAAGAGTTTAGTCCCTTCATCTAAAAGAAAAGAGCTAAGTTCTTCCTTTTTTTCATTTACCCTTGTTATTGGTTGTAAGAAGATGACATAGTGTATGGATTATGGTTGAAAATAGAAAGTAGAGAACTTAGACGCATGAAATTGGTGCTATTTTGGTTTTATCCCTTTGTAAAATGAGAAAAGACTCTATTTATCATCATGGAGCTAAAATAATTCCTTGCTCGGGGGTATGGCTAGAGCCCATGAGGCTCCATGACGCCATTACGGTAGGGTGGAGAGCAAGTCGTATTCAATTGTGTGTCAATCAATGTATTTCTTACAATTAGACGTAGTATGGAGAGTTATCGTTTTGTTGTAACATAAAAGAAAATGGGAAGAAAAAAAAGAAAGCCTTACTCATGGTGTGTGATTCATTGTACCATTAAATATTATTGTAATATTGAAAGTAACACTTTGTTGAAATGGAAGGTGGAAGGAGCAAGCCCTTATGCAATGGTTGTCATTTATTTCTTTTCTAAGTAATATTGTAGAGACATGAGAACTTAAGTAAACAATATTTGTTATAAAAAGACACAATAAAAAGAACAACCATTTGTATGTTATTTTGTAACATGGAAAAATAATACTTTGTTGAAAAATAGGAGACTAAGAATTCAGAGGCAAATCGTTGATATGAATTTTTGCCCCTTTTTAATCCTTATACATCATTATACTAACTGGTACAACCTGTTTTTAAATTTGGTTCTCCCTTTGTCCTTTAAACATTTGCATTGTTTCAAGAAAGACGAATTACTTAATATAGATCATAAATATCAACTGGCAAAAAATAAATAGACAAAGAATATGATGATTCCAGCAAGTTTGAAAGAAGAAGAATACAAGGTAGTAATTGGGTTTTTAACGAATTATCAAATATAGTAATGGAAAGCAAATAGTAGTGTGAGGTACAAGAAAAAACAAGGAAATAGTTGGGAAGCAACATAACGATTTCAATTCAAGGCCTTTGATAAATGTTGGGTTATTTTTCCAGTCGAATACCACCTTTCTTTACCCTTATCTGTAGATTATTTTCCACAGCAATCCAGAAAAAAAATTAATAACAAATTATTTTCTATAGGAAACCCCAAGATTAGGTCACCAAGACCATTAAATAAATATTTCAGATTACTATCACAGAAATTATGTTCCATAATTTACTATATTAAATATACCGTCAGACAAAAGGAAAAAACAAAAACTATTGCTCAGTAGACGGTACGAGTCCCAGTGTTGGCACTAAAATAGTAGTAGGTTAATAACGTGTTTTATCTTAAAACAACGTGATAAGGGGAGCTCACTGGCAGTTTTCAATGATATATAATTGCACCGGTTGCACGGTCCCAAAGATTTAAACATTATATTAAAAAAACAAGTTGGAATTAGCGTTCAACCTCATGGCGTTAAAAGAAGAAAAGGTGTTCTCCGACGGTAAATATGTTGGTTACCCAACACCTTGCCAACTCCACATCATCTCCGTACGAAGAAGGAAAAAAAAAAATAACACAAATAGAAAAAAAAATATCTTTGCAACGCAATAGGTCACGGTTAATGTGCAAAATAATGCAAGTAAAACGAAAGAAAGAAAAAAATACAAAGAAAGCAAAACCACATTAGTCTTACAAAATCTTAACTCTTTTCTCACGGTTAAATAGTTCTCCATTAAAGGAGACAAAGGAATATATTCCCACCCCCTTAGATAAATAAATTAGCAATTTAAAATAAGAGTATGAATAAAGGTTAAAAAGAAAATTAATATTTCTATCATTCCTTTAAAAACAAAAAAAAATATTCTATTGTTTATTTTAGGCCCTTTTTAAAGTAAAACAATATATTAGTATATTTACTAATAAGAAATATATTATTAAAGGATAGTCATAAGAAATAATATTTTTAATTGTAAAGAATAATATATATATATATATATATATATATAAATAATTTTATTTCATAAAGTTTATATATAAGGGATAAATGAATTCAAATAAATGTCAATTAAATAAATGGATAAAATAATAATAATTGATCTTATCTTTCGTATTTAATTTGAATGTTAGTTTAAACAAATTAGTTTATTGTAATTTTAAGGGTGTCGATATAGACATAGTAGTAGCAATAAGAGTAGTACTTTTGCAAATGTCAAGTGACACTAAGGTTATTGAGTGGTGTGTTGATGATGAGTTTCACATGCAGCTTCATTCGATGTGTTTGGTGTGCCGCCATGCGAGTACATAGTTAATGGTTGTTAGTATTTTGAAGCCTTGTCCAAAAAAAAATTGTTGTTGGGTTTTTTTTTTTTTTTAACGAAAAATTATGGGCATGACATATATCATCTCACAAAGAGGGATAGAAATTGATCCAACAAAGGTAAAAGACATCCTAGACATGGAACCACGACAAATGCTAAAACAAATGAGAGGGTTACAAGGAAGACTACAATCCATCAAAAGATTCATAACATAGTTATCAAATAAAATCCACCCTTTTTCTCATCTTCTCCATAAAGGAATAATTTACAGTGGGATGAGAAGAGCGATAAAGATTTCCAGTAGATCAAAGACTACCTATTGACACCTCCAATTCTCATGTCACCAATACCAAACAAACCATTGATCATGTATATCTTAGCAACATTAGCAGCACTAGGTGCTCGTTTAGCACAACATGATGAAAATGGAATAGAGAGAGTTATCTACATGTATAGGAGCGAATTTGCACCCCTTAAGAAAATTCCCCTTTCACATACCCTCACCCTAGAAAATCAAATCCAAAGGTGAAATTCCATGTCACCCACCTACCTTATCCACTTGGCATCTATCTTGTGCGTCGATGAGCAAATATTTTTCAACAACGCATGTGCAATGCACAGACATCCATGCAGTGTGTTGTTGTCCCTGATTGATTCTTGCATCTAAAGCTGGAAAAGGCGATACACATCTTATTGGGGTCGAATTGTAATGTACCCCTTCTACCAACCGACCCTGAAAATGGAAAATTCTTCCTCATTCTATCTTCAAATTCTTTCATTCTCACTTCATTTCATCTCTCTTGAACTCTTCTCACTCACATTCAATCTCTCAAGCTCATTCTCATTCATTCTAGCATTCTAGCACTCCATCTTTGAGCATTATAGCAGCTTTGAAGCTCCATCAACTCCACATTCTAAGTTTGAGGCAACTTCAGAAGTGTGGGCTTGGAGTCTTGCGATACCTCCCTTCATCACCGTTGTGACTATGGTGACTGCCAAGTCCATACCTTACATTCTCCTTCCATTGGCTAGTGAGCTTTTGGGTGGAGGTGGTAATGCTTCACTCCTCTCCTTTGTGATTTGATTGAGTAGCATAGTATTGTTTTGTAGTGCTTATTACTTTTTTTAATTTATCATATTATTCTAACCCATTGCTTTCTGGTTGTCCATGGAGTTGGAAACACCAAAACGAGGGTTTGACTGAGGTAGACCCCTATACAACCCCAACAATTTTCCCTCTTTCTTATGTCTAGGTGAACGTATGCGTGGAGTTAGCTGGCGAACTAGCACTTCTATGAATTAATCTTTATCACCCTAGTGTTTATCCACTTGCTTTATCATTTTCATCTTTACTTTTTGCATTTCCTTATTTTGTTTTTTCTGTCAACATCAACTGGCTAGGTTGTTAGTACATTTTTAGGCAGTTTTTACTATACTTCCTATTTTATAGCCGTATAGACGCCAGCGCCCCGCGTTGTCATCCCAGAATTGCACAGTTGTCCTCAAAAAGAGAATTGTTTGAGGTGTAGTATTGACTCTAAAAACCAACTCACCTAGCCTAAACCTAAAATTTGGGTCTTTAGAGTGACAAAAGTACTACATAGTGCTCTTCATTCTTGATCCTCACCCCAAGACATGGGTAAGTGCGCAAAGTTGAGTCCACAAAACATGGAAGTTTTTTCCTTAGCCAAAAAAATGAAATCGGCATTGCAAAAATGAAATCCCGATTTTTATAAACGGGATCCTGATTTTTAAAAATTGAGATCTTGTTTAGCTTCAAGATCCCGAGCCTAAATGTCAAACATGATCTCACTTTTTAAAAATCAGGATCCCGTTTGTTAAAGGGTCCCAAACCGACGGACACGGAATGGGATCCTGATTAGTACGAAACAGGATCCTAATTTATAAAATTTGAGATCTTGTTTTGTAATAATCGGGATCCCGTTTTGTAATGGTATTTATTTTTTTTAAACGAACAAAACTTCATTTTCACTATGCACGGGATCCTGAGTTTATGGGCGATAGCAACTACAAAAACTAGCATCCAGGTATGCCTCTACCCCCACTTTTTAGCATTTTTTCATTTTTTATTGAGATTTTCAATAGAAGAATTGATTTTAGCATGTTTTTATTTATTTATTTGACATTTTAAGCGTTTTATTTACTATAACAGTAGAAATGAGAAATTGTAGAAATAGATGAAAAAATGCAATGAAACTTGAAGATATTGAATAGAAAGGAAAAAATGAACATTGAATTGTATTTTAGAAACAAAATTTAGCTTTTGAAACCTAAATTGTTCAATCAAACCAAAAAAAATTGCATTTGAAAACCCTAATCAAGCTTTTTGACACCCTAAATTCAAATCAAACATAAAAAATTGGATTTGAAAACCCTAGTTTGAAATGAAACAAAAAATTGATTTGAAAACCCTATTTTGAAATGAAACAAAAAAAATGCATTAAAAATCCTAATTGCTTAGATTGAAACCCTAAATTGAATTGAAACCAAAAAAATTAAAACCCTAAATTGAAATCAAACAAATCATTTTGATTTTGAAAACCCTAATTTCGAGCTCAAGAAAATTCATTTGCATTGCTTAAATGTTTTAAATTTCATTTGCATTGTATGGAGAAAACAATATGTTAAACTTTAGTTTCAATGTTAAATTGCAATTAGATTAGAAAAGAATATGTTAAATAATAGTTACAATTCATAAATTTGATCAATGTTTGTTTGCAAATTTAGTTAGCAAATTCGTAAATCCAAGTGTACAATCCATTTCAAATTGTCACTTAACTAGATAATATTCAACATTCATTTCTATTTTATGTTTTGATCTCTCTTAGTCATGCCTTGTTTCCATTTCTTGTGTGCATGTGTTTTCTATTGTCTTTTGATAGTCTTAACCCTCATTCAAGTCAATTACTTGTTAATTAGGCTTCTAGTTTAGTCTAAAATCTCAATTTGCACTACTTACCTAGACACTAAAAGAATCTAAATATTTTTCTTTTCTTTCTTTTAGATTATTTCAATTCCAAACAATCAAAAATAAAATACTTGATTCAACATTAACTAATTTTATATTATACATTTTATATCATAAAATTCATTTAAGTAGGAAATATTAATGAAAAAAATTGTTAAATAAAATAATTTTATTTTCAATTAAAAAATATCTAGTTAAAATATACATCAAACTCAATCTTAATAATACATAATTATGTGTTTCTATTATAGAAATAGTCAATCTATTCATAAAATAAACAATATTCATAAAATAGGCACTAACTTGCAAGTCCATTATTCCAAGGGCCACCCAAACTTCACCCTAAGTTCCCTAAACCCTAAACCCTGAACTCTAAATTCTAAACCCTTAACACTAAAGCATTCACTTTGTCCTAGGACCTTAAAATGAAATTTGGTTGTCTTAGGCAACTCCACCAAATTTTATTCCCTTAAGCCATGTCATTTTGTCGTAGGACCTTACTACATAGATCCCCTTAAGCTGTAACACCCCTCTGTTTTGGCTCTTTGATCGGCATTGTTCTTCCCTGTTATGATTGTGTCTAATTATGCTTTGACTTTGGAACTAGGTTGCTTTCGATTGCAATTGTTATACAATGTGGATGTTATATTTCGATGTGATGTTATCCTGATGTTACCCTTATGGCATGTTTTGGATTAACTTAGAAGATATTTGATTTAACGATATTTTATGCTGTTGATCATGTTATTGATGTTAGATGCGTCAGTTAGTGATATTGTATTGGTGAAGGGGACATGATTGTATCACTCACTTGCGAGTGCCCTACGATTCTGAGATTTCCTCTTCATGGTTTGATTGATCATATTATGTATATATGCACGTTCGACATGCTCTTTGTTGCAGGTTGGCAGGTACATGACATTGACTCCACCTGGTTTCCAGGTTTGAGCGTGTCCATTGACCAACGAAAATTAATTGGGAGATAGTAGCTAGGTTTTCTGTCTCAAGTCGTTACCCTAGTCACCATGTGTCGTCGGGTTGTAGTCGAGTTTGGTTGTTTCATGTTGCCCTGATCACCTTGGTCTTTAATTAAATTCAAGTTAAATGGTTTAGGTTGCTTAATTATTGATTAAATGCTTTTGATTATAATGCTAGGAATGTTACTTTATTAATTAATTTAATTTAGTTAATAAAATAATCTAATACTGGATTAGATTTATTTTATTGATTAATTAAATTAATTGTGGAATTGATTAAGTTATTCCTTGAATTAAAAGTGTTAAAAGATTTAAATTAGTTTGTGTGAAAAGAAGGTTTTAAAATATGTTGAATTCTATTTAGAAATTGGAATTTTGTTTTGAGTTATTTAAAATTCAAAATATCTTCAAAATGCAATAACTTTGGGTGGAAAAGATATTTTTAGGGGAGTTGACTAAATTTGGAAAACATAATTTTTTGGAGAGAAAATGTGAGGGAAAAGAAAACCCTCTTTTTGAAGGAAAATTGATTTGTTCATTGTGGGAGCAATTGGGCATGAAATTGCATGGGATCAACTGCATTTGGATAGGAATGGGGAAAGGAAGTGATGGTTGCGATCTTACGTGCTCTTGTTGCTTATGTGCAAACATCTTCTCATTTGAATTTTTTGCTTGTGAATGGAGGTATTTTATCATTTCTTCATATTTACTTGATCTTAAATGGTTTGAATGATTCTAATTGTATTGGTAGTATGTTGGAATCCTTTCATGTATTTTATTTGAATCAAGTTGATAGTGTAGAATTTATTTTGAGAAATTTTTTGAGAATTTTTCCAAATACAAGGTTACCATGCCCAATTTTTAATTAGAGGCTCAAATTGGTGTTTTTATGTTAAAAGTGTGTTGTTGGGCACTTTTGAATCAAAAGGGTATTCTTACATTATTTTATTTTTGAATTTTAAATTTTAAGCTTTTTCATACTTCATCAATGGTGGAACCTGGATATTTGTGAAAATTTGTTTAAAATTGATTGGTGTTTTTATGTTAAAAGTGTGTTGTTGGGCACTTTTGAATCAAAAGGGTATTCATACATTATTTTATTTTTTAATTTTAAATTTTAAGCTTTTTCATACTTCATCAATGGTGGAACCTGGATATTTGTGAAAATTAGACTTTGTTTAAAAGTGGATTTTGAGAATAATATTTCATATTATAATAGGGAATGATAGAAAATGCATATGAATTCTTTGAATGAGATCATTTCAGATCTATTCGCTTGTTCAAATTTCTGATTTGTTATTTTAGTGTAAAAATGTGATTTGATTTACTTTTGAGAATTTGCAAAGAATGGTAATCATTTAAATTGATTACATGCAATGTGTCCTCACGTGACTTGGATTTAAGAAATCCTAATATTAGATTATTTAGCTACTTAGAATGTTTTCTAGTGGTATTTTCATTCATTCTCGGTGTATGGGCAATATCGTATGATTGTATATTTGTGAGTGTGCTTTGATTGTGCTGGGTTTTATTCCTTGAGGCGAGGGAATCTTTGATTGTGTTGTTAATTCGTATTGGGCTTGTTGATCATGTAAGTCTTCCAGTTGTGTTTTCTTGAGATGATGTTATGTCTCTTGTGTTTTGTTATTGTCTCTCTTGGGTAGTGCATGAGATATGCTTCAAAAGAAACCTGGTTACTATGAACGGGTTGTGTGACCTTATGGTTTAAGGTTGAGTGTTGTTATCAGTTCTTTATGTGGGTTGTCATTATGTTAGTCAACCTTGTGTTAGTCTTGGGTAGTGCACGCTTTGGTTTCAATTTTGGACATCCATAGTGATGTGTTACCTGTTGAGGTGTATTGATTATTTGTGATAAGTGTTAGTGCATTGTCTACCCTTGGCATGTGGTTGAGTTATGTGTTGTCAGTAGGAGAGTGGACCTTTGTGGTGGTCTGACGCCCAAAGAGGTGTCAGGGTAACTCACTTAGAGTTTAATCAAGTGATATTCTAAAAGAATTAATGGGGAACTTCACACTAATAAAGTTAAAGAATGCCTCTCTCATGGAACATGCATTGTTAAGACTCGAGATGAGATGAGACGCATAGTTTTGCATGAGGGTTCAGCGCCGGTAGAGGCAAGCCAGGGTAACCCATGATGGGGGTCTGGTAGCCTAGGAAGGTTGAGCTAGGGTAACTCATGGCAATTTATGTATGACACTCTCCCTACGTCAACAGTTAGTCAGTTATTGTGTTTTGTACAATGGTGTACTTGTTCTATGTAACCTGGAAGCAATGTATTGTCTTGTGAGTTTTCGTACTGTGTTAAGTGATGTTGGTATTTGAGTCGGTTCAGTTGTATTTAGCCTTTGTCTAGAGGTAGTTGGTCTTGACCTGAAATCTTTGTTACTATCTCCTAGCACGGAGGGAGTGGGGCCTTTGGGTTCCACGTGGTTGGGTGGCGTGCATTCTTATCCGTTGGTTCTTCTTCTTGTTCGTGTGGTTGTGATTTCCAGTTGGAGAGCTCGTGGGAATCAGTTTCTTCTCATGCCTTGTTCTCTCAGTTCTTATTGTATTTTATTACCCCTCATTTGTTATCGAGGTGGAATTTGTAAATTGTAATCATGATTATTGGAATTACCTCATTCGGGGAATGAGTGTTGTAATCATATTGTTTAAGTGTTGTTAATTGGCAATGTGTATTCGTCTTACATGTTATTTGACAAAGCAACAAAAAAAAATTGGCACGTTTAATAGTGAATTGCAACTTCCTCTAGGGTTGCGTGGCGGGGCATTACATAAGCCATCCTATTAACCTAAACCTTAAACTCTAAACTCTAAACCCTAAACCCTAAAGCCATCATTTTTTCCTAGGCCCTTAATAAAATTTGGTTGCCTTGGGCAACACCACCAAATTTTATTCACTTGAGCCATATCATTTTGTCCTAGGACCTCACTAAACATAGATCCCCTTAAGCCATCCTATCACCCTAAATCGTAAATCGATGTCCTAAGGGGTCCTAATATGACATTTCTTAAGGGGTCAAACAAGTTCTCAAATTTTGGTGAAGTTGCCCAAGGCTACCAAATTTAACAATAATAAGATTGTGCAAGATTATAATATGAATGAGATTTCATGATCTAGGTTGGTCAATTGAAATGAGAGCTATCCCAATCAACTGTTCCATAAGAAAATGTTCTTCACTAACTTGCAAGTCCATTATATTCCAAGGGACACCAAAACTTCACCCTAAGTTCCCTAAACCCTAAACCTTGAACTCTAAAATCTAAACCCTAAACATTAAAGCATTCATTTTGTTCTAGGACCTTAAAATGAAATTCGGTTGCCTTAGGAAACTCCACCAAATTTTATTCCCTTAAGCCATGTAATTTTGTCATAGGATCTTACTACATAGATCCCCTTAAGCTATCTGATTACCCTAAACCCTAAACCCTAAAGCCATCATTTTTTCTTAGGCTCTTAATGAAATTCGGTTGCCTTGGGCAACTTCACCAAATTTTATTTACTTGATCCATGTCATTTTGTCCTAGGACCTCACTAGACATAGATCCCCTTAAGCCATCCTATCACCCTAAACCGTAAATCAATTTCTTAAGGGGTCCTAATATGACATTTCTTAAGGGGATCAAATAAGTTCTCAAAATTTGGTGAAGTCGCCCAAGGAAACCAAATTTAACAATAATAAGATCATGCAAGATTATAATATGAATGAGATAAATCATGATCTAGGTTGATCGATTTACGGTTTAGGGTGATAGGATGGCTTAAGGGGATCTATTTCTAGTAAGGTCCTAGGACAAACTGACATGACTCAAGTGAATAAAATTTGGTGAAGTTTCCTAGGACCTTAATGAAATTTGGTTACCTTAGGAATCTTCGCCAAATTTTATTCACTTAAGCCATGTCATTTTTTACTAGGACCTTACTACATAGATCCCCTTAATCCATACTTTAGGATGTCTTAAGGTGTCCTAATATGACATTTCTTAAGGGAATCAAATAAGTTCTCAAAATTTGGTGAAGTTTCCCAAGGCAACCAAATTTAAACAATAATAAGATCATGCAAGATTATAATATGAATGAGATTTCATGATCTAGGTTGATCAATTTACGGTTTAGGGTGATAGGATGGCTTAAGGGGATCTATGTCTAGTAAGTTCCTAGGACAAAATGACATGGCTCAAGTGAATAAAATTTGGTGAAGTTGTCTCAGACCTTAATGAAATTTGGTGAGAAATTTGGTTGCCTTGGGCATCTTCACCAAATTTTATTCACTTAAAAGCCATGTCATTTTGTACTAGGACCTTACTACATAGATCCCCTTAATCCATCCTATTACCCTAAAACCTAAATCCTAAACTCTAAACCTTAAACCCTATAGCATTCATAAATTGTCCTATATTAATAGTTTTAAAATGTATTTTCATTCAAGTAACATGCCTTATACATAAATGAGGCTTACATATTTTATCATTTTTATTCAATTAGGCTATTTATATTAAATTTTTTAAGGGTATTTCCTAAACAGGTATCTTACATTTTGAAATTACAAATCTAATGCAGGTTCACTCATATCTTAGAGATCACATGGATTGATTCAATAATATTCACAATCCACCTCCATGCCATCCATCTCCACCACCTTCACCTCCACCTCCACCCACTCCACCTCATAACCCCCCACCTCCACCACCTGAAATCAATAGTGCTCATTTGCAAGCATGAATCAATGCCAATGTTAGAACCATCCAAGATCAAATCAACATTATTCAAAATGAAGAATGTGCCACACCACCTATGAGGATGTTTGCATATAGGATGCAAACCGTTGTTGATGTTGTCAAGGCTATGGATGGGATCTTAGATGAGCATCGACAATGGCTAGAGGAGAGGAGAACTTCTGATTTTGAAAAGGAAAACGCAAAGAAATGAAGAGATGCAGTAGAGAGCCACAATATTTTCTAAATTAAGACAATGATCTTAAATAGTTATGAATTTATGAATTTGGTTCAATGTATATTTTGTGTGATGAATTTATAAATTTGGTTGGATGGATATTTTTAGTGACGTGAATTTATGATTTTGGTTCCAGATGGATACTTTTAGTGACATTAATTCATGAATTTTGTGGAATTTATGAACTTATAATGATGAATTTATAATAGTATATATTTTATGACTATCTACTAGATCATGATTTATCCTATTGGAAAATTGTAATATTAATATATATGTGTGTGTGTGTGTGTTAGACATAAAATGAGCTTTTTGTGAATTTTTCAAGTTTATTTTTTAGTATGTATGCATGTTTTAAAATTGCATAAATAGTTCTTAAATTTTGAAATTTGTATGTATGTACATAGTTTAGTTTAATGATGTATGCATGCAAATTATGCATCATATTTTTTATTTTAAATGTATGTACATGTTAAATTTTGAATTTTGTATGCACATGCTCAAGTTCAATCAATGTATGTGTATGTATATGTATGCACATCCTATTTAAACAAATTTGCATGTGCGTTTCAAATTTAACTATTTCTTGTAATTTTTTTAAGTTTGTATGTTAATTTTGTATAATTTAATGCAAGTGCACACTTATATCTCATACCATGGATGATTTTAACATTGATGATATCATCAATCCACCACCTCAGCCACCTCCACCTCCCCCTCCACCCGCGCAACCTAATATGCCACCTCCAACACCTGTTGCATCCGATGAGGCTCACTTGCAAGCACACATAAATGATCAGGTTGCATCCATACAAAATCAAATCAATGCTATGCAAAGTCAAGCATTGATTCCACCACACGTCGGACGTTTTGCATCTATGATGCAAAACGTTGTGGAAGCCATCAGGACCATTGATTATGATCTAGATACCTCATCAACGAGATAGAGAACAGATGAGAAAATCTTGTGTTGACGATCTCTCTTATAAAAAAAATTTAGACCTTAAAATAAAAAAATCCCACCTAGCCCCCTACTTTCTTGACCCTATTACTCGACAGCCCATTCCTCCCAATAAATCTAGAATATCCATGAGGTGGTGCATACATCCACAAATGAGTGCACATTTTTGGGAATGATGGTATATGGTTTTTGATAGTCCACCAAATGCTAATTGGGAGTGCCCATTGTATTTTTTGAGGAAATTATATGTATAGTTTGTTATGGGGGAAAAAGCCCAATTATTTTGATTTTAAATCATTTTATGGTGTTGTTGGCGGCATACCAAAATAGAGGTTAGGGGAAAGGTTTGATCCCCAATGCCCCATGCATGTGCAACCCCTTGTTGTTGCTCCTGGTCCTCCCATTCCCGCACTTGTGCATCATCAAGTTGTGGTCTCAACATTAGGATCCCTTAGTAAAATCGCTAGAGACCTTGATCAGCATGCTTCTGTGATAGCAGGTAGGGAGCATAGAGATGATGATGATGGAGGAGTTTTTTATGGAGCTGGTCTGAGTACCACTCCAGGAGTGTTGAGGATCATCCCACATGTATGTACTAGTTTCCATCATGTATGTTATGTACCTAATCAAGCCACACCTAGTTTAGGTGGACATGGAGATTTTGGTGGTTCATCTGGTCGCATTAGTTTATTTGTAGAATTTCTTTCAAACCATCACCCTGAGGACATTGTGACATAGGTATAAATATGCATCTACACGTTCATTTTATAAGAATTTTGATGAATTTATATATCAAAGAAAAGTTTTCAATACATTTTAACAATTAAACTATTTGGTGTATAGATGACACTAATGATGGGGCAATCATCCGCTCCATGAGTACATACATCGGCACCAGTCCTACTTGGAAACCCTTATGGTGTATTTTGATTTCAATTTTTTAAATTATATATAAAATTATTTTTAACTTGAGTTTTAAATTTATAATTGAATCGCATATATGTTTAAAATATTTATTGGTTTAGGCGAGTCAATCGGCTTCCACATTGATTCCGCCCGAGGAGTTGTCGAGCACTCCTCCACTATCGGGCATCGTAGATCAAGGGCAGGTACATTTATATTATAAATTGTTTAACTTACATTAGTATAGTTACAATTATGAATTTTTGAATTCACTATATATGAAATGTGCATGTACACTTGTAAATATTATAAGTGTTAAATGTCTACATGTATGTCTAGGTTGATACCACAATGAGAATGGGAATCGGGAACACATTAGATGTTGTGGCTACTCGTGAGGCCTCTGATTTTCAGGTTGTTTTAAAAAAATTCTACACAAAATGTGCAAACTTGAATATATATATATATATATATATATATACACCTAATTCAAGTATACATGCTTTAAATTTGATCTTGTAGTACTTTGTTAGTGTGACTTTCAGCCCTGACCTAGACATAGTTACACCTCCAGAAGGACATGCAGAGCAAGCTCCAGATATCATGGTAATTTAAATATTTTATTATATTTAAAGTGAATTATAAATTATATATTCTAAACATAACTTTAATTTCAAATTTCAAATTGAATATATATATAATATGAACTAATACATGTTTTAAATTCTTTTTATTTTATAGCATAAGACACATCTTGTAGTTGAGCATGTACAAATAGGTCCTGGAGAAGAGGGTGCACAACCTCAAAATACGGTACAATTAAAATATGATAAATTATAAATTAAATTGAATTAAATCATTTTTAATTGTAGACATACATCTAATTTCAATTTTCTTTGTCTTGTTTATGTAGATTGATTCAGAGAATTTAAAGGTTGCTTTAGGTGCACCAGAGCATCCAGACCCAAATATGATGGTAATTTAATTTTATGATGAATTATAAATTAAATTGTCATTAAATCATTTTTTCATTTTCTTACATCATATTTCATCTTTCTCTTGTACAGAGTGTTTCAGGCCATCTACATAGTCTGCATGGTGTGAAGAGGTCTCTTGATTATAGAGACAATACATGACCTAGAAACATGATTTTATGGGTTATATTTGTTTATTTCATGGACTACATTTTTGGTTTCTCGTGTACTCTGTTGGACTTTATATTTCATGGCTCAAGTACTTAGTTGGACTTTAGTTCATAGGTTGTGCTCTAATGGAATTTATTTCATGCACTTAATATATTGGTTTCATGCACTTAATATGTTGTAAATTATGGACTTTATTATTGTTTGAGATTTTAATTTACACATGTACATTTATGCATTTTATGTTCATAGTCAAGACATTAATATAGGACATTAATGTAAAATTAAATATAAATATGAAATTAAAGTTGAAATTAATAGGACATTTTAATATTTATACTTTACAAATTTAGAGATCTCATACATGATATACATGATATGTACATTCAATAATTAACAATAATTAGTCAATGAACTTATTCAATTCACGTCAATCAACAATTAGTCAATAAATCATAATTCACAAACAAAAGCAATTAGTTTATATACTAGAAAGGATAAATTTTTAAGAAATAAACAATACCATGCAAGATCAGAGAACAAAAGCATTAATAAATTATATAAATAATAGCATCCAACACTAATTTATAAGTTGTCAAAACAAATAATGACATCCAATACTAATTTATAAGTTGTCAAAACAAATGATGGCATCCAATACTAATTTATAAGCTGTCAAAACAAATAATGGCATCCAATACTAATTTATAAGTTGTCAAAACAAATAATGGCATCGAATACTAATTTATAAGTTGTCAAAAAAAATAATAGAATCCAACACTAATTATAGGTTGTCTTAAGGGGATCAAAGAAGAGTATAATTGAGTATAGATATTAAGTTATATTTACAAGTATTATAAGTTTTAGAGTAAGTCATCATAACAAATGATATAATTTTCTACGTATCATGCTTGCATGATGGACTATGTTTATTTACTATTGTTTTTTGGTTTTTGATATGAATTGCTATGGCTGATGGCTCGGTGTTCTCTGTTGTCACTATGTTGTTAATGTGCTTACTCTGGATGGCCTTTGGTGCCTTGTTATGATGGGATAGCACCCTTGTTTTTGCTGCTTTTTATATTAAAAACAAATGTTATAATTAAGTATAATATTTAGGATATGTGCTAATATGACACATCTTAAGGGGATGTCTTAAGGGGTCCTAATATGACGTCTTAAGGGGATCAAAGAAGAGTATAATTGAGTATAAATATTAAGTGATATAAACAAGTATTATAAGTTTTAGGGTGAGTCATAACAAATGATACAATTAAGTATAATGTTTAGGATATGTTCTAATATGACACGTCTTAAGGGGATTTTTTAAGGGGTCATAATACGACGTCTTAAGGGGATGTCTTAAGGGGTCATAATACGTCTTAAGAGGATGTTTGGGGTCATAATACAATGTCTTAAGGGGATGTCTTAAGGGCTTATAATATTTAGGATATGTGAATCCACCTCCATGTCTTAAGGGGATGTCTTAAGGGGTCATAATACAATGTCTTAAGGATATAATTGATTTAACAATAATTTATGCATGATATTTAGTGATTATATGATCAAATATAAAGTTTCAAAGTAGGAAAACATGCACATTTAACAAACAAAATATATATAATATTGATTTTGATACATAGAAGTACATAGAGTACATAATTGTGTATGTAAATGTATTTGTAATCTGTACAAAAAGTTTAATTCTATAAGTTTGTATGTACATATATGTCATCTCAAAATAATGTTTACAAAATTTGGATATGCCATCTCAAGAACATCTCAAACTTGTGCCCAGAATGTAGTAGGTCTTCACACCTCCTGATATCAAAAAGGTACAAGCAATATCAATGAAATCATCAAAACATACATATTTTAATTTATATAAAACTATTTATATGTACACAATTCAAGTAACTGCATTTAAAAGTATTCCACACATATGTTTAGGTTGAATCTAGGCATCCTCTCCTTTTTGTTTCAAAGTATGAGATCAATGCAATGATGGCTTAACGATACAAAAAAGGATAATAAATCAATTTTAACTATTAATGTACAAGAAATATCAATATGTAATCGTAACATGTATTTAAATATAATTTAACTAATAATTAATTGCTTTTACCAAGTATTACATGTTGTCTAGGTTGAATCTGCATGGACTAGATCCTTTTTGTGATTATGGCTTAAGGATCTATAAAAGGGAAATTTAAGTCAATTTCAACTAATAACACACTTGACTAATATCGAACATGTATTTAATCTATTTAAAAGAACAATATAAAACTAAAACTATATTTACCTGTATTTAACTTATTCCATTGTACCATTTGCATCCTCTCTTTTTGCAATGCATCTATGATTGTCTCGTGATCTTCCATAGAAATTGTCCATAGCACTTTATTTGCAGGTCTTCCATGATACTGATCTAGTTTTATATTTGTTGCCACCACCAAATGTGAATAACATATAATCTTTTTATGTGTTTCATAATCTTCAAATGTAGGTAGACCATTCTTCTGTGTCAGGTATTTTCATAGCCAAGTGCCAACAACCATCATTGGTCCTATTGGAAAACATGAAAACCATCATCAAATAAGTTCTCAAATTTTTCTTAAGGAGATCAAAGACTTGTTCTAAAAAATTGCTTAAGGGGATCAAAAACTTGTTATCAAAATTTTCTTAAGGGGATGTCTTAAGGGGATCACCGTACCTATTGGATAATGATAGCCATCATCATCATCTCGAGGTTCTATTAACTTATGTTTAGTCTCCACACAACAAGCCAACCAATATTCTATTTTCTCTTCATTCCCCTCAAGTGCAACAACATACACATGTCCTGCAAATACAATTTGATTTAATAACTTGCACATATCTATATAAATAATTTAGTATTACAAAATAACTTAATAAAGTGAAATTAAATAAAATAATTTGAATTAAATTACCTTCTTGTATAAGGTCTAAAACACGGTCATAGTCTTCAGATGCAAACACTTGATCATTTTCTTCAATAGTTCTTTCATAGTAATCATGTGCTTGTGCAGGTTTCAATGATCTTTGCTCCCACTGTTCAACCCATTATGTATTTTCACATCCTTCCCAATCTCTTGAGATACAAAACTGGAAAAAACATGCAAGCTCCCTTATCCAAATAGTCCATGTGCTTGTTGTCAAACTCCTAAATGAATTACATTTAGTAGATCCACTAATTGTCTCATAGTCAACTCTAGGTACAATGTTCTCTTCTTCAACCAACCAAAAGAATTGATGAACTGTAGAGTACTCACTTGAACCAGGTGCATATAATCTTGTATTACACCAATCCACAATCCCACATGCATCTTTAAATTTTACTACATCCTCAAATTTTAATTGTTCTCTATCAAGAATTATTTTGACATACACACCAGTTCCATCATGTTATCCTTTACCATGCCCAGCTTCAAAAAAACTCCATATATGTTGGACATTAAGTTCCTTGTGAACCCTACTTAACCAAGAGAACATTTGAGCATTGTTGAACTGCCCCATACAATTATCTAACCATATGAGGTGTTCTTTCATTTGGATTCCTCTTTCTCTTAAATTTCTATAAAATATATTGAAACAATATTGAACAAACTCTGACGAGTGTAACAGGTTGTCACTCAAATAACAATGATACTCCCTCAAAAAAATTCTATCATCATTAGTGCTATCATCTACATGTATATAAACAATATGGAAAAACATAGCTACTTGCACTGAATTATAATACTGTGATTGAATTTCCTCTTGTGGAGCTAGAGTATAATTTTATAATAAATCAACCACTTAAAGTATAGTACCAATTGGAAATGTGTTTCTGTTATGCCTTGCATAACCACCCCATTTTGTTTTGGAACAAAATAGGTCCCCCCTTGTTCTGTTCTATTTCCTTTGGCCTTTGGTTTTCTGCCTTGGGCATTTTTTTATTTTTTCTGATGTGGAACAGGGACCAAAATCGAGCTTGGAATTTCGTCCAAATTCTGGTCTTGTTCCGTTCCCGGTTCCAGTTCTGATAGTTCCTTTGTTTTCCTTTTTCGTTCCCTCGAAGCCGGGTCCAGAGCTAGATCTAAATGCTAAACTTTTTCAAGGTTTCAGATCTGTGTTCCATCCTGACTCCGACTCCGCTTTCCTTTTTTTTTCTTTGTTGGTCATTTTCCTTCAGTTTTCTATCCTACGCCTTAGGAATTTTCTTTTCTTCCTTAAAGGTGCTTTTGTTTTACTCTGGCAGAAGCAAGATCGGTACTGAAACCGAGTTTGGAATAGTGGTTACTTCCATGATCAGTTCCCGTTACAGTTCTGGTTCCGCCCATTTTATTCTTTCACTTTAAATTCCTTGGGCTTTGTCGTGGGATGCTTTCCCCCTTTCTTTTTCCTTCCTTTAGTTTTTTCTTCGTCATCCTTTTGGGTGTTGTCGAAGGCGGGATTGAAACAAAACCCGAACTTGAAACCTCAAAAGTTTCAGGGTCGGATTTGGTTCTGGTCCTGATTCTTCCTGGTTCGTTTCTTCATTTTTCTTCAGTTCCGATCACTTGGTCGAGTGTCGGGTTTTCTTTTTGTGTCATTGCCTTTTTGCGGGGTCGGAGCCGGGACTGCGGTGTGTGTGAGGTTAGCGATTTGTTTGTGTCTTGCCCCCGTTCTGACTCTGGTCCCAGTTCCATCTTGGTTCAGCCCTTGCCAGTTTTGAAGTTAGGTATGTTTCTAGTTCTATTTTTGTTTCGCCTCCACCAGAATTGGGTTTCTTTTGGCTAAAAGTTGAACGCATAGTGAAATGATAAAAAAATAATGATATATTTTGTATGCTTCTGAGGACTAATCGAGACCTTGTTTTGTAGGATTAAATAGTGTACATGATATTTCTCAAGTAGCTCAGTTGGAAGGCATCCCCCAATCCAATTTGGCATAAAATTCCTCTAAGAAGAAAGTCGACAAGACCTTCCAAATGTCTTGTCGACTGGCAGTGTGTTATTCATTTGGGATCCACCGGTCGCCATGACATTTTAAGTGTCGTGGGTCTTCATATATCTCCCTGAAATGCTGAATTCTCACCAAAAGGTGGAGGGCCTCAACATGATGTCCCACTGACAAGCGATGGTCTCGCCGATGGTTTTAAAATCTTCGACGTGACTAATGGAACCTGCTGTGATGTCTAGCTGACCTAAGGATCTCTTACCGACTGGTGAAACCTTCAGTATAATGTTTTGAGCTCAAAGAGGCATCTCGCCGACCCGATGGTGTCTCACTGAAAGGTAAAGGAGGATTGATGAGAGGTCTTTCCAATAATGGGAAGTCCTGCCGATAGCAGTGGGTTTGTCAATTGAAAAGGGATATCGGTATGACCGATAAGAACTCGCCATGACTTTTAACCAATAACGACTGTCTTGCTGATGGTTTTTGTGATATCGATATAGGTTGCATAGCTTGGAATGAGGTCTCATCGACCGCTGTATGTTACGCCGATAGCTTCTAAGAGAGGTATAATCGCATCGGAGAGACATGACAAGTGTCTCACCGACATGTGATTCCATTTGAATGAACTTTGACCGCCCGGGAATCTTGTGTGGCCTTTTGTTCCACCAATTAGAAGGAGCTAAGGGGGCAGACCAGTGACAGTTTGACTGATTGACTACCCCTATGAAGGAAATCAACAGAATGTAAACAATATGGACTTACTATGAGACCTAAAATGATGGAGCAGCTCGGTGAACACTAGTGTGAAGATCTAACAGGATATCTGATGTTGCTTCCAAAGGATGGTCAACTTGCAGAAGGACCCTAAGCACAAGGAAGCCAAAGGAAAGAAATAACCACAAGTCTTAGAAACAACGGTGGTATCTACTGACAGAGGCAGGTCGGTATTAATGGCAATCTTTTGGAACATTCAAAGCAGCCCTTCATGGAAATTCGAAGATGGACACAGAGGCATGAAGTTAATGTTGTGTTTGTAAAAAATCTGAAGGCTTCTCCTGAGGGAAATCCTTCACTGACATTGATAGCAGGGATTCACATTGAATGCAACATTAACTCTATTCAAAAAGATACGGAGGCCGACCCTTCTAAAGGAGGATATTTTTTGTAAAACCCTAAAGCAGGGGCCAATGCATTCTTTTTTTTTGGGCACATTTTGTATATATGGAATTTGGCCTCTTTGTAAGAGGGGGAGAGACATAAAGATAGATTTTTTGAATAGTAGCAAGAGATTAGAAGTTAGATTCAGCATAGATAGTAATGTATTTCTCAAGTTCTCTTAGTATAGATGGAAACAATTTGAAAACATGGATTTTCTGTACACTGGTGATTGTGCTAGATTTGTAAATGTTGCTTATTTGTTCCATTAACAGTAGAAGCAACCAGATTAAAATCTACTTCATGTTGCATTCCAGAATGGTGTTCATCTTGGGTTAATCATTTGATTCGAAAAGCTTTCAAGGAATGAAGTTTTATTTTATGTTTTGTTTAAATAGTGATTTACAATTTGTTGTTAAAATTAGCAATATGAATAAATGAAACTGTGTGTTAATCACAAGTTGGTTTTGTTCTGTAGTTTAGTTAGCAATTCCTTGAAAGGTAACAAGTCTAGTCAAGTTGGATGAATCATTATTCTCTTCAGTTCCAAGCTCTGATCTATCTTTTTCTGTTTCTTTGAAAACCCCAGTTAAAGTAGGTTTGAATTTATGTTTGATCTTAGAACAATCTAGAAGCTCAACACCAGTAGGCCCCTTGAACATTATAGTTCACATCAACCACTGAGTGAAATCAGCACAGTCAAGAACCGATTACAAAGACCTTGGGAGTTAGATATTCATGTGTTATTCTTTCTCTTTCAGGAGAGCAGAATAGTAATATCATGCTTAACTGTTGTTGTGCTCATCTAAACCATCAACAAAAACTAGCGCTAGAAGGAGGGCTAGAAGGGAAAGTTGGATAATACTATGTTTTTCTCACTAGAAAGGTCCCGTAGAGTTCTTTGATTAGCTAAAAATCCACCATCTTTGATAGAACTCAAGACCCCAATAAGACACAAGAGTCACAGGACTTGCTCAACCATCATACCACTCTTGTCAGCTCTGCTCACTCCACCGGGCTTTTCACCAATACCCTAGTGGATACCCATCAATCCACCACCGAATCCATCTCAAATGCCATCACAGCTAGTTCAATCCATCCAACAGCTGGCTCAACCACCACCACCACTACCAATGGAATTTTTTCAAAATAAGCCCTCTCCATTGGGGACTATTCCTGGAGGTTTTCATGATATGCCTAAGAATCCTGAGAAATTCTATCCCAAATACATTCATGGAAAATCAAGGAGAGTTGAAGAGCACATACAAGCTTTTAAGGACACTTGTACCAGAGCTCAGATAGCTCACCATGATGTAGTTTGTAGGTTGTTCCCTTATTCCTTAGGGGATATGGTGTACAACTAGTATCTTAATCTTCCACAAGGTTCTATTCTGACTTGGACACACTTGGAGAATGCTTTCATTAATTAGTTCAGAGTTTATGTGGATCCAACTCTTTTATACCACCAATTTGCTACCATTAGGAATAAGCATGTGAATCATTTCCCTTGTTCAATACCAGGTTTCAATGAGTGTATAGGAGACTACAAGACCCCTACCTAGTCACTGAGAATAGTGCCATTCAAGCATACTTTAGGGTTATAGACCCTTTGCTAAGTTTGTTCCTGCAAAGAACTTATCATCCTGCAGACATTGATTCCCTGTCTAAAGTTACCACCTAGCCATCAAACTGCAACAACAAATTAGCTCTCAACAAGGAAGTTTGGGAGGAGGTTTTCCTTCAATAGGGTATCAAATACCTAGCCCAACCCCTTTATTCAATACTGTCCCAGGGATGTCTCCTTCCCTTTATGGGCCCATGTCTAAGTTGCAGACTCAACCTCCTGTTCCATTCTTTGCCAACGGAGCTCCTAACCTCTTTCAGCAATCAAAGGCTCATCATAGTCTGCAAGGTCATCACAACCAAGCTGGAACACCAAATCATGTTAGTCAGCCACTTGTTGCTAAGAGTGTTGAAAGTGAAAAGATAGTTCAACTTACAAACAAGGTAGAGACCTTAAAGAAAACTCTGTCTCAAGTCACAAATGACAAGGCTCAACTTAGATTGAACCCCTCTCACAACCAGGGTAATTATCAGAATAACAACAATCATAGCCAAAGGGGCTATCAAGGCCAAAAATCCCCTAACCTAGGTTATCAAAATCAAAATAGAGGAATTAACCAGAGGCCAAATAACAACTGAAAATGGAATACAGGGCCCAAAAATGGTGGAGTTTCTCACAATTATCAAGCTAATGAGGAAAGGTCACATACTGCAAATGTGGCTGACCTTAATTTTATGACTAATTGGTGTATGTTGCATGATATTGCAACCCATTATGAGGTAAACTGCCCTAAAATGGAGAAAGTTGTCAAGATGGCATAGGCAGATGCCCAACCGTTCCAAGGGAATTCAAATAAAGAAGGTGGCTCAGTAGATTCAACAATGAGTTATGACATCTTTGAGAAAGAACCTTCATTTCCAATGCAAAGTGAGAATGAACCAAAGGAAGATTCGTATGATGCCCAAGCCTTTCAGAAAAAGGGGGGACACTTCCTAAGAAATCAGAATAAGGGTTTGTTCACTACATCAACACCACCTAATCACATGGTGCCTCTGAATCAAAGTGCTAATAACAACCCTCCACCAAAAGGTCCACCTGACTTCCATAACAAAGGTAATTCATCTGTTCTTTTCAAAGGTAATGCAAGTTATAACACAGAGTTTGATATTGTTTCTGAGATGTAGAAACAAAAAAACCTCTTTGTCATACTTCAACATACTAAAGTGGTGCCCTGCTCAACGAGAGATGGTGCTCAAAGCTTTAGAACAAGTTGATACATCAAAAGGGAAAACCAAGGTGGCACCCACCATAGACATGAATGTAGCTTTGTACAAGAGCAAGATAGGTACCCCACCATTTCTTTTAAGTTTAAGAATCTATGGGAAGAATCTACATAATTGTTTGTTAGATTTAGGGGCTTTTGGCAATGTTATGCCATTTTCTATATGAAAGAAATTGGGACTAAACCCTGTCCAGACAAACAAGAAGGTCATCCAACTTGACAAAACATAGGTCAATGTAGTGGGAGAATTGAGAAACATACATGTGCAAGTAGGGTCTGACCCTAGGATCCTAACCAACATAGATATTCAAGTAGCAGACATTCTCGAGACTTATGGTATGTTGTTGAGCAAAGATTTGATGAAAAGTATAGGGGGATATCTCTCCCTTGACTTTTCACATATGTGGCTACCATGGAGGGGAATTCCCATGCAGATTAGGATTGATAGTGAACCTCACCTCAAGCATGTCATCATTGAATATGATTTCCCTAATGAGGTAGCCTATTTCGAAACTAAGATAGGGGTTTATAAAAGAGAAGAAATCTTGACCTTTTCAGTTTTGGATTCTAAAGACATGTCAACAAAAGAGTTCCCTGATTCTACGACTAATGAAAATCAATAGGCATTAATCAAGAGATTGCAATAGGATCAGCTGGTCTTAGGGGAAGATATCGATCTACAAAGTCTTCTACTTCCTAATTGGTGCAGGGTGCACTACCAAAATCATTCAAAATTAACCTGCCAACCCTGCATCAACATTTTAAATTATGTCTTCCAAGCTGAGGAAACTAGCCCAAGTCACTTTGAGAACATTGCATATCACTTCTCATTTGAATCCAAAGATGCAGTAATGTTAACCAGGGACAAGATACCTTCAAAGGAAGTTCCTTCTCAATTTGAACTTACCCTAGACACATTTCCAAATCAACATATTTGTAAGGAACAACCCCAAGGTTTATTCGACACCCCTGCACTGACAAGTATACCAAAACCTGAGGGATTAATCAAAGATACAAGTGACTATCAGAAGGATAGCCATAGATTATATGATATATCTGTGCAGGAATTGGAAATTACACCTGAGGAACCGGTTGAACACCCGTTCCCTATATCTGATGCAAAAGATCAAGTAGCCCCACCTCTGGCTCATTTTATCCCAATGCCCACAATAACCCCCAAAGGATCAACCCCAACTCATGACCAGCTATGGACCCTCACGTTTGATGGATCCAAATCCAAAACAAGTTGTGGTGTTGGGATTGAATTAACCAGCCTAAAAGGGAAAACTTTCTTTGCTTCTTATAGGTTGTAGTTTGGGTGCACTAACAATGTAGTAGAATATAAAGCTCTAGCTCAGGGGTTGATGTTTGCACATAAGAAGAAAGTCATTGCCTTGATGGTTAAAGGAGATTCAAAAATAGTTATCAGGAAAGTGCACAGCCAATACACATGTCACAATAAAAGGCTGGCAGCATATAGAAATAGGGTATGGAACCTAATTGAAGACTTTGATGCTTTTGGAATTAGCTTAGTCCCTAGAGAAGAAAATCAAATAGCTAATTCATTAGTTGTTGCTGCAAGTACCTTGGAACCTATGCAAGGCTGCAAGCTTAAAATATTCTCATTAGAATTGATATCCACCCCAGCTGTTCTTGATAATGTCAGGAACTTCCAAGTTTTTGATGATGATCGACATATCCTTGCTTTTCTAGCAAGCTCAGATGTTTTTGAAGGACATATCATTGATGATTCCAACAGGGATCAAGGAGATTGGAAACCTGAAGATTGTGATACAAAGGGGGTCCTCAATTTAAAAAGCAATAGCGTACCCAAGGGAATGGTGGCCTTGGAAAAGATTTTTGATTTAGACCCAAGGGCTCAAGAGAAGATATCAGTTGAAGATAAGGGAGGTGAATATGAAACTATTAACCTGGCTAATTTTGGCCTAGAAAGAAATGTTTACATAGGGAAAGCTTTCCCTAAAGCAATCAAAAAAGACATACTGAGGGCACTGAAGAAATATATTGTTGCGATAGCCTAGGGATATGAAGATCTAAAGACATTTGATGCTTCTATAATGACTCATACTTTCCCTTTGAATCCAAAAGCTAAACCATTTCGATAGAAGCAGTGCCCTCTCAACGCCCTGATTGAACAATTGATCCTTAAAGAAGTTCAAAAATTGCTTTCTACAAGAATAATCTTCCATGTACAACATTCAACATGGGTGGCTAACTTAGTTCTAGTCCATAAGAAAAATGGGGAGATTAGGCTATGTGTAGATTTCAGAAATCTGAACAAAGCTTCGGAAAAGGACAACTACGGTCCACTCCCTTCTCTGGACAAAGTATTGCAAACTGTCAATGAATCTCAGATGATATCATTCTTGGATGGTTATTCTAGATACAATCAGGTGATGGTTAATTGTGAAGATAGAATGAAGACAACCTTCACTACTAGTGGGGAACATTTACTTACAAAAGGATGCCATTTGGTCTGATAAATACTGGAGCAACCTTTCAACATTCCATGGATGCTGTATTCAAAGATCTGATTGGAAAATGCATCATTGTCTACATGGACGACCTGACAGTTTTCTCCAAAGATAGACTAAACCAAGTTGCAGACTTAGCTAAAGTTCTTGAAAGATGTATCTAGTATGGCATCTCCTTGAATCCTAAAAAGTGTGTGTTCAGGGTTTCTGAAGGGAAGCTCTTGGGACACATAATCTCAAAAAGAGGAATATCGATCGACCCAAACCGAGTTGAGTCCATTCTGAAGATAGCCATGCCAAGAAGCAAGAAGGAGATGAGATCCTTCTTTGGAAAGATCAACTTCATGAGAAATTTTATCACAAGCTTTGCAGAAATTGTTAAACCACTGAACGAAATGATGAAGAAATATGCCAAAGTAGAATGGAGTAAGGAGGAAAAGGTTGCATTTTCACAGTTCAAGCGATCCATTTCAGAAGCGCCAGTCCTTACCAGCCCTGACTACTTGAGGCCATTCTATATTTATTATTTTTCCTCTGAACATTCCTGTGTAGCCGTCCTAACTCAACGGAGAGAAGATGCAGAGGAGAAGCCAATCATTTGCATGAGTTCTTCATTCAAGAATGCTGAAATTAAATATTCACCTCTTGAAAAACAAGCTTTTGCGCTGGTCAGAGATGTCAAGAAGTTTAGGCACTACATTCTCCGAAGTCAAATCATTGTTGTAGTTCTTGATGTAGCTGTGAAGTCTCTACTTATGTAGAGCAAACTAGGAGAACGAAGAGGAAAATGGATGGCTATTTTGCAGGAGTTCGACCTGGAGATACACCCTATGAAACTTGTCAGAGGTACAAGCTTGTCTAAATCCATGGTGAATGTTGGTGAGAACATTATTTGTCAGCAATACACAACTCAGTCCTTTTCCAACGACCCTTGGTATGCTAATATCATTTATTTCATGCTCAAAAATCGATGTCCAGAGGGAATGAATACGACTCAGAGGAGACCACTAAGGATAAAGAGCTCGCATTATATTCTCAAAGGAGGATTTCTATACAGGAATAATTTTGAGGGAGTGTACCTACGATGCCTTGACCAGCAAGAGGCTAAACACGTGATCACTGAATTTCATGGGAAACATGGCACAAGTCATGGTTCTGCAAATTCATTAGCACATCAGATCCTCTTATCTGGTTATTACTGGCCATGTGTGTTCAAAGATTCCCATCAGTATGTGAGAACATGTCACATATGTCAAATTTCTGCATCAAAAGAATGTCATTCAACCATGCCATTGCAGCCTGTCTATGAGGTAAGGCCATTTTCCCAATGGGCATTGGATTTTATTGGGGTAATTAACCCAAATTTTTCTACAGAATGCAAATTTATTTTGACAGCCACTAATTACTGCACAAAGTGGATAGAGGTTGTACCTTGGAAAAATAGCACAATAGAGGTGGTAATCAAGTTCCTCACAGAATGCATCACCACTAGGTTTGGAGTGCCCTTCACATTGGTATGTGACAATGGCTCTTCCTTTTCTTTTGTTGAATTCATTTCATGGGAATATGATCACAAAATTGTTCTAAAGTATTCTTCAAACTATTACCCACAAGGAAATGGAGTTGCAGAGTCAACCAATAAGAATCTCTTAGGGGTGGTTAAAAAACTATTAGAGAACAATCCTACAGACTGGCACACCCAGCTAAGGTTTGTGTTATGGGCAGATAGGACTAGGATCAAGGCTACTTTAAATACTTCACCATTCAAGCTAGTGTATGGACAAGACCCTGTGTTCCCTATTCACTTGCAAATACCTATCCTTGAGTTCATGCAGAAATTCTACTCTAGTGATGATAGGATAGAGGTAAGATTAGCCGCCTTGTTGAAATTAGAAGAGGAGAGAAATGTCACCTTGTAGCAATTCTTTAGACAATAGGCTGTTGTCAAACGTTGGTTTGAAAAAAGAGCCAAAATCAAGGCTTTCAAAATATCTAACCTTGTGCTACTATGGGATAAAGCTAGTGAAAAGAAGGGCAGTCACCAGAAATTTGATAAGCTCTGGTTAGGTCCTTATCAAGTTGCAGAGATCCTAGGAGAAAATGATTTCCAGTTGAGCAGTTTAACTGGAGAACTTGTTCCCTTTCCTGTCAATGGACAGTTTCTTAAACACTATTTTGAGTCGTAAAGCTTAGTAATTTTTTGTTCTACATGTAAATAGTTTGTTGTTCTTTATGTAAATAATTTGTTTATTTCCTGTTTGTAAATAATTTGTTTATTTCATGTTTGTAAATAATTTTCTTTTATGTTTGTAAATAGCCCTGTTGTTGTTTGCTTGTTCTTTCTTTCTATCCTTTCTTTTCCTTTGTTGTTTGGTGTCTGTCTTGTTTTGTTCTTTGGGGTTTATCTGTTCTTTCCATCTTTAAATAGTGGGTTGTTATCTGAAGCATACTTTGGTTATTAGGAGAGAAGTGGTTTAGATATTTTCAGGTTTGCTGATTGGGTGATTTTTTCCTAAACCCTTTGTTTTATGCCCATTTCCAATAAGAGTTGTGGAAAGTCTTGAAAACAAGGTTCAAAGTAAGTAACCTTCATTAGTTGCTCTAAATTTGTCACAAATCGTCAAGATAATCTCCCTTTGTAATGGTATATTTTTCCTAGGATGATAGTGTTGTAAGACTTGAGTGAAAAATCTGATCTCCCAAGTGTTGTTATGAGGACCATGGTAGTTTTCAACCCAGAAAAGATGTTAAACATCTGACATATTGAGAAAAAATTGAATGAAATATTTGAAGCTCCAAGAGCAAAAAAAAAGAGAGAGAGAACTATCTAAAGAGAAAAAAGGACTCAATATGAATGGGTGATTCTAGTATCTCTACCAGGGCTATGGACGCCTGACTCGTAGTAGAGCAATGCTGCGAGAAAACTAGATGTATCTCCATCGAGGCTATCGATGCCTGACTGGTAGCAAAGCAATGCCCAGGATATCATTGTACAACAGCTAAAGGGAATCAACTCATGTAGCTCAAATCTTGCACATTGTTGTTCAAAAGATGAGGAAAACTTTATAGAGGGATAATACATAATCAAGCGCACACATAGATTCCGGGTAGCCACTGTTGATTTACATTTGAGATTCTAGCTCAACCTTGGTTGTTAAAACTGACCGAACTGGAGTTGTGATGTTCATAAACCAAGAGTTTTGGGTAGCTAAATTCTTCAGTTTCTTGAAAATGGTTAAACCATTTTCCCAGCCAAGTCACCATTTGTTCTGCCTTGCATAACCACGCCATTTTGTTTTGGAACAAAATACGTCCCCCCTTGTTTTGTTATGTTTCCTTTGGCCTTTGGTTTTCTACCTTGGGCATTTTTTTATTTTGTTGAATGCGAAACCGGGACCAAAATCGAGCTTGGAATTTCGTCCAAATTATGGTCTTGTCCTATTCCCAATTCCAGTTTCGACAGTTCCTTTGTCTTCCTTTTTCATTCTCTCGGAGCCGGGTCTGGAGCTGGATCTCAATGTTAAACTTTTTCAAGGTTTCAGATCCATGTTCCATCCCAACTCTAACTCCGCTTTCCTTTGTTTTTTCTTCATTGGTCATTTTCCTTCAGTTTTGTGTCCTGTGCCTTAGGAATTCTCTTTTCTTCCTTAAAGGTGCTTTTGTTTTACTCTGGCAGAAGTGAGATTGGGACTAAAACTAAGTTTGGAATAGTGGTTACTTCCATGATCAGTTCTTGTTACAGTTCCAGTTCCGCCCGTTTTATTCTTTTGCTTTAAATTCCTTAGGCTTTGTCGTGGGATGATTCCCCCCTTTCTTTTTCATTCCTTCGGGTTTTTCTTCCTCGTCTTTTTGGGTGTTGTCAGAGGCGGGATCGGAATGAAACCCAGACCTAAAACCTCAAAAGTTTTAGGGTTGGATTTGGTTCTGGTCCCGGTCCCGGTTCTGCCTGGTTCGTTTCTTCATTTTTCTTTGATTCTGATCACTTGGTTGAGTGTCGGGCTTTCTTTTTGCGTCGTTGCCTTTTTGCGGGGTTGGAGCCGGGATGGCGGTGTGTGTGAGGTTAGCGATTGGTTTGTGTCTTTCCCCCATTCCAACTTCAATCCTGGTTCCATCTTGGTTCCACCCCCACCAGTTTTGAAGGTAGGTATGTTTTTGCTTCTGTTTTGGTTTTGCCTCCGCTAGAGTTAGGTTTTTTTTGGCTAAAAGTTGAACGCATAGTGAAATGATAAAAAAATAATCATATATTTTGTATGCTTCTGAGGACTAATGGAGACCTTGTTTTGTAGGATTAAATTGTGTACATGATGATATTTCTCAAGGAGCTCAGTTGGAAGGCATCCCCCAATCCAGTTTGGCATAAAATTCCTCTAAGAAGAAAGTCAGCAAGACCTTCCAGATGTCTTGCCGACTGGCAGTGTGTTATTCATTTGGGATCCAGCGGTTGCCATGACATTTTCATCGCCGTGGGTCTTCATGTGTCTCCCTGACATGCTAAAGTCTTGCCAAAAGGTGGAGGGCCTCGACATGATGTCCTACCGATAAGCGATGGTCTCGCTGATGGTTTTAAAACCTTTGGCATGACTAATGGAACCCGTCATGATGTCTGGCCAACCTAAGGATCTCTTACCAACTGGTGAAACCTTCAGTATAATGTTTTGAGCTCGGAGAGGCATCTCGTCGACCCGATGGTGTCTCACTGAAAGGTAAAGGGGGCTCAATGAGAGGTCTTTCCAATAATGGGAAGTCCTACTGATAGCGGTGGGTTTGTCAATAGAAAAGGGATATCAGTATGACTGATAAGAACTCGCCATGACTTCTGACTAATAATGACTGTCTTGCCGATGGTTTTTGTGATATCGATATAGTTTGTGCAGCTCGGCATGAGGTATCGTCGACCATTGTATGTTACGCTGATAGCTTATAAGAGAGGTATAATCACATCGGGGAGACACATCCAGTGTCTCACCAACATGCAATTCCATTCTAATGACCTTTGACCACCTGGGAATCTTGTGTGGCCTTTTGTTCCACCAATCAGAAGGAGCTAAGGGGGTGGACCAGTGACAGTTTGACTAATTGACTACCCCTATGAATGAAATCAATAGAATGTAAACAATATGGACTTACTCTGAGACCTAAAATGATGGAGCAACTCGGCAAACACTAGTGTGAAGATCTAATGGGATATCTAATGCTGCTTCCAGAGGATGGTCAACTTGCAGAAGGACCCTGAGCACAAGGAAGCCAAAGGAAAGAAAGAACCACAAGTCTCAGAAACAACTATGGTATCTACTAACAGAGTCAGGTCGGTATTAATGGCAATCTTTTAGAACATTCAAAGCAGCCCTTCAGGGAAGTTCGAAGGTGGACACAGAGGCATGAAGTTAATGATGTGTCTGTAAAAGATCTGAAGGATTCTCTTGAGGGAAATCCTTCACCGACATGGACAACAGGGATTCACATTGAATGCAACAATAACTCTATTCAAAAAGATCTGGAGGCCGACCCTTCTAAAGGAGGATATTTTTTGTAAAACCCTAAAGCAGGGGTCAGCGCATTCTTTTTTTTTGGGCACATTCTATATATATGGAATTTGGCCTCTTTGTAAGAGGGGGAGAGACATAGAGATAGAGTTTTTGAATAGTAGCAAGAGAGTAGAAGTTAGATTTAGCATAGATAGTAATGTATTTCTCAAGTTCTCTTAGTGTAGATGGAAACAATTTGAAAACATGGATTTTCAGTACACTGGTGATTGTGCCATATTTTTAAATGTTACGTATATGTTTCATTAACAGTAGAAGCAACCAGATTAAAATCTACTTCATTTTGTGTTCTAGAATGGTTTTCATCTTGGGTTAATCATTTGATTCGAAAAGCTTTCAAGGAATGAAGTTTTATTTTATGTTTTGTTTAAATAGTGATTTACAAGTTGATGTTAAAATTAGCATTGTGAATAAATGAAACTGTGTGTTAATCACAAGTTGGTTTTGTTTTGTAGTTTAGTTAACAATTCCTTGAAAGGTAACAAGTCTGTTCAAGTTGGATGAATCATTATTCTCTTCAGTTCCAAGCTCTGATCTATCTTTTTATGTTTCTTTAAAAACCCCAATTAAATTAGGTTTGAATTTATGTTTGATCTTAGAACAATCTAGAAGCTCAACACCAGTAGGCCCCTTGAACATTATAGTTCACATCAACCACTGAGTGAAATTAGCACAGTCGAGAACCGATTACAAAGACCTTGGGAGTTAGATATCCATGAGTTATTCTTTCTCTTTCAGGAGAGCGGGATAGTAATATCCTACTTAACTGTTGTTGTGCTCATCTAAACCATCAACAGTTTCTACATGTGCAAAATTCTCCATCAAGCCATCGAGCATATTGAGAGTGCATGACATATTTTGGTATAATCTTATTCTTAAATTCACTCATGAATGCATGCACTCTAACTTTTTCTATAACTAAATCACAACGCTTTCCTATTTTTCCATCTTTTAAAGAATAGTGAATATTCTTAAATCTTTTAACATCTACTAATTGTTGTCCAAAATCATTATCAACACTTTCATACATACAAATTCTTAAGAATGAAAGATTTCCACAGTCAATGCATTGTCTAGAAATACAAGAACTTAAATAAAACAATTTACCATTAGATCTTTCACAAAACAAACCTAAAATAAACTCCCTTATTGCTTCAGGTGGCATATTAATACCACATTCCTATATAATCATGTTAGTATGCAAGGTACAACGTATATATCAAAAAACATCATAAAAGCAATGAAATTGAACATGTCTTTTACAACAACAAGATATTCGTTGCTTATTAATTTTTGCATACCAGGGTTTGCATTTTTAAAAAGACCTTTGACTTATTTTAATATTACCAGGTAACACTAAATCACCACAAAATTTTCTATAAAATTCAATTTTTATTGTATCTAATAGGTGTTTTGGGTGAGGGCCACGAACTTTGGACCCCACCCTTAATTTTAAAACATCTCTAGAATTAGATGAAACCCTAGTATTATCATGCCAATATTTTTCAATCAAATATTTAATTTCAACATTCAATTTCATATTAGACCTCTGGAGTTGAACGTTGAAACTCCAACATTGGTTGATAGGATGATTTTCTATACTTTCTCTTCTTTTTGCTGCTCTTAGCAATGTTTTAGGATGTATTTTTAAAACTTCACTAATATTGCTTACCATTATTTTATTCAAAGTTGCTTTATTAACTATAGCAGTTATAGCTCTTCTTGTTGTATTTTTATCTTTAGATCGATTATTTTTCCCAATAGATTGAATGGCACTAGCAACAGTAGACATAACATGTTTTAATGATTGATCTTTTCTTTTTGGTTTAACAAAAAAGCCTAACCTTTTCATTATTTTCTTCATTTTTTGCATTCTCATCAATTGCATCATTAGTTGACATTGAAATGCATTTTTTTACAATAAAATAATTTTTGTATATTCTATTCTCATGTGTTCTTATTTGCCTCCAAGAAATTTGACCAAGAAGATTATTGAAAACACCACTTTCAATTTTTTTTTAAAAAGTATTTTCATTAAATTCAACATCACATTCTAGATTTTCATCTTCATCTTCATTTTCATTTTCATTTTCAACTTCAAAACAATTTACATTTTCATCTTCATTTTCATCAACAAAATAGTTTTCATTTTCATTTCCATCAACAAAACAGTTTTTGTTTTCATTTTCAATAAAAGGATCATTCTAATTTTTATTTTCAACAAAATATTTTTCATTTTCATTTTCAACAAATTGTATAAAAGTTTCATCTCTCCAAATATTATCAATTTCAACATCGTTAAGTCCAGCATCTTGTAAAACTTCTACATACGAATTTACCATTTCACTAACATGTGGATTTGAAGACGTACTTGGATTTGTGCATAGTGAAACATTATCCATGCCATTGAAAGAAGGATTTGAAGACATAGTATGACTTGCTTGTATAATCATATTCTTCTCCAAATTGACTTCTTGCAAATTAGCTTCATCTACAACCATGGTCTCCTCAATGTTTTCATCTTCAATAGTTGTGGAATTGGATGCTCCACCATCATTCATTGATTTAATTCTCATTCTTCTTTCTCTTTGTCATTGTTTCTCCTTCTCTCTATTTTCTTCAGCTTCTTGAGGATTCAATATCTTCCTCCTCTTATTACGAGCTTTTGAACCCATGATTATAAAATTCTCAAGCATAAATGAATGTCAATAGTGAAATTCTTCAAAAAATTCAATCCAAATTGGAAGTTGAAGACCTATAAGGACAAAATTATTCCTCTTGTGTTCCTCAAAACAAGTAGAAAACTAGCACAATTCCACTTTAAAAACTATATTCTTCATGCCTCTTTTGAAAAATTCAATCCATATTGCAAGTTGAAGACCTTTTTTTCCTCCAAACAAGTACAAAACTAACACAATTCCACTTCAAAAATGGTTTACATGATGCCTCCTTTGAAAAAATCAATCAAAAATGCAAGTTCACCACCTATAAAGATAATAGTTGATGAAAAATAGCCCAATGTGTTGTACTCAGTCGTACATGTGAAGTTGCAGACTTCACAATAAATTTTGGCAATAAATTTAAATAAAACAGTTAAAAAAAATGGTATAAAATAGGATCCCGTTTATTAAAAATGAGATCTCATTTTATAATCGGGATCTTGTTCCCTAATATTAAATGTGGGGACCATTGGCAAAGGAACGGGATCCCGTTTATAAAATGGGATCTCATTTCCCTGTCAACGGTCACCACATTTAATATTAAGAAACGGGATCCCGATTTACAAAATGGGATCCCATTTTTAATATTAAATGTGGTGACCGTTGATAGGGAAACGAGATCTCGCTTTATAAACGAGATCTCGTTCCTTTGTCAATGATCCCCACATTTAATATTGGGGAACGTGATCCCATTTATTAAAAACGGGATCCCGTTCCCCAATATTAAATGTGGGGACCATTGACAAAGGAACGGGATCCCATTTATAAAGTGGGATCTCATTTCCTTGTCAATGGTCACCGCATTTAATATTAAGAAACGAGATCCCAATTTACAAAACGGGATCCCGTTTCTAAAAATTTGAAATTGGATTTGCTTTGTGGTCCGGTTTTTTGCTTGTATTTTGATTCGAGAAAAGCATTGGGAATCTGAGCCTAGGCCTTCAACCTGGTTTGACCTGCAAGTTGAAGGTCCTAACAATGTCAGAGAAAAATACCGAGTTTAGACATATGGTTGATGACTTTTTTTTTCAGAATCTTTTGACAAAATTAAAACCCATTTTAGATGAGATAGTGCATATTCCAAATATGTAATTTTTTTTACAATTGGATTACTTTTTATATTTTTCAATTAATTTCTGATGAAACTAGTCCATAAACTTTAAATATCAAGGTTTTCTACTATTTTAATAACTTTTGATCAACATAACATTTTGACGAACGGATTGCATGAGAACATACTTTAGAAAATTATTTTCAATTTAAAAAAAATCAAAAAATGATAAGTTTAGGTCATCTTATGCATGTTGTACACGACAATTTTTCAAAATGACAAATATGGCTAATAAAAATTTAACAAAAAAAAATCAATAAAAAATTACAAAAAAATATCAAAAATGTGCTTCAGTGAGTCACAAATCTTTTCCCAAAAGGATTTATAAAAATACAATTATTTAGGTCAAAATATGGATGTCGTACACGTGCATGGTATGGTAAAAAAAAGTGACTTTTAAACAGTGGTTTTTAGAAACACCTATTGAAACTTCAATTTGTACCATCTGGATATTGAAATAAATTACATATTTGGAAACTAGACTCTGAGTACTACATTTTATGATAAATGAATTTTTTGAAGATTCCATCTATAAGTGCTTCAAATTTTAAGGTCAAATGTGTCAATTTCTGAAAATCGGGGAAAACACTTCCACTTTTTGGCCAAAAAGTGGACTCAACTTCTTTCCAGCACCCACATCCTTTAGAGAAAGGTAAGTTAAGGCAGCCCTCCTCTCTTGACTCTTCGTGACCTAGAACCTTGAAATGGTTGGTCCCCCTCTTACATTTTTGGTGAACCTAACATGAAAAACGTCTACCCATTTGTCTGTGTTGAAACTTTTCCCGTGTACCTTGTGATTGTTGTAACCCTGAGTGTTGTGAAGGTTTATGAGCATCACAACCCAGCCCACGAATTTTGGATACGTTGTCAGGAGAAGTGTGTGACACGTACCAATGGAAAAGATGAAGGTCACTTCTAGTTTCACCTCTAGTTTTCCCACTAGTTTAACTAAAGATTTTACCACTGTTTTTCGTACAAACTATGTTGAAGAGATGGGTTTCATGGAAGAGACCACTTGTGTGCCTACTCCCGCATCCCCTACAACTTCATCTATAGATGAGGATGATGTGGTATGTATTCCTATGGAAAACCCTATGGCATTAGATAATAGATTGTTAGACCTTGTGCACCACTTAGAAAAAGCACCAAACATGGAAAGAGTCGCTAGACTTGCAAGTGAGGTAAGACAGTTGCTAGGGAAAGATCAAACAAGCATATAATTTTTACGTGGCCTCGCTGATCTAACCAAAGCCTATGTCCCTTTGTATAGGCCTAGATCAAGTGCCACCCAAGGAGAAGTGCTTGATTCCTATGAAAGACAACTAGGTTTCTTGATTCCCACTACATCTATATGCATGACTGAATCAAGGCCCTCGATCAATATCCCTTTTTCTCCTCAAGAACTCCACAACCTCAAGGTGAGTAAAACACCCCTTGGGTTTAGTTTCAATCCTCCTACTACCCCTGGTGGTGGAGGCTCAGGTGGAATGAGTGGAAATGGCTTTGGTAGTGGAGGTGGTGTTGGCGGAGGTAGCTTTGGTGGAGGTCATGGAGGCAATCTTGGTAGTGGAGGTGGCTCCAACGAAAGTCATGGCGGTGGCTCTGGAGGTGGTTTCAGAGGTGGTGATGGTGGTGGCAATTCTGGAGGTTCCACTGGTCCTATGTCATCTACTAACCCTACTTTGAATTCCCTATGTTAGAACATGGATCGAATATAGAACCAGCTGACGAGTCTCTCCCAAGCCTTTACCCATCCTATCTTTCAGCCCTTCTTTCGACATAGCCCATTGTCGGTGACAATCCTAAGCACTCCCTTCCCACAAGGAATGGAGATTCCCAAATTCAAAAATTATGGTGGAAAGGGGGACCCACAAATGCATGTTTCTAACTTTAATGCCATGTGTACAAAATTCTTTCATCACGATGCGTTGATGGAAAAATTATTTCCTTGATCTCTTAAGGATACAACACTCGAATGGTATTGTTCCTTGCCCAACAATTCTATTTCCTCATTTGACCAATTTGTAAATTAGTTTCTCTAACAATTCCAAGCCAATATCGGATTGAAGATGACCTTTTCAGATCTCGTTCAATGCAAGCAAAGGGATAAGGAGAAAATAATTGATTGCATAATTCTTTTCACAGATCTCGTACCCATTTCTTGATTCTGATGTGTAGAAGGTGTTCATAGGGAAACCGCAGAGACCTTAGCAGGAAAAGTTTTCCCTTATGAAATACCCTTCTTTCGCACATTTGTGTGTGGCATTACACGAGTATCAATAGATGGTAGTTCAATTCAGGGATCCTCCTTGCACTCCCATTCAAAAGTAAAATTCATTGTATTGATCTCAGGAAAAGGAAAGGTTGTTGTGAATGTAGTAGCTACAACAAATGATAATGGCCTTAGATGCAACAGAAAGTTCACAAAGTTAGTAGAATCTTATTCTTCCATCTTGCAAAAGTTTTTGAAGGATAAGATCATAACCTTGGAGAACCCTAGACCTCTCAAGCAACTTACCTTTGATTGGTACAATGCAAACAACTTCCATTAGTACCATCGAGTCAATGGACATGGTACTGAATTTTGTATGCACCTGCATCACAAGATACAAGACCGCATCGAGGATGATAATAATTGTCTCAATGGGAGAAAAAAAAATGTGAACAAATCGGTGGTGAAAGAAAATTGTGGGTTACAAATATACATGGACCCGTTTCCAGCCCATTCTACTAGCTTAATTATTGATCCCTCTAATTCTACCACTCAACCCAAGTCGTATGTTAACGTGGTCATAGTCACTCCTTCTGTGCAGCCTACGATTGGATCGTCGGATGTGACATTCACCCCATATGATATTCCCTTGAACAACAAACCCTCTCCCCTCTACATTCCCACTTGTCTCAACGGGAACATTGTGATAGGGGTCCTAGTTAACCCTACAAGCCGAGTGAATATCATTACAGAGGATATATTGTGGCTGAATTCATTGCAAAGGAAGGAGTATGAAGAAATAAAGTCCATCATTTGTATGCATGATGGCCTTGCTCTCAAGCCATATGGCTCAATAACTCTGTTTGTCCTAGTTGGACCTAAGACTGTAGACATAATCTTTGATGTTATACCAAAATCGCATTTTTTTTAGAGTAAAATATCTTGGCTAGCTTCCATGAACGGAATCACTTTCTTCATTCATAAGTGTTTGAAATTCTCTCACGAAGGTGTTGTTCATGTGGTGCATGACACTAGATACCATCCATTGGTGTCCCATGGGGACTACTCATTGGATCATTTTTGTCCCACCCCAGTCGGTCCACTTCCCCCAAGAATGGTCCTCCTTTACAAAAGTTATGTGAAGTATAAGACTGGGGGCAAGGGACATCCAAATTTGACCCTTCCGATAGTGTAGCAGCAAGCTACCTCCTCTTCTCAAAATGGAAAGGAGAATGCTACCTATCCTTTGGGTGCTTCTTCTGCTCCTCTTTCTAAAGGAGTTTTGGATGAATACTCTTGACTTTTACCTAAGGACTCCAATGGTACCGTCTTGGCGCAAACCCAAGATTCGAATATCTGATCTTCCTACTATACCTTCTAGACCTTGGTCCTACCTATATGGTAGAAGGAAGGGTCCTCACGGGGAATCCCCTACGTCTTGGCCTCTGCAGCCTCCCACTGCTTCTACTCTAAAAGTAGTAAATGGGAAGAGGCTCGCCTTCGAGGCGCTAAAGTCGAATCCTCCCACTATCTCTCAATCACTCCCATTCAAGAATTTGTCCTCCACTAGAAACAACTATGATGGACACCCCTATGGCTGAGTAGGAGCCTTTTGTCCCTTTGCAGCTCCCGACCTCTAGCTCAAATAATCATAGAAACCACCTTGTCTGTGAGCACAAGCACAGTAAAAAGGATCTAGCAGCTGAGCAGGCCGCTTTGCAGAAGAAGGAAGAGGAGATGACCACCCCTACTTTAGGGCCCCTTGTTGTGTCCTCCTCTCTCCCCCCCTCAGCTTCCATTAAATCTAGTTCAACCTCACTTTTGGCTCCTATTATGAGTGTGAGTGCACCTGACCCTAAAAAGGTGTAGGTATTTATTGTTCCTTCAATTGAGCCACCCCTTTTTATGTCCCTTCTAGACATCCCACCTTTCCCTAAGCCCATGGATATGTCGAATAGCTCAGTGGTATCTGCCACAATTTTCTCATCCTCCTCCTCCATGCCTCCTGCCTTGTCTGTGGGGAGTTCACATCTCCTGATGAAGTAGAATATGGAGTTTTTCCCTTCCAAAAACAGAGGGCGTAAGAGGAATCCACCTTCTCTGAAGGGTGGTATTGTGCTAGCTTGTTCCGTTCTAGTGACAGAGAAGGTCCTGGCCTCCCCTGAGTTTGTCACTACTCCTGAATCACTCGATGAACCAAGCGATGAATCTTGGACACCGTCCTCCCCATCTATTGAGGTACAACATGGAACTCTTGGAAAGTGCATGTTTAACTCTCTGGAAGAAGTTCTGGCCTTTTTGGTGACATTCGCAAAATCGTTGACCATAGCTCCATAAGATCTGAGAGAAGAAGACTGTTGATGGGTATTTTTACACACTTTCTCAATACAAGTAATGCTTATGTGCACTACCTCTCTTGAAAGGAAATCTACAACTGCAAGCTACTGAAATTCTCCCCAAGGTCTCTCAGGTGTCAGGTCATGACTTGCATGGAACTTCTTAGTTTATTTTGATGTGATTTTGTTGGTAATTAGAGGGCGGACTTACGTAGCTGGATGTGAAGTGGATCATGAAATCTGAAGTTTCCAAGATGGGAATTGAAATGCACTTTATTGTAGGTTCAAACAGCGATCTGAAACCTCAATGTTTTCTTCAAGTTTGGCTTTACAATGTGCAATGAACCTTAGCACAGGCTATTTCTAAAAAAAAAGGAAATGAGCAGGGAAGAGGGAAGGTTCCTGGATCTACAACTAGCTGTGAACAATGATCATGGAGGTTCTACTATGGACAACTCCCTTTAAACAAGATTCCACTTAACCAAGAGATCTATAGTATCATGAAATATGTGCTATCTTCAAAGGTTTGCAAATTTTTTACCATTCATCCACCATTTACGTGCATGAATAAAGGTAAAGATTCAAAGAGTAGCTTTAAATTTCAGCCCAGGCTAACTTTGCAAGGCCATTTACCTACAACAAACAACAAAAAGTATGGACTGGAAGGCATCAACACAGCAGAAATTTCTATAATCACATAACATCATAACTAAAATCTATCAAAGGATACAACTAACTAAAACAGAAATATGAATCTGTCTAAAGCATTCAACAGTGGAGATTGAACCATGCAGCATGTGGAGAAATCGGCAAATACACCAAGTCAATATATTTTCATTATAAATTTCAGCAGCATGACTTTACAACAACTCAACTCTCTTTTGAAATAAGAAGAGACCCCCTATTTATAGTGTCCAAAAGGTTGAATGAATGAACAAGATGGATTTTCAATGTGTGGCCAAGATTCATTACAAAATAATGTTCCACCTACCCCCAAATATATTACAATTTTAAATTAGATTCTTGTCTCTTTCCCCATTTTGTCTTTTAGTGATGACACTGTAGCATTTTTTCTTTTGTTGGCTACTCTTTGTTGTAGCTATTCCTTTAGGAGCTCTTCATTGATAATAGGGCCACCCTCCTACCTTTTCAAAGCTACATATTCCATGAATTTTAGAATGATCGGCTGGAGCTTTTCCACCTCAATGATCTCATACCACAACATTTGGTAACTCCATTCTTTTGCATTATCTTCAAGCTTCTTCTAGTATTCATCATACTTGACGCCCTAATCCCTGAACAACTCTGATTGGGCGAAGGCACGAACGGTGAAACTCATGAATTCCATTGTTATCTCATTGGACATCCCATCCTCCATCTTCCTCTAAAAATAAGGCTTTATCTACTCTGGATCTATCGGCACTGTGGGCATGTCATACTCAGTCATCAGCTTCAGATATCGGGTGCAGTCCACCCTAATTTTATTGACCCATTCGATGTCCAAATCCACCTTATTCATTATCTATTCCAACTTTTCTTTTCTATTATCAAAATCCTACCTCCACACGTCCATCAGCCAGTGGTCATCACTTTTGAATGGGAGCTCCCTCTCCTATATGGCCTTTGGTAACCGGAGGATGGCCTCAATCTTTGGATAGGTGGAGTCACAAGTTGCAGGGAAGTCATTGCAGAGCTTCCTCATGCCCTCCATAGATTGCTGTAGATCTCAAAACTTGTTGGCTATCCGAACAACCCGACTGATACCCATGTTCCCAATGTACAGGACCTGTCGGAACCAACACTCTGTAGTCTTCTCTAAGTTCTTTCTCTTTTCTAATTTTTCAATTTTCTCTTTGGACAACAGGTGGGGTGGAGCCGCAGATGTGGTAGTCATGTCATCCACTGAAGACCATTGTTGGATGCAATCTGTTAAGGAGGCCACCTGTGCTTTAAGTTCATCTTTTGAGATCTTGTCCTATTTTATCAAGTGCACCACCATAGCTACTAATTCTTCGAGATGTCCCACCTTTTACTCCCTGGAAGTGGTCCCCAAGTTGATGGTGGAAATTTTATAACTTACCCCAGCCTGGCCTACCACCGGTGTTGCTATCTGTGTAGTTCGGGACCCGGAAGCATCCATTGTTACCTTGGATATAACTTTAGGCTTCTTCTCTTTTCTGGTTGAGCTTTTTGCTCGAGATAGGATAGCCTCTAGCCTCACTCTCAGATCCCTAGGAGCGTGAGTCCTCTTCTCAAGTTTCCTTTCCAACCACTCAGGCATGGAAAATTCTTCTTTTGATTGCTCTTGATCGCCCTCACCCTCCCCTGTTAGGCCCTCCGTTTGTGCACCTTTTATCTTCATGTTGTCTGCCTCCTCCTTGTCAAAGTATTTGATGAAATTTGGGCATTTTATGAGAGGTTTAGTAATTAGCTTCCCTAAGGGACTTTCTTCTACCTCCCTTTCTTTTTCCTTTATTTCTTCAATTTGTTTGCTCTTTTGCATGTATCCCTTGGGCTGGTCTTCTTCTCTGTCTTCTTCTTCAGTAGGAGGAGGTGGCACAATCCTCAGTTGTACTTCTTCTACAGGGGATTCTACATTTTATGTCATCCTATCACCTTCTTGTTCCTTCCTGGGAGGTGACCGCTCTATCTTTTATTCATCGTGTTTCAAATGTCGGGCCATCTCTTCCTCAAGATCATTATCGAAGGTTTGTACGATGACCCTGCCACTGGCATCCTCCTCCTCATCTCCAATTTTGGTAGATCTCATCCCCTCCTCTTCGTAGGCCACCCTATCAATTTTCTAGTGCACGTACTTAGGGTGTTCATGATATTCATTGACCTCCTCTTCAATTGGCTTTGAGGCTTCTTGTTCTCGTCTCTCCCACTCCTCAGAAATTAACATTGTGGCTTCCATTTCTGGTGGTCCTGTTGGAGGTTGTGAAGGCCCAGAAGTAGTGAAGACCTACGCCAAGGTAGCCTGAAGGGTGGGGTCCATAAGGATTTGGGAGAGCTTGGAAGGGAGATTTTTCATGTTCCTTGAGAAAGCCTCGGGCAATATGGGAGTGGGAATTGGTGGTGTCACTGTGGCTAATGGGAGTGATACAGTGGGTGACATGGCAGAGGAAGAAGGAGGGGTAGTCGTGGTGGAGGATGAGTCAATTACTATCACGAGCCCGGCCGGAGGTGAAGGGGCAAGATGGACCGACATGTCCATTGTCGGCAGGGATGTGGCGACCATGGTTAGGGAGACAAATGTTGGGAGGAAAAAGTTCTAGTTGATCTGTCTTTTCTTCCTCACCCTCTTGGATTAAGGGCTACCTCATAGTGCCCCCCGTTAGCTTGGGATTCTTGGAAGGTGAGCCTCCTAAATCTTTCCTAGTGTATACCTTGGGATCTGGAGACCGCTTTATTTCTGCTTTTTTCCTCTTCTTTAATCTGGTGACCGAAGGATATTTGTATGTCTCGGCCATTGAAATAGTCGCGGTGACATCCTCAGTGGTACTATGCTAACTTTTGAGTCCTTCGTACGTTAGGACCACTCCTTGGTTCTTTAGCTAGGCCACCTGTCCTTTAACCCACTCAGTTCGGGCTACGATAGGTTTGGTCACAATGTCAAGGTTATCAACCTCCTTTTCATCCTAGTCAACTGCTAGTAGCGGTAGATTGGAGATGGTGTTATATCAAGGATCCATGATATTACCTTCATCTTCTTCAACTTGATCCAGTATGGGGAACAGTTGCACCCTTCTTATGAAGTATGCAGTCATTCTCATGTAGTGCTTAGAGAACACCTCTTTGTCGTCTTGGCAGTTTTCCTAGAAATCCTCAACATGACATAAATGGGCATACTCTGGTCCCAATGCTTTTCTCACATTCTCATATGGTTCCATCCATGGGAGAGCAATGTGCAGTTGGAAGCGGTATTCTGCCAGTTCCTTTTATGAGTTCCCAACACACTAGGAGGTCTGTAGTTTATACATGCCTTACCTGAAGGTCAAGGGATAGGATATCCCTACCAAATACTTGTTGTTGAGGATGGTGTGCACATGCTACAACTATCGAGAGAGTTCCAATAGTATAATTTGGTCATTGGGGTACCGGGCAGCTTGTTTGGCCTCACAGTGAAACATTTGGCGCGAATGTAGGTGAACTTGGGGAATTATAGGAACAGGAAAGCGTACTGCTTTAGGAATGCCCGGGTGCTATGAGAGACTCTCCTCTCAAAATCTCCTCCAAGTAATCGGATGATGTGGCCAATGAAGGCATCATTCACCCTACAATATTCCTTCTTAAACTTTCTGAATTGGAGCTGGGGATGTCTGTCATAGATTTTCAATCTTTGCCCTGGTTCCTCATCTGGTACTACAAACAATCCACTATATTGCCTTTGTTCTACCAAGGAATAGACCAGATAGGAGGTCATGTATAATTTGTAGCTCTTCTTCACGTTCATGAACTGCTTATGGGAGCAGTTGCTTATCATACCTCCCCAGTAGAATGATGCCTTTGTGGTGACATCCTCGTTCTCTCGTAGGATCTTTTCAACAAATTATACCATCCATTCTTGAAAGAATGCAGCAGTGGGAAGGCCCATTACCCAGCTCAATATGGTAACAAGGTCATGGTAGTTTTCATGGAAATCGTTGCAGAAGAGTTCTTGGGGAACCTTCGCAATGCTGCCCCTTTTCTCGTTGATCCAATGGTGGTTTATTAATCTCTTGCAGCCCATCGAGTTGTCATCCCATGCCACTTTGCATTCATCTATGGTGGGCATCTCTATTTCTTCAAAGGTAGAAATGTGGAATGTCTTTGTAATTCTCTCAGCCAACATGTCAGCCAGAACATCGCCATCTCTATCAACGATGGTCCTGGTCCTTGGTTGGTAGGCCTGCCGACATGCCATTACTAGTTTAGGGGCAATGAGAGATGGGGGAAAACCTACAGCCTTTGTGGTTCCACTCTGCCTGATTGATCTGGTGTTGTCATTCTTTGGGTGAATTCTGACCCTTTGTGTAAACTCATCAATATCAACGTGGTCGATATTGGTTTCTGTGATTTCCTTCCAGTTTGTGGTAATTTTTGATCGAAGAGGTTCACCCTTGAACTAGAACTTCATATGGTCCTTATCCTCTTTCCCACGAGGAGTCTTTCCTGATTTCTTTCCTTTGTCTTTCTCTACAGTTCCCCCCGAGGGTCCTGCACCCGATTCCATATATCCTACAAGCATGGACACATAAGTATGACCCTTTTATGAGCGTTAGTCAAAATCCAACTTAGACAACGTATGATTGATGAAATCAAATGTTTACTTCAAGATATTGTTAGCCATTTACTGGAAGAACTTCAGATAGTCCGGGCCTAGGGGTTGGACCTCTTTGGCAGAAATGTTGTTTTGGAGAGGCGAACAAGGTAGTGTGATCTGGGTAATTTTTCAACTTCAAATCTTGGTGGTTCAGAAGGCTTGCGTCGAAGAGGGTTGAATTTGAGCACATGGGTCAAGATCATATTTCAAATTTGGGGTCATTTGGATCATTTTAGGAGCATCCGAAGGTACAAGGCCAAAAAGACATCAAGGGTTCGTTGTTTGAAATAGCCAGCCAAAAACAGAGTTCTAGGGATGAAACTGTAGAGTTCGGGACCTGGGCGGGCCAAGGATGGCCGAAGGTTCAGGCCTAGAGGGGTGAGAAGTCATCGTCAGATGGTCATTTCAACAGGGCAAAGCCGCGATGGAAGTCCGCGGATGGACGTCCACAGACTGGGACCCGGGGTTATGACAAAAGGTTTATTTTCAAATGTTTTAACACCGTACGATGAGATGCAAGGTGGGCCCTGGGGGTCGGGTAGATTAGGTCATTTTTCCGTTTGGTGAGTGGCGAAAGCTTAGCAGAATTCCAAACATGGAAGTCCGAGGTGTTAGGCTTGGGAAGGAAAAGCGGAGGCCAATTTCAAAGTTTGCAACTCTTCGACCATGATCGAATGAGGGAGGTTTGGGGTCTGAGGTCTAGAAGGACGTGGAAAAATGGCTGCTCGAAAACTGCCTTTTAATACCAGCGGCGAGGAGTGACCCAGACTCTAGAGGGCAGAGTGTCGGCGAGGTCGGACTCGGGATGGGAGGAAACCTGTGAAAGGTTTCAATCAGGCTGGGAGGCAGGAAGTCCCGGACTCGGGCCCATGGATAGGGCGGAAGCAGAGATGGAACTGGGGGTAGAAGCAAGACTGAGGGTGGAAGCGGGACTGGAACTGGGATGGGAGCCAAGGGCGGAAGCGGGAGTGGGAGCCAGAAAAAACTTCATGTCACCAGAACGGACGAAGTTCCGGCCCTGGTCCCGATAGGCAACCTTAGCAAAATCAGGATGGAAGCAGGAGCAGGAGTCAGATAAAACTTCATGCCACTTGAACAGACGAAGTTCCGGCCCTGGTCCTGACAAGCAACCTTGGCGGAACCAGGGGGAACCAAGATGGGAGCATGACCAGTAAAGTTTGCAACGCTCCCAAAACTACCACAAGTCCGGGCCTGGGGTTTCGACAGAAAACCAACCTGGGAACCCAACAGACATGGACCCAGAATGGGGAAGAAACCGGGGTGGTCTGCTGAGTTACTTGAGCGAGCGTAGGTCTGGCCCCGAGTCTGAAAAATAGCTAGCAATGGAAAACTTGCCAAGGGAAGCCCAAAAGTTCCTAGGACCTAACCAAAGTGAAGTGGACAAAACATGGTCAATTTAAGATGGGGCTTTGGGGTACGCTGACCATCAGGGACACCAACACAAGGCACGCAAAATGAGGTGGCAACAAAAATGACCCAACAAGGCGAAAAAAAAGAGGGTCCCTATTCCGAACGGGGCGTGTGTGTTGAGGGCACAACAAATGGTGACTATGTTGGGAAATGCTCCTGAGCATTCTAGGGATAAGCGTTCATTCAGAACCTAGAATCTTTGGTTTCACAGACCAGGAGTAGACTTTCAAGAGTGAACTAGGAAAATAGAATCCTTAGTTGGGTCATTTTACAGGACATCTCAAAAGTGTGCATGTGTAGTGGATTCATTCCTTTCCCTAGGACTACGACAAGTGGCCACCAATCCCACCAAGCAAGCTACATAAATTGTCCAACACCAAAAGTAACCTAAACATTGCTTCGCTGCCAGTCAGGCGTCCATAGCCCCGACAGAGTTGTCACTGTGACCCCAGGGATATTGCTTTACTGCCAGCCAGGCGTCCATAGCCCCGATAGAGTTATCTACACACCCATACAGTCACTTGATTTTATAATTTTCTTTCTTTTGATTTCTCTTGATATTTCTTTCAACTTATCTTCTTTTCTCATCTTTTTCTCAACCGTGTAAGCGTCGAAGCCTACAAAGGGTTCGGTAATCGCAGTGGTCACTAGAGAGGAATTTGGATTTTTCGCTTACTAGGGTATCATAGTAGCCAGTGTGCAGTCCTTAGGAATAATTAACATGCTTTTGTGCAAGATCTAAGATATGCGTAATAAGAGCTAACCAAGGGTCAAGTTCTAAAGCATAGTTCAGACAAGGAAATCATTCCTAGGCAGCTTTTAGGGACCGATAGTTGGGAATGAATGTTTATACGAAGAATACTAAGGATGAACAATGAGGCGAGCCATTCATTGAATTAGCACAACCACCATAAAGGGACGGAGAGCACTGTTTCAACACAAAATAGCCGAGGACGAGCAAAACAGAAAACAGTGATGCAGTAAAATGCAAGCAATCCCTAAACAACCTATTCTAACCTATATACAGATATTTATAGAAAAGAGCTCATGAGAGCGCAAGCTTAGAAGTAATGCTTCAGATTTTGTCCATTGACTAGCAATGGGACATTTTCACCAATTAAGGTCTTCAAGCGGAAAGCATTGTCTCCCAAAATTTTAGCTATTTGAAAGGGGCCAAGCCAAAGCTTGTCGAATTTGTTGTGTCCCCCTTTCCTTTCATGGGCCTTGTCCCAGTATAGGACTAAATCTGCAATTCTAAAGGCCTTGATCTTGGCTCATTGGTCGAACCATCTCTTAACCACACCCTGATGTTTGGAAAAAAAATTTATTGCACGGTCTCATACTTCTTCTAAATGCAAAAGCTCAGCTAACTGAGCTTCTCTATGATCCCCTCCTTTGTAAAAGTCATTGATAAACTGGAGAGTAGGAATCTTTAGGTGGATAGGAAATATGGGCTCTAGGCCATAAACTAGGTGGAATGGGGAATCACCAAGGGTGGCCTTGTGGTGGGTGTGGTCTGCCCAAAGGGAAAAATGGAGCTAGGTATGCCAGTCCTTGGGATTCCTATCTAGCAACTTCTTGATTATTGTGATTAGGTTCTTGTTTGTGGACTCAGCAAGGCCATTGCCCTGAGGATAGTAATTAGATGAAAATTTAAGGGAAATCTCATAGTCAAAGGCCCAACTAGCAAATTTTAATGAAGCAAAAGCAAGCCCATTATCACACACCAATGCATAAGGACAACCAAAGCGATTTAAGATAAAACTTTCTAGAAAATTAGTAACTACCTCAATCATGCATTACTTACATACAATTTTCTCTGTCCATCTAGTACAGTAATCAGTAGCGATAGGAATGTACCTATGTCTTATGGATGATGGAGGGCTTATCGGACCGATGAAGTGGAGACCCCATTGCGCAAACGGCCTTACCTCCAGCACAGCCTATAGTGGGACAACATTCTTCTCCTTGGTGGCGGCTATTTGACACGTGTGACATGAGCGAACATGACAGTGAGCATCTTTGAAGACCGTTGGCCAATAATATCCTGCTCTTAATATCTGATGTGTAGTGGAGGGCCCAGATCCATGACCAGTGCCAAATTTTTCATGAAACTCCCTCAAGACATAGTTTGCTTCTTCCTTACCAAGGCATCTCAAGTAAATGCCTTCATGATTTTTCTTGTACAAAATGGACCCCTGCAACATATAACTCTCTCTTTTCAGCCTAAAAGCACATTTTTGGACTATGTGTAGGTGATGCGGACACTTGTGTTTCAGAAAATAATAGACAACATTCTCATACCATTCTCCCGAGGAAACATCATCAAGCTGGTACTGCTACACAGTGAGTTTGAGTCCAGCCCCTGCTGCTACTTCAGAAATTGTGTATGTAAGTGCCTGTCCTCTCACCATCCTCATCGATTGGATTTCCATATCATATTCCTGGAGCATGGTGACCCATTTGGCTCTTCATTCACCCAATTCATTTTGCATGAGCAGTTTTTTCACTGCTAGGTCAAGGACAATAGCGAACACTTTGTTATGCAAGATATAATGCCAAAATTTCTTTACTCCCCACATGAGGGCATATGCTTTCTTTTCTATTTTTTGGTATTGCAATTCAGCATCCTTCAGGGGAGCACTCATGAAGGAAATCAGGTGCTCGCTTCCTTCATCATCTTTCTAAGTCAAAATTCTAGCACAGGAATGCTCTGAAGCAAATGAGTAGATATAGAAAGGCTTCAGATAGTTTGGACTGATGAGCACAAGCACCTCAGAAATGGCCTGTTTGATTTCTTCAAAATCCTATTTGGCCTCGGGAGGCCACTCAACTTTGGCATCCTATTTTAACATGGCGTTGAGTGGTTTAATTATTTCAACAAAACCCATGATGAACTTCCTAACGAAATTGATCTTTCTGAGGAAGGATTTTAATTCTTTCTTGCTACCCGGTGGTGGGATCTTTAGCAAAGACTAGATACATTTAGGGTCTATAGAGATTCCCTACTCTAAAATGACATGTCCAAGCAATCTACCTTCAGTCACATCAAAAAATGCACTTTTTGGGGTTAAGGGAAACTCCAAACTCTTTACACCTCTGAAACACCTTGCATAAATCAGAGACGTGATCGCCCTGCCTTTTAGAGAACACATTCAAATCATCCATGTAGATGATTATGCATTTTTCAATCAAATCTTTGAAGGTGATATACATGGCATGTTGGAAGGTGGCACCAGCGTTGATTAGCCTAAAAGGCATTCTCCTGTAAGCGAAGGTCCCCCACTTAGTGGTGAACATTGTTTTATGGTGGTCTTCAAACTGCACCATAACTTGGTTGTATCCAGAGTAGCCATCGAGGAAAGACATCATTTGGGAGTCATTGACGATCTGTAGCACCTCATCCAATGAAGGAACTAGATAGTTGACCTTTTCCGAAGCTTTGTTCAAATTGTGAAAGTCCACACACAATCTAATTTCTCCATTCTTTTTTCTGACTGGGACCAAGTTGGCTACCCATGTGGAATGCCTGACAGGGAAGATAATCCTTGCTGAAAGAAATTATGTACCTCTTTGTAAATGATGGGCTCTAATAAGGCATTAATGGGGCGCTACCGCTGGCAGAATGGTCTCACTTCTATCTTGAGAGGGATAGTGTTTGTGATGATGGAGGTGTCATAAGTCTTAAGATCCTCATAACTCCATGCCACCACATCATGATACTTTCACAAAGCATCAATGATTCCCTTCTTTTCTTCGGGCATGCATACTTTACCAATAAACACATTTTTGGCCTCCTCGGTTGTCCCAAGGTTGTGAGCATTGCATTGGTTGCTTATGGCTTCCTTCTTTGTCTGCTAGTCCTAGTCTCTGATTTGGTCCAAATCAAATATGCGTTCGAGTTGAACCATGCCTTTGGGAATTGTGTTGGTTTTTAGGTTGATAACCCCCTCTATATCCAATTCGGCCTCTTCTAGATCGGCTTCATCAATTATTTGGGTGGCAAAGACATTAGAACTAGTGATGAATTCAAGAATATGCTTGTCATCATTGAAAACCTAAAAGTGAGTGACATTATCTAGGATAGACAGTGTGGATGTCAACTCAACTATAAATTTCTTGAGCCTAGACAAGGAAAGGGGCTACAAAGTGTTGGCTACTTGAGCCAAGGCATTGGTTGTATAATTCTGAGCATGAGGGATCAGCTATATATTAAATGCATCTAGACCTTCCAAGAGATCCCAGACCCTATGCCTATAGTTTGCAAGTCTTCTATCATGGTAGGAATACAATTTTCTAACTTGTTTAACTACAAGTTCAGAGTCCTCGAATACTTGCAACATTTTAATGTTTTCCTTTAAGGCCATAAGGAGACCATGCACTAATGCCTCATATTCTGCTACATTATTAGTGCAATAAAATTGCATCCTATGGGTAGTAAGAAAGGTCTTACGCATTGGACTGATGAGCTCAAACCCAACACCGGCTCCTTGTTTTGATTTAAATTCGTCAAATCAGAGTTTCCAAAACTTGGAAAGTTCCTTGACTTCATATTTGGCTTGGCTCTCACTTCCTTCCAGCTAGGTGGTTACTCCCGTAATCTTTTGGGAATCCTGTAGCCCGGCGTGTTGAACAACAAGTGGTTCTGCTAGTGCCTCCTTTGGTGTTTCTTTTTGGGGAAAAACTAATTTTTTGACATGCTCTACTACTGTTTGGCACAAGTAGCAATCAAACTCAGACTGGGTAGCATTGTGAATCCTGCACCAATTTGGCAATAAAAGATCTTGGAAATTCATTTGGGCACCCAAACTGAGTTGATCCCTTGCACACTTTTCCATGAATTCCTAGAAACCACCGAGTAGTCCCCAGTTGTCACCTTCATCAATTTTATCATCTGATTCTACTAGCATTTTTGTACTTGGCTGCATTTGAATAAGGTTGGTTGGAGGACTACATTGCACTAAGAGTTCTTATGCGGCATATTCTTCTTGGGGTTCGAATTCATCTTGATGGGTGAAGGGACATTAATTTCCCAATTTTGTCTCAACAAACAACACCTCGTTTAGGTTTTTGTACTTTGTGATCATATATTTCATATGAGGCTCATAGTCTACATGGATTTGATTTGGCAGCCCCTTCCATGGCAGCCACATGTGAGAATGGTCTATGGCAACATATTCATTCAATGTTTTGGTGAATTCTCTTCCCAAGATGATCCCATATGCATCAGGGATGTCAGCCACTTGAATATCAATGACTTGTTGTACCCTTGGGTCTACAACAATTTGCATTGGGATCTGATTCATTTCTCCCATAATGTTGATCTTTGTTTTCTCCAGTTGGGTCACCTTCCTTTGTGAGGGTGTGGGAGTAATCCCAAGAGCCTTGCATACTACCAAAGGCATAACATTGGCAGATGCTCCTAAATCAAGGAAGTAGTTATGCAAGTTCTTCCCAAATATCTGAATGGTGGTAAGAAAAGGGGGAGTTTCCAATCTTCCTTGGAAAAGGCCCATGGGTGTGTCTACCTGGGTTACTTGAGCTTTGTTCTTCTCACCATTTTTATCCTTAACCTATCTAGATGACTGATTTAAGGGAACATCCTTCCTTCTCCCAGTATTATCCTATATCACGGGTTCCTTCCTAGGTTCTTCAAAGGTGACTCTCTTAGCTGATTCCTCCTGTGTTGTGCTAGAGGCTGGGGTCCCATTGAGTATCCTAAAGAAAGCATTCCTTACAATAGGGACTTTGAGTAGTTCGAAGGCAGACAAACTGATTTTTACTTTCTTGAACTCTTCTGCCACTTATTCACCCATCTGTTCGATCTCAAAGCCAGAGGCTTGACCTTTTGCAGAGCTAGGAGGTTGGACTTCCCTTTGACTTGACTTAGTTTTGGGTTGACCTTGAGGCTGATTCTGTGACTGATTTTGAGGCCTATCCTTGTTGAGACATTGGGTGGGTGTATGGGGCAGTCTAGGGCTATTGTTGGCATTAGGGTCAAGCGGGGTAGTAAAATTGTTTGGTGGAGTAGAAGTTGTAAAGGGTCCACCTGCCTGTCTATACCTAAGGAAGTAAGGGGTTGTTCTCTAGTGGAACATGTGAACATCCACATAAGGTTATTCCTCATCGACTGGACCATTATCTACTGAATCAAAAAATTGAGCCAAGGTTTGCTCATTGCTTACCTCTTGCACTTCTTTGCTTTTAACGGGAGTAGGCTCGACTTTGGGCTAATTGTGGTCACTTCACAGAAATGGCACTTGGTTTACCATGAGAAAAGAGGAGTCATAAGGCTCAAATGGAATGATGTCTCTGCAGTTGGTACTATTAGTAGCATTTTGGACCTCAATTTGGAAAATTTCTACATCTATCTAGAATTCAGGACAATCCAACTCGGAGTGTCTACTGGTCTTGTGAATTCGACACCATTCAGACAAGGCTGCCTCAGCGCGGTACACCCCACTAGCCATTCTTTCATTGTTGGTTTGTTGATCAAGAGGAGTAGGGACACCTCCATTATTGGGTCTCGTATTCCATGTGTAGTTCTACCTCTGAGAAGGTCTCTTCTCATAATTTTGATTCAAATTTTGTCCTCTATCATAATTTTTCCCGAAAGAGGTGCTTGTTTCCCGGTTGTCCCTACTGTCCCTATTGTCTTGGATATCCTAATTAAGATTGGCATGGAGGTTACACTGGGATGCCTGCAACTAATTATTTTGATTCTTTAAGTGCGCCATTTCCATCGACATTTTCTTTATCATCTCTGTCAGCTCTTCCAATTTGTCTTTCTCAGCAACGCTGCTTGGCTGTGGTGCCAGATTTTGGAGAAAGATAGGTGAGACTACCGGTTGATTTTGATGCACTAGAGGGAATTTCGGTCCTGGGAAAAATAGTGGTGCTTGTGGTTGTTGAGAATACACCTGTTGTTGTTGGGGAGCTTGAGGGTAACTTTGTTGTTGTTGGGGCTGCAAATAAGAAGGCACAGGAGGTGCATAATTCATTGGTTGTCCAGGGTGCTAAACAATAGGCAGCTGAGGTACTTGGTTCATAAGAGGGGTCCAACTAGTGAATGCTCGATTAAGCCCTTGAATCTGCATCTAGTGAGCTACTGGTCCCAAAAAGGCAGCGGACCCAAGATATTTTGCCCCAAATCTGCACTGGCAATAACAGCCTCTGCATAAGCGGTTACTAATGTCCTAGGCGGTGGGCACATTCTTTTCACCAATGCCGACGTGAGATTATCCAACAATGCATAGTAGATAGGAAGTGTTGCATCATCATTATGAATGTATGGGTCCTAGAGTCTTGTGAAGGCATGATGAAAAGGGTCATTAAAAGATCCAATGGGTTCATTAACTTCCCTCTTGACGGACATGAACTGTCTATATAACTCTGAGCGGTTGATCGGGATCTTAAATTTTTGTAGGAAAGAATTCTCCATTAGGTCTCATGAGGTAACGAAACCCCTTGGAAAATTGATGTACCAATAAAATGCCTCTTCGCCCAACGAGTGTGGAAAAAGGTGGCATACAAAATCCTCGTGATCAACTTGCATTTCAATGACTGTTGTTTCAAATATTTTGATGTTCTTTTTCGTTGTCCTTTACAAGTCACGAGGATGAAATTTCAAACAGAAGCCTTATAGATTCTTGGGCATGTCATGGTATGTGGCAAAGTGTATCAGCGAATGATTTTGTGCCAACCAAGCCATAGCGGGAGGCGAAGGTGGTATCTGCTATTGAGGAACAACAATCTGTAGTTGCACCTGTAGGAGGACAACAACCTGGGATGTGGCTGTTTGGACTGTTCCTTGGGCCTGAAGGGTCAGGAGAGAGGCAACTTCTGGGCTATCGAGGATAGGGGGTGAATATAGTTTCGGATGGTCGGGTGGAAGATGAACACAAGCTAAATGAGGGTGAAGGTGGAAGGGAGGTGGGTGGAATGGAGGAAGAGGAAGAAGTATTGTTGCCTCCCTTAGTTTGTTTTTCCCTTGTAGGAGGCTGCAACTCTTGGAGTTCTCACTTGTTTGGTGTTGACCGCAAAACTCTTTGAAATATTTCTGGGGAGAATTATCCCATTCGATCCAGCTTCACAAGGCCCTCCTTCTAGTGCCAGTTCTGTTGATGGGTGTTTTTACACACTTTCTCAACACAGGTAATGCTTATGTGCACTACCTCTCTTGAAAGGAAATCTCTAACTACAAGCTGCTAAAAATCTCCCAAAGGTCTCTCGAGTGTCAGGTCATGACTTGCATGGAACTTCTCAGTTGATTTTGATGTGATTTTTCTAGTAATCACAGGGAAAACTTACGTAGCTAGATGCGAAGTGGATCATGAAATCTGAAGTTTCCAAGATGGGAATTGAAATGCACTTTACTGTAAGTTCAAGCAGTGATCTGAAACCTCAATTTTTTCTTCTAGTTTGGCTTAACAATGTGCAATGAACCTTAGCACAGGCTGTTTCTAAAAAAAAAGGAAAAGAGCAGGGAAGAGGGAAGGTTCCTGGATCTACAACTAGCTGTGAATAGTGATCATGGAGGTTCTGCTATGGACAACTCCCTTCAAACAGGATTCCACTTAACCAAGAGATCTACAGTATCATGAAATATGTGCTATCTTCAAAGGTCTGCAAATGTTTTACCATTCATCCACCATTTACATGCATGAATAAAGGTAAAGATTCAAAGAGAAGCTTTAAATTCTAGCCCAGGATAACTTTGAAAGGCCATTTACCTGTACCAAACAACAAAAAGTATGGACTAGAAGGCATCAACACAGTAGAAATTTCTATAATCACATAACATCATAACTAAAATCTATCAAAGCAAGGATACAACTAACTAAAATAGCAATATGAATCTAACTAAAGCATTCAACAGTGGAGATTGAACCATGCAGCATGTGGAGAAATCGGCAAATACACCAAGTCAATATATTTTCATTATAAATTTCAGTAGCATGCCTTTACAATAACTCAACTCTCTTTTGAAATGAGAAGAGACCCCCTATTTATAGTGTCCAAAAGGTTGAATGAATGGCCAAGATGGATTTTCATTGTGTAGCCAGGATTCATTACAAAATAGGGTTCCACCTACCCCCAAATATATTACAATTTAAAATTAGATTCTTGTCCCTTTCCATATTTTGTCTTTAAGGGATGACACTGTAGCATTTTTTCTTTTACTGGCTACTCTTTGGTGTAGCTATTCCTTCAGGAGCTCTTCATTGATAATAGGGCCACCCTCCTACCTTTTCAAATCTGCATATTCCATGAATTTTAGAATGATCGGCTGGAGCTTGTCCACCTCAGTAATCTCATACCACAACATTTGGTAACTCCATTATTTTGCATTATCTTCAAGCTTCTTCCAATCTTCATCATACTTCACACCCTGATCCCTAAATAGCTCTAATTGGGTGAAGGCATGGGTGGCATAACTCATGAATTCCATTGTTATCTCATTGGACATCCCGTCCTCCATCTTCCTCTGAAAATAAGGCTTTGTCTTCTCTGGATCCATCTACACCGCAGGATGTCATACTTCGTCATCAGCTTCAGATATCAGGCGCAATCCACCCTAATTTCTTTCACCCATTTGATGTCCAGATCCACCTTATTCATTATCTATTCCAACCTTTCCTTTCTGTTATTGAAATCTCGCCTCTACACGTCCATCAGCCAATGGTCATCACTTTTGAATGCGAGCTCCCTCTCCCATATGGCCTTTGGTAACCAGAGGATGGCCTCAATCTTTTGACAGGTGGAGTCATAATTTGTCGGGAAGTCGGTGCAGAGCATCCTCATGCCCTCCATAAATTGCTATAGATCCCAGAACTTATTGGTTGTCCGAACAGCCTGACTGATACCCATGTTCTCGACGTACAGGACCTGTCGGAACCAACACTCTGTAGTCTTGACCAAGTTCTTTCTCTTTTCTAATTTTTCTATTTTCTCTTTGGATAGCAGTTGGGGCGGAGCCACGGATGTGGTAGGCATGTCATCCACTGAAGACCATTGTTGGATGTAATCTGTTAAGGCGGCCACCTGTGCTTTAAGTTCATCTTTTGAGATCTTGTCCTATTTTATCAGGTGTACCACTATAGCTACTGATTCTTCGAGATGCCCCACCTTTTGCTCCTTGGTAGTGGTCCCCAAGTTGATGGTGGAAATGTTAAAACTTACCCCAGCCTGGCTTACCACGGGTGTTGCTATTTGTGCAGTTCGAGACCCGGAAGCATCCATTGTTACCTTGGATCTAACTTTAGGCTTTTTCTCTTTTCTGGTTGAGCTTTGTGCTCGAGCTAGGATAGCCTCTAGCCTCGCTCTTAGATCCCTAAGAGCGTGAGTCCTCTTCTCAAGCTACCTTTCCAACCACTCGAGCATGGTAGATTCTTCTTTTGATTGCTCTTGATCACCCTCACCCTCCCTTGTCAGGCCCTTCGTTTGTGCACCTTTTATCTTGGTGTTGTCTCCCTCCTCCTCATCATAGTCTTGGATGAAAGTGAGGTGTTTGATGGGAGGTTTAGTAATCAGCTTCCCTCAGGGACTTTCTTCTACCTCCCTTTCTTTTTCCTTTATTTCTTCTATATGTTCGCTCTTGTGCATGTATCCCTTGGGTTGGTCTTCTTCTCTGTCTTCTTCTTTAGTAGGAGGAGTTGGCACAATCCCTAGTTGTCGTTCTTCTACAAGGGCTTCTACATTTTCTGTCGTCCTATCACCTTCTTGTTCCTTCCTGGGATGTGACGCCTCTGTCTTTTCTTCATCATGTTTCAGTTGTCATGCCATCTCTTCCTCAAGATCATAATCGAAGGTTTGTATGATGACCCTACTACTGGCATCCTCCTCCTCTTTCTAGGCCACCCTATCAATTTTCTGGTGCTCATACTCAGGGTGTTCATGATATTCATCGGCATCCTCTTCAATTGGCTTTGAGGCTTCTTGTTCCCGTCTCTCCCACTCCTCAAAAATTAACATTGTGGCTTCCATTTCTGGTGGTCCTGTTGGAGGTTGTGAAGGCCTAGTAGTAGCGAGGACCTATGCCAAGGCATCCTAAAGGGTGGGGTCCATAAGAATTTGGGAGAGCTCAGAAGGGATATTTTGCATGTACCTTGAGAAAGCCTCAGGCAATACGGGAGCGGGCATTGGTGTCGTCACTGTGGCTAATGGGAGTGATACAATGGGAAACATGGTAGTGGAAGGAGGGGTAGTCAAGGTGGAGGAGGAGTCAATTAGTATCATGGGCCTGGCTAGAGGTGAAGGGGAAAGATGGACTAAGATGTCCACTACCAGCGGGGATGTGGCGACCATGGTCAGGGAGACAGAAGTTGGGAGAATCGGAAGAAGTTCTAGTTGAGCTGTATTTTCTTCCTCACCCTCTTGGATTAAGGGCTGCCCAATAGTGGCCCCCATTCACTTGGGCTTCTTGGAAGGTGAGCCTCCTGAATCTTTCCTAGTGTATACCTTGGGATCTAGAGACCGCTTCATTTCTGCTTCTTTCCTCTTCTTTAATCTAGTGACTAGAGGAGATTTGGATGTCTCACCCATTGAAATAGTCGTGGTGACATCCTCAGTGGTACTGTGCTCACTTTTGAGTCCTTCATACATTAGGACCACTCCTTGTTGCTTTAGCTCGGCCACCTATCCTTTAACCCACTCATCGGTTCGGGCTACAATAGGTTTTGTCACAATGTCAAGGTTATTGACCTCCTGTTCATCCCAGTCAACTGTAGGTAGCAGTAGATTAGAGACGGTGTTATATCAAGGATCCATAACAGTACCTTCATCTTCTTCAACTTGATCCGGTATGGGGAATAGTTGCACCCTTCTTACAAAGTATGCAGTCATTCTCATGTAGTGCCTAGCCCGCACCTCTTTATTATCTTGTAAATTTTTTCTTAAATCCTCAACATAATGTAAACAGGCATACTCTGGTCCCAGCGCTTTTCTCATGTGCCCATGCGGGTCCATCTGCGAGAAAGCAGTGTGCAGTTGGAAGCGGTATTCTGCCAGTTCCTTTTTTGAGTTCCTAACACACTAGGAGGTCTGGATTTTATACATGCCTTGCTCAAAGGTCAATGGATAGGAGATCCCTACGAAATGCTGGTTGTTGAGGATGGTGTGCACATGTTGCAACTGTTGAGAGAGTTCCAATAGTATAATCCAGCCATTGGGGTACCGAGGTAGCTTGTTCGGCCTCTCAGTGAAACCTTGGGCGCGAATGTAGATGAACTTGGGGAATTGTAGGAATAGGAAAGTGTATTGCTTTAGGAACACCCAGTCGCTATGAGAGACTCTCCTCTCAAAATCTCCTCCAAGTAATTAGATGATGTGACCAATGAAGGTATCATTCACCTTGTAATATTCCTTCTTAAAGTTTATGAATTAGAGCTGGGGATGTTTGTCATAGACTTTCAATCTTTGCCCTAGTTCCTCGTTAGGTGATACAAACAATCCACTATATTGCCTTTGTTCTGCTAAGGAATAGACCAGATAGGAGGTCATGTAGAATTTGGAGCTCTTCTTCACATTCATGAACTGCTCATGGAAGCAGTCGCTTATCATACCTCCCCAGTAGAATGAGATCTTTGTGGTGACATCCTCATTCCCTCATAGGATCTATTTGACAAATTATACCATCCATTCTCGAAAGAACACAGCAGTGGGAAGGCCCATTACTCGGCTCAACATGGTAACAAGGTCGTAGTAATCTACGTGGAAATTGCTATGAAAGAGTTCTTGGGGAACCTTCGTAGCATTGCCTCTTTTCTCCTTGAGCCAATGTTGGTTTATTAATCTCTTGTAGCCCATCGGGTTGTCGTCCCATGCTGCTTTGCATTCCTCTATGGTGGACATCTCCATTTCTTCAAAGGTAGAAATGTGGGATATCTTTGTAATTCCCTTGGCCGACATGTCAGCCAAAGCATCACCATCTCTGTCAACGATGGTCCTGGTCTCGGGTTGGTAGGCCTACTGATAGGCCATTACTAGTTCAAGGGCAATGAGAGATGGGGGAAAGCCTATAGCCTTCACGATTCCACTCTACCTGATTAATCTGACGTTGTTATTCTTTGGTTGAATTCTGACCCTTTGCGTAAACTCATCAATATTGACGTGGTCAATATTGGTGTCTGTGATTTGCTTCCAATTTGTGGTGATTTTCGATTGAAGAGGTTCACCCTGGAACTGGAACTTCATCTGGTCCTTATCCTCTTTCCCACGAGGATTCTTCACTGATTTCTTTCCTTTGTCTATCTCTGCAATCCCCCCAGAGGGTCATGTACCTGATTCCATAAATCCTACAAGCATGGACACAATAATTATGACTAATTATGAGTGTTAGTCAAAATCCAACTTAGACAACATATGATTGATGAAATCAAATGTTTACTTCAAGATATCGTTAGCCATTTACTGGAAGAACTTCGGACAGTCCGGGCCTAGGAAGCTGGACCTCCCTAACAGAAATGTTGTTTTGGAGAGGCGAAAAGGGTAGTGTGATCTGGGTAATTTTCTGACTTCAAATCTTGGTGGTTCAGAAGGCTTGCATTGAAGAGGGTTGAATTTGAGCACGTGGGTCAAGATCATATTTCAAATTTGGGGTCATTTGGATCATTTTAGGAGCATCCAAAGGTACAAGACTAGAAAGACATCAAGGGTTCGTTGTTTGAAATAGCCAGCCAGAAACAGAGTTCTAGGGATGAAACTTCGAAGTTCACGACCCGAGTGGGCCAACGACTGTCGAAGGTTTAGGCCCGAAAGGGCAGGAAGTCATCATTAGATGGTTGTTTCAACAGGGCAAAGTTGTGACAGAAGTCCATGGACAGACATTCACGGACCGGGACCCGGGGTTATGACGGAAGGTTGTTTTCTGAACGTTTTAACATTGGATGACGAGATGCAAGGCAGGCCCTAGGGGTCGGGGAAACTAGGTCATTCCACCATTTGGTGAGCGGTGAAAGCTTAGCAGAATTCTAGACACGAAATTCTGGGGTGTTGGGCCCGGGAAGGCAAAGCGGAGGCCAATTTCAAAGTTTGCAACTCTTCGACGACGATCAAATGACGAAGGCCTGAGCTTCCAGGCTCAGAAGGGCAATCCGCCGTTTGAAAGAGATTTTCATTTTCATAAATTCATTCGGCGGCGGATGGACCCGGGCCTGGAGGGCTCGAATTCCCTGTATGAAAAATGACGGTGGTGAAGGAAAGTTTTGGATCAATTTAGGAGGTCAATTCAAAGGTTTATCAAGAATCTAATATATGGGTTTTGTGTTTTAACCAGTTTTCTACAAATTAAATCATTTTCAGCCCATGTTATTCACCATTTTAGGCACGAAAAACTCCTCAGGAGGGCAAATGGAAAACCAACCTGGGAAGCCCGATGAAGGAGACCGCAAAATCCACTAAGGATCGGCGGATGAAGGCGACGGGCGCGTGGGGTGGAGATCAACGAAGGAAATGGATTCCTTAGGCAAGTGCCCTGACTTCTTCTGCAATCTTGTCAAATGAGAATGACAAGTTGGGGTCAGATATTTATACCCCTCCCTTGCTATTAATGGCTTCATTTAATGCCTACACAGTCGACCTATTGGTTGGTGGATTTGAAAATCACAGACAGTGATGGGAGGTCCGGGGTCTGAGGTCCGAAAGGATGTGGCAAAATGGCCACTTGAAAACTGCCTTTTAATACTAGCAGCGAGGAGGGACCCGGACTCCAGAGGGCGAAGTGTCGACGGGGTCAGACTCAGGACAGGAGGAAACCTATGAAAGGTTTCATGCAGGTTGGGCAGTAGGAAGTCCAAGACGCTGGCCCATGAATGGGGCGGAAGCGGAGATAGAACCGAGGGTAGAAGTGAGACTGAGGGTAGAAGTAGGACTGGAACCGGGATGGGAGTTGGGGGCAGAAGCGGGACCGAAAGTAGGAGCGAGAGTTGGAAAAAACTTCATGTCACCAGAATGGATGAAGGTCCAGCCCCGGTCTTAGCAAGCAACTTTTGTAGAACCAAGATGGGAGTGGGAGCAGGAGCCGAAAAAAACTTCAAGTCACTAGAATGGATGAAGGTTTGGCCCCGGTCTCGACAGGAAACCTTAGCGGAACCAAGGGTGGAACCGGGATGGGAGCATGACCAGTAAAGTTTGCAATGCTCCCAAAACTGTCGCAAGTCCGAGCTCGGGGTTCTGATAGAAACCAAAGGGTGGACGACAAACCAACCTAGGAACCCTGCGAATGTGTACCCAGAATGAGGAAGAAACTAGGGTGGTCTGCTGAGTTACTTGAGTGAGCGCAGATCCGGCCCCGAGTCCAACAAATAGCTAGCAGTGGAAAACTTGCCAAGGGAACCTTAAAAGTTCCTAGGACTTTGCCAAAGTGAAGTGGACAAAACATGGTCAGTTTAAGATGGGTCTTTGGGGTACGCTGACCATCAAGGACACCAACACGAGGCACACAAAATGAGGTGACGACAAAAATGACCCGACAAGGCAAAAGAAAAGAGGGTCCCCATTCCGAACGGGGCGTGTGTGTTGAGGGCACAACAAAGACCTTGCGAGGGCTTCTTCCTTATCCCTTGTTTTGGGAGGGTCAGAATCTCCTCCGATTAATATTCCACCACTGCAAGTTCATCTACCTTCTCCTTATAATGATCTAGATTGGAAGCAGATGACCTCTTGGTCAATGAGTGTTAGGGGGAGGCCCCTTCTTTATCTTTAGATTAGATGTGTGTGTGTGTTGTGATGTGTTACCCCATGCTTGTCTTATATGTTCCTGGATGACCCTCATCACCCCTGTCTCCTTTGTTTTTCATTATTCCTCTTTTTCTCTTTCCTTTTCTTTCTCTCTTCTTTACTTGATCATTCCCTCATATGTGTGACAACATCATTTCTATGATGCTTTGATTTTTAGAAAATGCATTCATTTCCAATGAATCTTTCTTGAAAATTCTTGCAACCTTTCTTTTTTTGAAAATATCATTCTCAACGTGGACCCCTAATGAAACATGTTTCCCTTATCATGGGTTCACAAAGAAAGAACTTGAGAACTTTCCTCCATGGTGGGAGTAGCTTTTTCCTACAGGAGAAGCCTTGGCCTTCCCCTCATGAGGGGCCATTTTCTTCCTTGTTGAATTCCTTGATGAAATGAACATCTTTCCAAAGAACATATCTTTTGCACTTTCAAATAGTGCATCCCTTGAGTCGACCCCTCTTCTTTTGAAGTGTTCCTGAGGGATGCCTTTCAAAGCCTTCCAATTTGTCAATGGTTTGCATGAATGTCTACTTATTTTTCTACATGGTTGCTTTGTTTTTTAACAAGTCGGTTTGTAGGTGCACCTATAAAGTTGCTTTCCATTCTGACTCTGTGGAGTCCCATTCTTTGGGCTTCCTTCATGAGAGAGAACTTGGGGAGTTCCTTCTTGGAGGTCTATGGGCCTGTAAGACACTTACTTCTCTAGGATTCCTTCATGAGAGAGAACTTGGGGGTTGCCTTCTTGTAGGTCTATCGGCCTGTAAGGTGCTTGATTCACTAGGATTCCTTCATGAGAGAGAACTTGGGGGTTGCCTTCTTACAGTTCTGCAGGCCTATAAGACGCTTTCATCCTATGGGAATTGTCCATCATTGGTTTGAGGGCCTTCAATGTACTTTTTGCAACTTCATAGTTTTGTGGAGCTATGGAATCCTTTTGTTTGAAACTCCTTAAGGATAGTACCTATCAAGTCCTTTGATTTCCCTGCGCTTTCAATTTCGCCAGATCATGGTTTGCTTCCTTGATGGTTCAAGTATACATTTCTAACCCTACTAAATTTTTGATCTACTTTACTAAGTGATCATCAATATTCATGCTCACTAAAGTGGGGGAAAAATGTATAGGAGTGAATTTTCACCCCTTAAGAAAATTCCCCTTTCACATACCCTCACCTTAGAAAATCAAATCTAAAGGTGAAATTCCACATCACCCACCTGCCTTCTATCCACTTGGCATCTATCTTATGTGTTGGTGAGTGAATATTTTTCAAGGACGCACGCGCTATGTGTAGACTTCTGTGTGGCACATTGTCATCCCTGATGGATTCTTTCATCTAAAGCTGGCAGAGGCATTACACACCTGATTGGGGTCAAATTATAATGTCCCTCTTTGACCAACCAACCCTAAAAATGGTAGATTATTCCTCATTCTACCTTCAAATTCATTCATTCTCACTTCATTTCATCTCTCTTGAACTCTTCTCACTCACATTCAATCTCTCAAGCTCATTCTCATTCGTTCTAGCATTCTAGCACTCCATCTTTGAGCATTGCAATAGATTTGAAGCTCCATCAACTCTACATCACAAGTATGAGGCAACTTTAGAAGTGTGGGCTTGGAGTCTTGCAAGACCTCCCTTCATCACCGTTGCGGCTATGGTGAATTTTCCAAGTCCATACCTTGCATTCTCCTTCCATTGGCTAGTGAGCTTTAGGGTGGAGGTGGTAATGCTTCACTCCTCTCCTTTGTGATTTGATTGAGTATCATAGTATTTTTTTGTAGTTCTTATTACTTTCTTTCCTTTATCATATTATTCTACCCCATTTCTTTTTGGTTGTTCATGGAGGTGGAAACACCAAAATGGGGGTCTAACTGAGGCAGACCCCTATACAGCCCCAACAATTTTCCCTCTTTCCTGTATGTAGGTGAACGCACACATGGAGTTAGCTAGTGAACTAGCACTTCTATGAGTTAATCTTTATCACCCTAGTGTTTACCTACTTGTTTTATCATTTTCATCTTTACTTTTTGTATTTCCTTATTCTATTTTTTCCATCAACATCAACTAGCTAGGTTATTAGTACATTTTTAGGCATTTTTTACTATACTTCCTATTTTTTGGCCATATGGACACCAACGTGTCACGTTGTCATCCCAGAACTATGCTACTGTCCTCAGACAGAGAGTTGTTTGAGGTGCAGTATTGACTTTGAAAACTAGCTCATCTAGCCTACACCTAAAATTTTGGTTTGTAGAGTGACAAAAGTACTACATAGTGCTTTCATTCTTGATCCTCACCCCAAGACATCCTTTAGAGTGAGGTAAGTTAGGGCAGCCCTCTGCTCTCGGCTCTCCATGACCTAGAGCCTTCACATGCTTGGTCCCCCTCTCTTACACTACTACATCAGCAAGACCTTGGTGGGTTATGAAATGAACTATTAATCCATTAAGAAAGCATGCTTAGCAATGGTTTTTTCTTCACAAAAGTTGAGACACTACATGCTATCACACCAAACCAAGCTTATTGTAAAGATTGGCCCATTAAAATACTTGTTATCCAAAGTAACTCTTACTGGGTGAATGGCCAAATGGGTAATGATCTTGACTAAATTCAACATAAAGTATGTGGAGCACAAGGAAATCAAAGGACAAGTGATCGTAGAACAACTAGCAGAAGCGCCTATCTATGCAGAGAATCTATTGATATCTGAATTTCCTGATGAATCAATGTTCCTTGTCAATCCAATCAATCAATAGAAAATGTACTTTGATGGATCATTTACCCAATATGGATCAAGGGAGGGTATTATTTTTATCACCCCTCAAGGCAATTACATCCCAAAGTCATATAGGTTATCATTTCCATGTACTAACAACATTGTGGAATATGAAGCCCTAATCACCAGTCTAAGGATAGCAATTTAGTGGAAGATACAAGAGATGAAAGTCTATGGGGACTCATAGCTAGTTATCAACCAAGTCAATGATGACTACCAAACTAAGGATGATAAGCTTACTCCTTACAAGAAGATGGTATAAAGTCTCAAGGACCTTTTCATTGATATATTTTGAGAAAATACCTCGCATGAACAATTGAGCAGTAGATTCCATGGCAACAATTGGATCCTTGTTAGACTTGTAGCACAACATCCTTCAATGTGATTTATTGTAGAACAACTTCTTGTGCCGACTTTCAAAATCCTATCATTTGAATTTGCATGTGTCATTATTGGTCTTGGTTCCCCATGGTATCATGACATATTCACCTACCTTAGTAGAGGAACCCTCCCATTCCATATCACCTCCAACCTTAAAAAGACCTTTGTTAAAAATGCATCTCAATTTGTGATCCTAGGTGATACCTTTTACCGTCGAATCATCGATGGGACATTACTATGATGTCTTAATCAAGAGGAAGTCTTGACCACCTTAACAAAAGTATATGATGACATATGTGGTTCCCATTCTATGTTGGGATTATGGAACCTTGCAACATGAGCATGAAGTATGGATGGTTTATGCTAGTTGTTCCTATGTTATCATCGATGTCAACATGGTGACAACTATATGGGAAATCTGCTTGACTTATCAGAAGTTTTTCTCTACTGGAAATGCTCTTTTGTGTTGGATCAGTGTGTTGGTATTTGAGTCTGGAATTCACCACAAGAATAGATATGACTCTAATCTCTTAACCATCTTATCATGAATCATTCAGACAACTATATCCTAGATCTTGAGATTTTTTTGGGTTGCGAGAAAAAAATTATCTCTAACAGAGTTCAAATTTGTATCTTACTAGTGTTCTTTGCTTGGTATATCTATGTGGGAGACTCTGCATTTTCTTAGAAAATTCTTATGTTGCAATTTTTTTGGTAGTCTCTATGATGATAGTATGATGGGAAATTGATGTGTTCTTAGATCTGAAAGGTGTTTTCTTTGAGGATTATTTATTGGTTTGATATTTTGTGAATTATGTTCTAGTATTGGTTGACCTAACATATGCAATACATTTTGGAGACTAGTTATGCTTTATGGATGTTAGCCGACTTGGTATAATGAACCACATGGGAAAAATGTTTAAATAATATATGGTGTCAACAAAGAGAGTTTTGATTTTTTTTGTCATCTAATTATGCCAACCTAATTGATGAATAAGATATACTTGTATATATATATGATGTCTTGAAGAGGAGAAGAGGTGAGTAGGAAGAGAGCGAGTGAAAGAAGATCCGAGCCTAAATGCTTTATTAGTTGAGGATCAATGTAGATTAGTTGAGTGACTGTTGTGTGAACCAGTACTTCATATTCTAAGCTTCATTGGAATTGAACCCTGCACACTAAAGGTGTATTCTATCAGTTCAATCTCTTGGAAGTGAGCCTTAATCTTTTTATCTTGGTGGTTAGCCATCTTTTTTACTCAGGTAGTGAGCCTTTTTAAGGACAACGAGTCCTGGAAGTGAGCCCTGTAATATCTTGTATCCGAATATAATATATTGTGAGTTAACCCTCACCATGGTTTTTCCCTTTTTGGGTTTTCCACATAAAAATCTTGGTGTTCATGTGTATGGTTGCATTGATTTGTTTCTATGTTCTCCTTTGTTGATTATGTCAAAATTTTGATAATGGTTAGATGGATTTTATTATGGTTTTATGGAATATTGATTCACCCCCCATTCTCAGTATTCTAGATGTTCAACAATTGGTATCAGAGCTTGGTTCCTTAGAAGAATCCAACAGCTTGAGGAAGGTCCTAGAATTTGAGCATAAGAAATTTTTTCTTCACGAAGTGATCTCTATTGGATATTCAAAATAAATAGAAGATTTGAAGGACAAGTTGATGAAAGTGAATGAGTATATTGAAAAACTAAAAAATAAAAGTGTTGAAGCATGTGATCTATTGGTTAAGGAAGATGAAATTATCTCTAGCCTGCTACAACAATTGGATGAAAAGAAAAAAATTGAAGAATGTCAAGAAATTGAAATTCAAAGGAAGATGGGTGAATGCATAAAGCTTGAGGAAGAAGTAGAAATCTTGAGATCTAATCTGGAAAAGGCAAGAAGTTTTAAGGAAAAATTTAAGGTAAGCTCGACAATGCTTGATGAGTTGATTACTTCTCAGAGACTGGCAATGGATAAAAGTAATCTAGGGTTTGAAGAAGGTCAAAGTTCTAAAGCGAAGCAATCTACTAGTAAGAAGAATCATTGTAAAGATGGACGAATAAAGGATCTAAGAAGAAACTCCAAAAGAACTTTCCTCAAACAACCTTATGCTAAAAGGTACTTATCTTTCAATGGTGTTTGTTATTCCTACAAGAAATTTGGTCATAATTCAAAGGATTGCAAAAGTAAAATGAATGATTGTTTATCATTCTCTAGCAAACGTCTTAAGTGCAAGAAGGTTGGATATAAATATATTATGTGTGAAAATAATTTGAATAAAAGAAATAATGGAAGGAAAAATTATATTTTTTGTAAATGTAGCAATCCTGAACATCCTATTCATAACTGCAAAAGAAGAAAAAATAATTATCTAGTGAAGAAACATGAACAAATCATTGATTCAGAAGAAGCAAGAAAAGAAATGAAAAGTTTTTTGGAAAAGGGAAGGATAACTCAAGCAAGTTGTATTGGAATCATCAATCTTATCTATGTCGACCTCTGGTGCAAATACTCCCATCAATTTTTGAGTCAAGCAGTGGCTAAAGGGGAGTGATTACCAGAAAATTTTAAAAAACCCCCCTCATTGATACTTGTGTCACATCATGACAAAAGTATATTTACTGTGGTAACAAACTTAAGGAATTTTCTCAGTCGCATGTGTGAAGAATGAAGACTGAGGAATTTGGAAGAATGGAGGTGCACACAATTTTTTAGGTAATCTACCTACAAGTTGAAGCATTTATTGCAAAATCATTCAGAATGAAAGAAATAAATTCAGATAATTCGAGAGGCATACGTATTTTTGGAGAAGTGTGCAAAGGAAATTTAGAGAACAATTCAGAGTTTCAGGGTTTGAAGAAGAGATCAAGTGGATTCGAAGTGAGCTCCGGAAGCAGGATATCTATACATTTCTTATTGGCATTTATAGAGGTATTCCTGCTTGCACAATCTTTCATTTTTATTGCTATAAATAATTCAAAGGTTGTGAATAGTGCAGATAGAGTGCAAGTTAATTTGAGAATATATTTGAAGAATGTGTCAGGAGAGTCTATTGGTGCATTCTCTCACGTCCCTCTGAGAGTGTTGCCCAGAGAGGATATCTATGCATTTGTTTACAGTAAGATAGAATAAATTTCATCAATCCAATTGAGCATTGTATGGAAGAGTGAATTGGAAGAGAACCATGATGGCTATAGAGTTTTAATTGAGAAGTTAAATGTTTGAAGGAAATTCCCTTTGTTTGAATTTGAGAGGAAGTATATTCGAATAGTATTGAGAAAAATTCATGATGAATCTTTGAGGATTGATGAAGCACATTTGATTACTAGAGAAGCAATTTGAGATGTAACTAGTTTGGGTTCCTTTGGACCATTTCCCAAATAGAAGGCTATGGATGAGCAAGAGATAATTGATGTTAACGGTGCAAATCTTGAAGGGAAAGAGATTGATTTGAGATCAATTGTGGATTCGATAATTAGGTATGTTGCTATGGTCATCGGTCACAAATTTTATCTCCCTAGCAATGACCTCATAGTTTCTGCTGTTGCAATACATATTGTTGTTGATATGGTTAAAAGAGGTATGGATTATGATTTAAGTGAATTACTTAATATACATCTCTTGAAGAATTTAAATGAAATCAAGAACACTAAGAAGAATACATTTTGGTATGGAAATTTGGTTGTTTATTTACTCTTTTACTTTTTGAGAGAACTATTGGTAATAGGAAGGATAGAATGGTCATATACAGAGCTTATTTCCCATCAAATCAAGAACTTCATGATAAATCTTGGTAATTCAGATGCACAAGAGACTTCCCTTGCTTCATTCTTTGAAAAATTTTAGATGAGGATGAGCAGAAGGTCTAGGATTCTAGTAAGTGTTGTTGAAAGGTACTCTAGGAGCATCAATTTTCTTGTGTCTACAAATTTTTGTCACATGGAAGTGGTTGAATCAAGGTTGGTATGGATATCTGAGTTAGATTATGAAGTGTCAGATGCTCAAATTAATTATTATGCAAAAATTATTTTGGAAATCCCTAAGAATCTCAATATAGAAGGTACCTCCAGTAGCGCAACCAGAACGAGAAAGAAAAGGAAGAGTGTTGTTAAACAAGAAGTTGCAGAAGAAAGTTAGTTTGAGAGAGCTCAACATGAGCATGAAAGAACAAACATTCAAATAAATTTGGAAGAATTGCATAAGGTTATTCCCAGTGCTAATTTTGATTCATCTATTTCTGTTGTGGAGAATCTCAAGAACATGATTGATTTTTTGAAGTTCTACCTCTCTGGATTTGAATTACATGCTGGAATCGGGTCTAATGAAGGAAATTTGGAAGATATCAAGGAAAAATATGCAAATGCACACAGTCGAGTGATCAAGGAATTAGAGAATGTACAATTTTTTGAAGAAGAGGCACATGAACGACTTTCTTTTTTCCTAGATTGGTCTAGAAGTACATTGAACATAAGAAATGAGATAAGGATAAGTGAGACCCAGATGAGCACTCATGTAGATACATAAAAATTGGCAGAAGATAGAGATAGTCATAGGTGGTCCTGCATTATGCAACTTCAAGATAAATTATTTTCTCTACATGATCAAATAATAGTCATTAAGAAGTTTGTGGCACTCAGAGACATGATTAAACTCAAACACATTCTTTTTTCTAATGCTCTTGACAATATTGGTGAATTATCAGAAATTAATCTTAGTCCCAATACTTTAAAAGATGTTATAGAATCCTTAACTAAGCTTGATCTATAACACAAGACTCTTATAAGTGCAAAAGGTTCATGGGAAGAATGCAAAGCATCATGGAAGGTCATCCTAGAGAGTCTCAAAGGTTATTCCTCTTTAGGTTAATTCAATTTTGTGTTCATATATTTTTGGTTATATTTTGATGTATATATACATATATGTCGGACACCATCCCTTTCCATTGATGTAAAAGGGGGAGAGATAGAGGTTGATAGAGGTAAAAAAAAATTGTGAAGAATAGTTTTGATAGGGGGAGTATTCAGTTGCAATATATTGAAAAATATTTTTTACATGCATGTTTCCATAAATGCCAAAGGGGGGGATTTTTGGGATTATGGAACCTTGCACCATGAGCATGAAGTATGGATGGTTTATGCTAGTTGTTTCTATGTTGTAATTGATTTCAACATGGTGACAACTATATGGAAAGTCTACTTGGTTTACCGGAAGCTATTCTCTGTTGGTAATCCTCTTTTGTGATGGATCAGTGCATTGGTATTTGAGTCCAGAATTCACCGCAAGAACAAATATGACTCTAATCTCTTAACTATGATATCATGACTCATTTAGATAGCTATATCTTGGATCTTGAGATGTTTTTAGTTGTGAGAAGAAAGTTATCTCTGACAGAGTTCAACTCTGTATCTTACTAGTGTTTGTTGCTTGGTATATCTATGTGGGAGACTCCACATTTTATTAAGGAGAACATTCTTATGCTATGGATTTTTTGGTAGTCTATATAATGATAATATGATGGGAAATTGATGTGTTCTTAGATCCAAAAGGATTTTTCTTTGAGGATTATTTGTTGGTTTGATATTTTATGAATTATGTTCTAGTCTTGGTTGACCTAACATATGCAATACATTTTGGAGACCAGTTATGCTTTATGGATGTTAGTCGACTTGGTATAATGCACTACATGGACAAAATGTTTAAATAATATATGGTGTTCACAAAGAGAGTTTTGGTTTTTTTTTCATCTAATTAAGATGACCTAATTGATGAATAAGATATACTTGTATATATATATACATATGTTTTGAAGAGGGGAAGAGGTGAGTAGGAAGAGAGTGAGTGAAAAAAGATTTAAGCCTAAATGATTTATTAGTTGATGATTAGTGCAGATTAGTTGAGTGACTATTGTGTGAAGCGGTACTTTATATTCTAAGCTTCATTGGAACCGAACCCTACACATTGAAGGTGTATTCTATCAGTTCAATCTTTTGGCAGTGAGCCACAATATTTGTATCTTGGTGGTTAGCCATCTTTTGTACTCAGGAAATGAGCCTTTTTAAGGATACTGAGTCTTGGCAGTGAGCCCTGTAATATCTTGTATCTGAATATAATATATTGTGAGTTAACCCTCACCGTGGTTTTTCCCTTTTTGGGTTTTCCACATAAAAATCCTGGTGTTCATGTGTATGGTTGCATTAATTTGTTTCTATGTTCTCCTTTGTTGATTATGTTAGAATTGTGATAATGGTTAGATGGATTTTATTATGGTTTTATGGAATACTAATTCACCCCCCTCTCAGTATTCCAAATATTCAACATTCTAATAGTATGAATTTAGCTATGAATTTAGCTATCCAACCTCATCAAATGGCCACAAGTTCATCATACCAGCCACTAAGTACTTTACCAACTAGTTTGAAGCCATTTTGATGACCTACATAATGGGGAAGAAAATTGCCAAATTTATCGTGAATTATCTTATCTTTCGTTATGGTGTTCTAAAAACCCTTATTTCTGACAATGGAACACCCTTCAAGAATTGAGATGTGAAAGAGCTATGTCAAATATTCAACATCCAATATCGATTTTCTACCCTGTATTACCCCTAAGGCAATGGTCAAGTTGAGGCTACAAATAAGACCATTCTAAAAATCCTAAAGAAAATGATCAATGAAGGTGATCGCGATTGACATCTATAGTTAAATCCTACCCTCTGGGCCTATCAAACCAGTATCTACACACCTATAGGTGCAACCCAATTCTCCTTGGTCTATGGATTAGAAGCCATCCTACCTATTGAGGTCAAGCTTTCATCACTATGAGTGTCACTACATAACCTAATCACTAATGAAGAATACAAAGTATCTTGACTAAATGAGCTAGAATTCTTGGATGAGTGTCATCTTGATGCCCTTAATCACTTGCAAGTTACCAAAACTGATTGAAACAAGGCTATAACAATAATATCAAGAGTCAGTCTTTCCAAGTAGGGGATCTTGTTCTAAAGTAGAATCAGAAAAATATTCCAGATCAGGACAATAAGGAAAGTTTGAGCCTAACTAGTTAGGTCCCTTTGTCGTCACAGCTAGCTATGGATCAAGAGCATGCCAATTATCAACGCCTAAATGTGAACCATTGCAAGAACCAACCAATAGCCTACATCTCAAAAGGTTTTATGCCTAGGCTTGAAGGGTCTAAATCTGAAAAATACAAAAAAAATCAAAGAATGATCAAAAATCCCAAAAGAAAGAGAAAAAGGATTGAAAAAGTAAAGAAAAAAATTGTCCTCTAGTGAAAACCATTTTGGTGGTTCTTTAGGCAAGTACCTTGGTGAAAACCTAGAAAACAGGTGCCTCATGTAAATAAAGCACCTCCATCTATTCTTTGACTCTTTATCCTATCATTCTTTGTATCACATCATTCATCATATTTATTCCATCACCCATCCACATTTGTATCATGGTTTGGTATTGTGAAGTATCGTATCCCCTTTAGTACCACTTGGAATATTCCTAAGGTTAGATTTTCCTACCTATATCGAGGTAGTCTATTGCATCACGTTGGGGGAAATTCATTATGGATCATATTGGGTTCTTGTATATCTTAAGGTTATTGGAAATCTCATCAAAAATCCCAAAAACATTCATAAAATCTCATCAAAATCCAAAAACACTTACAAAATCAAAAATAGCCAAAATCTAGTACAGCTAAAATCAAAAAATATTCATAAAATTGTAAAGTCAAAATCCAAAACATCCAAAAAACATCTAAATCTCTAAAAAGGTCAAAACATCAAAAATCCAAAAACATACCTTGTCGAACTACAAGTCTCTAAGCTTAGATGGAGGCAAGTCCATAATTGATGTGCCCTCGAGACACCCTAGGTCAGTCCTTTAGGAGTTTGTCATAATAAACTGGCATTCCATCAACTATTCATTTCTCATCATCAATTAGTCAAGCCAATCAAACTACGTGGTATCTACATGTATAACATAGGAAAGGCTAATCTTTGATAAGCCCTCAAGTCCCCTAGGATAGTTTTTAGGTTAAGTTCTTGGTTGGAAAACTCAGAAAACCCCTAAACAATCAAATATCAAAAAAGCCTTAAACATTTGAAAACTTAGAAAAATCCAAAATTATTTGAAAATGGAAAAGCCCAAAACATTAGAAAACATTCAAAAGACCTAAACAGCATCAACTATCTTAGAGAAAACCCTAAACAACCTCAAAAGATCGAAAACCAAAAACATTCACATAAACTTTCAAAAAGACCAAAAAATACCTCAAAACATCTTCAAAACACCCAAAAACATTGAAATATTCCAGAAACCCCAAAATCATCCATCCCATTTTTCTTTCACCTAGAATAAACCTCCATCCATAATAAATCCATCATCATCTTCAACATTTGGTAAAACAAATAGAAAGCAAGTATCGCAAGTCGTAAAGTGAGAACCTAAGTGTCAAAATCTAAAGTCTAGATCATAGGTAAACGATTCAATGAAGTTTGTATCAATGGCTTATCACAAAGCCCATCTTAGTAATCAAAACACCTTATCAACTTTTCCTAGGATGCATCCTTCCTGTTATGGACATCAGCATTAGAAATCACCTAAGTTAAAATAAATTGGTAAGAGATATAGATAACATTAACTTCTTTTCTTTAATCTTTTCTTATGATTTATCTTATTGACCCATTCCAAGGACCTCTCAAGGATTTCTATCAAAATGATTTAGAGAGAAATGAATGGGGAATCGATCATTATCTTTCATTTGTTGTACTTTTGGATACTCTTGTAAAATAATCTTGGCACATACTTGCTTAGTTGTGTGTAGGGAGGTCATTTGGACTAGATTGTTGACTATTACATATGCTTTGATCCGATGTATTATAACTGTTAAACTACATTTCGACGAGGTTTCCATATCTCAAGGTGTGAACAAGAACTATCCTATCTATTTGTAGAGTCAAATTCCATTACACTAGATACAATGCCATCCTAATTTTCAATACCTTGATGCATTGTGTCTACGTGTTATTTCAAAAATAAGGAATGACAGAAAATCCCAATCACAAGATATGGTGGATCAAAGACTTGTTGGACAATCTTCAAAATCAGTCGTCAAATCATTCATCTTATTTCTTCTATCTTCTTTTCGCACTAACCTGGTACCATGATAGTCAACAAAAACATCATTATGCATCCATCATGCATCCACAACATCATCAACATGCATACATCTCGCATCATCACAACATATCATAAAATAAAACATAATCCATTGCATTATCATTTAAACTATTTTGAATAATATAGATTTGTTATTCTAAGCATCTTAATCCATTTAATTATCATTCATCTCATCCATATCATGAACATTCATCACATACATACTATAAGCATCTTAAATCCATATCACATATCATCATATACGAGTGATCCCACAAAGTTGGTTTACAATTTCTGGAGATTCTAATTTTTGCTGAAATCACATATTTTTAGAAAATATAATGATTTAAGCCTTAAAAATTTCCATTTAAAGCATTCCAATTGAAGAGGGTTTGATTAAACTACCTTAGATCAAACCCTCTTGGATAGAACCCCTCTAGTTTTAAACCATACCTATAACAAAGTCTCATTTACACCTATCAAAATGCTAATAAAAAACCACTTTTGATTTACCTTTTGGGGGATGAAATGAATTCATTTAAAAAAAAAAATTGTAAGTATGTATTCTTTATTATAAACTTCCCAAAAAGTATAATTTTAAATAAATTTAATTTTATTATTATATTTATTTTTTATTTCTTGTGAATGTAGGTTTTTCATCAAAAATCAAGCTCTTTGTTCTACACATGTGGAAAAATAGAAGATTATTAAAAAATTGAAAATATGAGTGCACTAGATATTGAATTCCTTGATCCAACCAAAAAAATTGAATTTCGATACATACAAAAAATAATGTGTTATAGTCCACCTATGTGCGAATTGTAATTGGTTTGACTTCAAAACTTGATTAAGGAAAAATTATTCAATAAAAAACTATGAAACAAATTGGAAGCACTAGATATTGTAGATACAAATCTAATTCAAAAAAATAGAATTTTATCCTTCATGGAAAAAAATTTATGTGTTATACAGTGTCACTCCTTAAAAATGGTGTTTACTGAAAAAAAACTAGTTTTCAAAGGAGATGGAAAAAGAAGTGCAATCTTATTCCAAAAATTTTGAAAAAAATATATTCAGAATCTACAAAAAAAATGTCACAAATCACTAATTTGCATAATTTTCAAATTCCTCATGGTTTAGCTACTATAGGTGCCCAAAAGTGAAGATTTAGTTAGAAAAAATCAGTTCAGTGTCCAGTTTGGCTAGAAATTGTAAACCAGTATTGTGGGATCACCCATACACATTCATATGCATACATCATCATGAAATCATAAATTGCATAGAAAATTACATGAAAATAAATGCATCCATACATCACCTGCATATCATATCATATCATAGCATCCATCCATAGCATAAAAAAGATATTGAAAAAGAATATAACACATCCATTGCATGGCATCCATCCCATAAACATTGCATGTCATTACATCATAGATCATCATCGCATATCACATATAATGTAAATAAAAAAAAAGTGCATCACATCACATCATATGAATTCATACATACATAAAGCATGAAATAAAGGCACATCACATATTGAATCTTAATCATCTCGTATATATATCAAAAATGATTGTCATGATACAAAATATGAATCAGTGTACAAATATCAAATCAAAAGTACAATATCCACAAGGCTATCAAAAATGAGCCCATGAATGTATATCTCTATAAATAATCAAGAAAAAAATCAAAAGGTGTCTACAAAAGTGGCTAGCCCTAATGGTTGCTTGACTCACCCCTAACTAACGGCTAATCCTCAGCTCTAGGTGGTGCTCTGCTTCACTGTGAGAAATCAAGTTGTCTCGTTTCCTGAGGAACATCTCTATCATAGTGCATGTGATAATAAGTAGCCTCAGTAACTATCTCTTTGTACAAATAAGCAGACATTGTTTGTCCCTATGAAGCAGTTGTCACTTCCTCAATTTGTTTCCTCTTCCCAATCTCCTAGGCCAGCTGTAGGTCTAGCTAATAGCATAACTGAACCTCATGATCCCTCTATGCAATGATATCTTATATTTGTTGTAGTTGATCCTCTCTACCTGTAGTTGTGCTCTCTCTACTGTGAGAACCTGTATTTCTGCCTGCAGTTGTGCATCTATCTGTATGGGTGGAGGTAATGGTGCCCCTAGAACCTGTCCATCATTCCCATCTTGATGCCCTAGGTCCTAGTGACCCTGATCTAGCTGTTGTTGGTGTCCATCACCTAGCACCTATACCCTTTCCTGATCCTACTATTGGCCTCTACCCCATCCTCCATCTCTACCACCATCCCAGTCACCATCTTGACCTCTGCCTCGACCTCTACCTATGCCTCTTCGTCTGCCTCTGGGGTATTCCCCCTGCTCGATCTATCAGGTGAGTAGGTCATAAGCTAGGGTCATGTCTGCATTGGGTATACCCTAATCATATGCTTAGGGTTGTGCAACAAGCTATATGAACCCATCGATTGCTATCATGGGGTCAATCTATGCTCCCCACAGTTCCCATCTCTATGATCTAGCAAACACTGTAGTGTAATCATCGACAGGCACATCTTGAACCTCGCCAAACTATCGAGCAATGTGTTCTAGCAAAAACTGCTCTATCATAGTGTGCTCCCTCACCTAAAGGTAACGAGTCTATCTAGCAAAATAAATTTGTTACTGATCATCAAACCATGTTGGGTACTATATTCATGGCCTCCATTGAAAAATAGTCATGTCATCAATGATACGACATTAGTAAGCTAGACCTATAGGGCCCATGTACTAAAGAGTCATCGACACCCTGTACTTGAAGACGACGGTCTTATCCTCATGAATATCTGCTAAAACTACCAAGGGCCTCAAAACTGTAATATGCTCATATGCCCAGATATGGAGTAGTGTAACACCTACTCTGATGCTCCTACCCTCATAGTAGACGGCCTCATCCATATCGTGATACAACAAAGTAAGGAGAACTAGACCCCAAGCATACATCACACATCTCCTAGTCATTCCCTCCCATACCAATCCCCATCTAGGACTGAAACCTCTAGCCTGTCGATATGGGGAAATAACTCCAAAAATCAGTGTTGCAACAAACAATCTAAAGATGGGCACTCGATCCTGATAAACATCAAGGTCTATCTGGGATCACCAAAATGAGCAAACGTCTATGTAGAAGAGAGAGATATGTGTCTCTCCTGACATTTGGTTCATATATAACATGCTCACCATGAATCATCAATTGCAATATGTGCCACACATCCTCTAATGTAATGTTGGCCTCGTCGGTGGGCAAGTGAAATGAAGAGGTCTCACTATGCCACCTCTCAATCAGCGCAGTCATCATAGCAAGGTGGTTCTGAACCTTGAGTAAGAATGTAATAAAGCCTAACCCCAGCATACCCAACCGCTCTACCTCCAAGTCATCAAAATCTCGTGATGCTACCAAAATGTATGACTGGTGCTCATGCAACATCAACGGTGGAGGATCCTCCCACATGCATCACGCACACAACATCAATTTAATAAAAAATTCAAAAAACTAATCAAAATTTGAGACTTTGCATCCAAAACATCAAACACATTACTAAAATCAATAACATCACTCTTTTAGGGGTGTCTCACTATATCTATTTCGGGGGTGTGTCACCAATTTGGCGATGCGCATCGCTATGCTCAATAGAAAATCGACATTTGCATGCATCACTATATCTAAAAATCATGGTGCATCGCCATTTGTTACATGTGTCACTCACCACTTTCAAGCAACTTTGAACCTAAATAGCTTGTGTGTCACTATATCAATTTAGTGACTCCCTAATCAAATGCGTCGCCCAACCAAAAAATGGTGGTGTGCCACTAGACAGAGGGTGTGTCATTATAACATCAATAGCAACGCTTCTAATGCATCAATTGCATCACTATACAGTGATGTGCCTAGAGACCTAATTTTGACCCCTATTAATTACACCTAAAAGCAAAAATTAGGGAAAGTTTTGAGTCACATTCCCAGGGTCCTACATCTACTTGCCACTGGTACTCTCGAACCCGATCTGAAAGTTGAAGAGGAAGCACTCATTGCACCATTTCGTCAAGATGTTAGAGCTCAAAAGGAAGAATATCTCTAAGGTGTGAATGCACAAATGAATTGAAAATGAACCTTCCTCACCTATTTAAGCCTAAAAATTAGGGTTTTTTAACCTAATTTGAGCCAAAAGCTAGGGTTTTGACCTTTTTTACCTATTTCCACCTTGTGCAACCTATTTTGAGCCATTTTTTGCATTTTTGAGGCCATTTTTGGCATCTGGAGGCCTATTTCAACACCTAAACCTATATTTAACCTTTTTCGAGAAATCAACCCAAAATTCAAAATTTTCACCCAATTTCTCAAGGGAGCATGGAACCAGCTTATTCCTTCCGTTGGGGCAATAGTGGGGCATCCAAAAAATTAGAAAATTTTAATTTTTTGATCTGGGAAGCAGTTTTAATCTAAAATGGTGTCAGTCTTTGAACCAACATAATAGGTACCTCGCTTCAAAGAGGGGAAAAATGTAGACACTTAAAAATTTCATGAATGATAGCATGCATTTGAATCAAATATATTAACCATTCCATCCTAAAACCCATCCTCTTTTTGCTTAATTGATTATATTAGCCTAGCAATTTAATTAATTATATCATTTTCATCTATTAACCTAATTAATCTAATCAGGTTAATTCACCCCCTCCTACACTAACATTTCATTTTGTTTAGTTAAATAATACAAATTATTTAATATAAATCCCTAAGTCCTTATTTAATTAAATAACCCTAAGTTATTTAATTAAATGTCATAACACTTTCCCCTTTTTCATTAAATCATTTATTTAATGAATATCCTAACTCCCCTAATTTCCATAATTGAAACCTTATTTAATTATCAAATTACTAATTAAATCTAATCCCCCCACTTGCAAGGGAATATTCCTTGGAAATATTCCTCATTTGCACATTCCTCCAAAAAGGGAATATTCCTTTGCATAATTTAATTTGGTTTTAATTAACTAAATATCTATTTTTTTCTCACCCATGAGAATATTCTCTTTCTTCACTCATTTGAAAAGGGGAATATTCCTTTTTGCAACAAACTTTCAACAAGGCTTCATGTGCAAGTTTTGAAAGTGTGTTTGTTTGAAAGAATATGAACCCTTGATTCTTTTCTTGATCCATGTGATCATTGATTCTCATCCATTTATGAGAATTCTTGGTCCATGTTTCATCTTTCCTCCAATTTTTACCATTTATTAGATTCTTCAATATTAGCCCTTCATTTCTCATTTTCTCTCTTATAAATTGAACACTATTTGGAGACAAATGGATCCATCTTTTAAGATAAAACTTATGTTGTTAACATCATTTTCACTTGCACTCATATTTAGCACTTATTTAGCATCATTTTAATTTAATTTACTTGCATCATTAGCTTAGCTTCCATTAATGGCTTCCATGGTAAGTGAGGTGCATCCATTTAGCATATTTGGTAATTAGGGTTTTAAATATTTTTATCTTAAACTCCATTTAGAATAGCTTTTCATACACCCATATCAATCATCTTAGCATAAATCATGTTAAAATAGCTTTCATCATGGTAAAATAGCTTTAAATCATGTTTTCATATACATCTTTCATCGGTTTCGTTGATTCTCTTCAATAGAATTGATCGAAACAGGCTCATTATCTATAGGATTAGGAAAAGGTCATCATTCCACATCAATGCGACACCACTCCCCCAATAGGATAAGTTTCAATAGATTAGAATAGGTGTTTTTGAAGCTTTTGTATCTTAATATGTTAGTTTTAATGGATTCTTAGTTTAGTTTTGAATTGAATGATCTTATTGGGACTGATGTTTAGTTGCTTGAATGTGCTTTGAATCCTCATGGATCAAGTGTAGTTAGCCTATACTAAGTCGTCGGTCACAATCTCATACATTATAAGCCATGACCTACATCACTATTCTAGTTTTCATGATTGAATAATGTGTTGTTTTATTTTTAGATGATGGAAGTAGAAGCACCTCCTGATGTTGATAGGGAAATGGAGCATGGTGTATCTTCCACAATAGATAACTTGATGGCTCTCACGGGGGTATGAGGAAAATTAGTAAATTTCAAATTATATTTGTTGTTATAGTTGTTTATTATTGAAAAATAAAATGATTGTTGATTTGTAGTTTAATTTCTATTTAGATGGTTTCTATAGGACTTTGGCATGCCAAAGCCTAAGCATGCAGATCTTCCACTTGAGGAGAGAGATAATTTGGTGGTGGTAAGTGATTATTTTGTTAAATATAGCATTTCTATAATGTAATTTCTATATATTAATGTCTTTACCTATTATTATAACAGTTAAATCTTGATCAGGAACTAAATAGGAGGAGCAACCCTCAAATTCAAAGTAAATGAGTGTCATATGCATCGCCATCCACCCAACCAACAAAGGCCACCTATGTTTCCTTCACCTGGAGGGTAATGACTTGATTGGGGTCCTTTATTGTATGCCTATATGGCATTTTTGTACATATTTTGTATTACATATACTTGACATTGTATGACTATATGGAATTCTTGTAAGCTCATATGGCTATTATATATATATATATATATATATATATATATATATATATATATATATATATATATATATATATATATATATATATTATACTTATATCGACATATATTAATGTATGCCTACATGGCTATTTGGTTAATACACATATTTTTATTTATGGTGTCCATATTTGTATTATAAATCCATGCTTCAATAGATATTTGTAGATGGTTTACTTCAAATATTTAAAATCCAAGTGTTTTCCATGCACTCTTCTTTTCTATAATTGTAAATATATAATAAAGTTTGAACATTATTCTCCTATACGATTATTGAACCTCAAATCAATCATATGAATATATTAATGCTTCATGCTTCATGCTTCATGTTGCATGTGCTTCACTGAGGAAATTCATGTGTATGCTTGAAGTTTCATGCTTCATGTGTATGTTTCATGTTTTATACATTGAGGAAGAAATCTACCATTCCACGTGTATGCTTCATGCTACCATTCACTTGTATGATTCATGCCTCATGTATTACATAGATAAAGAAAACATCATAAAACTATTGACCAAAGAAAATGGAAAGTAGCAACTAAGTCTCACAAATAAAAACTCAATGCATGAAATTCTTATTAAAGATCATAAGGGCATTAGACTATTGGAGATTAAGAGACCATGAATCAACCTTCCCAACAACAAACTTTATAGATATTCATCCTATTTCTAAACACGAATTCAAACCCAATGATTAGAAGAATGCAACTTTAAAAGTTAAAATTGCATGCTTAGAATAGTCAATAAACAGCTTCAAGAGACATGCATGATAGAAACAAAACCAGCTAAAAGTTCAAGGATTTCCTTTTCCCCAAGCATATCTAAAAAGTTACAAATAAATCAATTTAGGTTCTCACAAATAGTGAATATATGAATTTGGTTGTGACTTTTCAAAGGAAAAAAGTTGTGACCCTTCAAATAGGAAAGACTATGAACCTTTTATAATGAATGACAGTGACCATGCCTAGCGTAGATGTGCCTACCTAGACGTGTTGGCACTAACTATTTGGCCCCATGAAGAACAAACAAAAAGTAGCCTAGCTTGCAACTTTACACTACATGCATCTAACAGTTTTTGGGGTATCAAAAAATTTCACCGTGGGAAAATGACTTGGAGCTATCAAAAACCAAGAGAGGTGATTGTAGAGGGGCACTACATGATCCAATAGCATCAGATGAAAGGTTTTTAACTACAACAGTTTTTTAGCAATCGCTCATCGAAGTTTAATGTCCCTTTGCACTTTGGTCTCTTAAGATACTTTGTCGATAAAATGTAGCTTGGACTATTTCGGCATGTTTGGGTGCAAAATAGGACATTTCCTAGCATAAAACCACCCATCTAGATGTGTTGGAACAATTAGTTTGGTTGTACAATGAATAGAACAAAATTTACACCACTTTGCAACTTTACACTACCTGCAACTAACCCATTTTCCATCAACTAAAAACTCTTCACCACAGGAAAACAACTTGGAGCTATCAAAAACTAAGAGATTTATTGTAGAGGGGCCCTACATGATCCCATAGCCTCAGACGGAATGTTTCTAAGTGCCATGGTTTCTAAGAAATCGCTTGTCAAAGTTTGTTGCCCCTTTGCACTTTGGTCTCATAAGAGACTTCACCGATACAATGTAGTTTGAATATTCCAAAATGTTTGGGTGCAAAAAAAGACCTTTCCTAGCATAAAACCACCCATTCATAGATTTTGGAACAGTCAGTTAGGTCATACAACAAACAAAATGAAAGTTACACCACTTTGCAACTTTACACTACATGCAATTGACCCATTTTCCATCAACTGAAACTCTTCACCATGGGAAAATTACTTGGAGCTATTATAAATTGAGAGAGATTATTATAGATGAACCCTACATGATCTCGTAGCCTCAGATGGAATGTTTCTAAGTGCCACAGTTTTTGAGTAATTTTTCTTCAAAGTTTGTTGCCCCTTTGCACTTTGGCCTCTTAAGAGACTTCGTCGATACAATGTAGCTCGAACTGTTTCTGCATATTTGGGTGTGAAACAAGACCTTTCCTAGCATAAATGTACCCATCTAGATGTGTTGGAACAATCAGTTTGGTCGTACGATGAATAGAACAAAAGTTACACCACTTTGCAACTTTACACTACATGCAACTGACCTGTTTTCCATCAATTGAAAACTCTTCACCATGAGAAAATGACTTGGAGCTATCAAAAACCAAGAGAGGTTATAATAGATGGGACCTATTTGATCTTGTAGCCTTAGATAGAATGTTTCTAATTTCCATGATTTCTGAGTAATCGATCATCAAAGTTTGTTGCCTCTTTGCACTTTGGTCTCTTAAGAGACTTCACCGATACAATGTAGCTCAGACTGTTTCAACGTGTTTAGGTTTGAAACAAGAAATTTTCTAGCATAAACCCACCCATCTAGACATATTGGAATAGTTGGTCGGTCGTACGATGAACAAAACAAAAGTTACACCACTTTGCAACTTTACACTACATACAACTGACCCATTTTCCATCAACTAAAAACTCTTCACCACAGGAAAACAACTTGGAGCTATCAAAAACTAAGAGAGGTTATTTTAGAGGGGCCCTATGTGATCCCATAGGCTCAAATGGAATGTTTCTAAGTGCCACAGTTTTTGAGTAATTGCTTCTCAAAGTTTACTACCCCTTTGCACTTTGGTCTCTTAAGATACTTTGCAAGTACAATGTAGCTTGAACTGTTCCAGCATGTTTGGGTGCAAAATAGGACCTTTTCTAGCATAAACCCATCCATCCAGACATGTTGGAATAGTTGGTTTGGTCGTACGACCAACAAAATGAAAGTTACACCACTTTGCAACTTTACACTACATGCAACTGACTTATTTTCCATCAACTAAAAACTCTTCCCCACGAGAAAACAACTTGGAGCTATTAAAAATTGAGAGAGGTTATTATAGATGGGCCCTACATGATCCCATAGCCTCAAACAAAAAATTTCTAAGTGCCATGGTTTTTGAGTAAACACTCAGAATTTTTTTGCCCCTTTGCACTTTGGTCTCTTAAGAGACTTCACCGATACAATGTAGCTCAGACTGTTCCAGCATGTTTGGGTGTAAAACAAGACTTTTCTTAGCATAAACCCACCCATCTGGATGTGTTGGAAGAATTGGTTTGGTCGGACGATGAACAGAGTGAAAGTTACACCACCTTGCAACTTTACACTGCATGTATTTGACCCATTTTCCATCAAATGAAAACTAACCTCAGTGCTTTTAGAGCAGACTAACCTCCTTTTCATTGATGATAAAATATTCTTATCTTTTAATACCTTTTCTAAGTGGTTAATTTTATTCTTCAATTTCAACACTTCCAACTATTGCTTTTACAACTGCAACGTGACCATCCACACATTTTTCATCATCTCTACTATTGTTACCTATTAACACCCCCCTAGTATTCCTTTTGATGATATTCTAACTTATTTTTCATATCTTTTACTTTGAGCTTTAGATCACCCACTCTATCATCAACGCTTCTTCCTTATCATCTATTTCTAGTTGTATTTTCTTCATGAAAATATTAAGTTCAAGAATATTTGACTTCATTTGTTCAAAATCCACCATGTAATTCATAGTTAGAAGACCTTCGTATGCATGCAACCTAATGCACGAAAGGTGTTATTTCTAGTATGTTCTCTTTCCCTTAAATAAATCTGAACCTAAGGGCTCTCTAAATAAAATTTAAGTTCTCCATGGAAGTCTTAAGTTCAAGAATCTTTGACTTCGTTTGTTCAAATCCACCTATAGTATCATCTCTCACTTTCTTTGCATGCACAAATTCTTACCAAATTATAGAAAACCTCTTGAGGTTTTCTACTTCTCTATTGCCATTTTCCCATTCCAGATACTACACAAGCACCTTCCTTGAAACTTCTCAAGAGCAAGAATAACCTCTTCATTCAAAACATTATCTATCTCATTAACTTTGGTTTTCTTCTTTTCAAGTGTTTTTAGAGTAGAACCCTTTTTTAGTTCATACAGTGTAGTACTTGTTACCTCCAATTTTGCATTGTCATTTTCCCATTGCGCATATTGCACACACACCTTCCTCAACTTCTCAAGAGCAGACCCATTTCATTTCATGCATTCTACTACTTGTACCTCCAGTTATGCATTGTCATTTGCCCATTTCCTAGTTATGAAGGGTGGTTAAGGATATTTGGATATGAGGTATTGAGATATGAGAAGAAGGGATATATTGTTGAGGGATATGGGTCTATGCAAGATCATGGGGGTCCAAAAAGTGGCGATGTGAAAAAAAAAGCATTTTTAACTCACTCAAAAACATGAAATTCCTCTTTGACTTTTTTCGGGCTTGGGTAGAAAGTACATGGTGCCATAGCAAACACCTAATCAAAGCAAATATCCATTCGAAAAGGATATCTATTTTGAAATGGATATCTATTATGAAATGGATATCTATTTTGAAACAAATATATTCGTTATCTTTAGGTCAATTTTTTTAATTTGGTGGGTCTGGGACCAACCAGACATTTAGTTTAATATATTATATTAATATTTTAATATAATTTTAATAATGTTTGAATATAACATGAGCATATTTAATTTAGTATATTATTATAATGTTTTTTAATTTAATATTATATAATAATATAATTAATATATTATAATACTTATATAGTATTAAATATTATATAACATTATATTATTGTATATTAAATATAATATAATATTATATTATAATATTAAATATATTATATTATATTATTAAATATATTATATTATATTATTAAATATATTATATTATATTATTAAATATATTATATTATATTATATTATTAAATATATTATATTATATTATATTATATTATTAAATATATTATATTATATTATATTATTAAATATATTATATTATATTATATTATTAAATATATTATATTATATTATTAAATGTATTATATTATATTATTAAATGTATTATATTATATTATTAAATGTATTATATTATATTATTAAATGTATTATATTATATTATTAAATGTATTATATTATATTATTAAATGTATTATATTATATAATAATATTATATTATATATTATATAATATTATATTATATAATTATAGCATGTATATAATATAATATTATATATAGTAATATATTATATATTAGTATTATATTATATTATATATTTATATTATATAATAATATTATATTATATTATATAATAGTATTATATTATATTATATAATAGTATTATATTATATTATATAATAGTATTATATTATATTATATAATAGTATTATATTATATTATATAATAATATTATTTTTATTTTTTATTTTTTTGGCGAAAGGCATTATGCCTGTATATTATATTAATTTAAATAGTTGATTACAAAATTACTAAGCATGGAAGTGAAAATTTTCTTCAAAATTCTGCATAGCAATGTTTATCTACCACTGATACCCCTTATACAACTATAAAAGCATAGTAAAGATCACCCATATTTGCTACTATGTCCCCATATGATCTCCCCATATTGACTCTGAGCATATTCAACCTTTTACAAGAAACTGACTGAAGCATTACATGGAGTAATATATGACGATATCTGGAATCTATTTACAAACCCTCCCTGACTGCTATACACTAGAATGAACTAGACTTAATGCCACCCCTATGAGGAAAAAAACCCGATTTCTCATCTTGTACACCTTAAGAAGGAAACTGCATTTGACTTGCTACTACTGCTTGTGTATGAACTGTAATATTAATATCCAGATTTCAAAGTAAATCTTTCCTCTTGGTGGGATATTCAGGTGGATGGGACGACTATGTACGAAATTGCTAAAAAGTTGTCCTTAGTGAAGTCTAATGTGAGGATTTGGAATAATTCATCGTTTGGGAATATCTTCTATGATAAATCTTGTATTAAAGAGGATTTGGATCTTTTGCAATAGACTATTCAGGCATCAAGCTATAACGCTAATCTAGTGAATGAGGAGAGTGTGCTTTTATCTTGTCTTTGTAACATTGTGGCTAGGGAGGAAGAGTTCTGGAAACAGAGATCGCGTGTAGTTTGGATCAATTGTGGCGATAAGAACACTAAGTTCTTTCATATGACTACCTTTTAGCATCATGCCTCCAGTTGCATTAAGGGAATTTGTCACAATGGTGTGTTGATTGAGAATGAGAGGGAGATCCGCCATGTGGCTACTACCTACTTTGTTGATCTTTTGTTTGATAATTTTGTCCTATCACATGAGGCTCAAGGTCAGGTGTTGGATATTATTCCTAGAATTGTGACTGATGATCTTAATAGTATGTTATGTGGTATCCCTTTTGTTGATGAAGTTAAGAAAGTGGTCTTCTCTTTTTTTGGGAATAAAGTGCCTGGTCCGAATGGTTTCCCCATGTTCCTCTTCCAAAAATTCTAGACGATTGTATCCAAGGATGTAGTGGATGCTACCAAGGAGTTTTTTGGTAGTGGTAATCTGTTGGAGTTAAATTCCACCTTCATTGTGCTGATTCCAAAAATTCCTTGGGCCTTAGCCTTCAATGAGTTCAGGCCCATTAGTCTTTACAATTTCATCTATAAAATATTCTCCAAGATCCTTGCTTTGAGGTTGTAGTGGGTCATTCCCTTGATTATTTCTCCACATCAATGTGGTTTTGTATCAAGTATGAAAATTCTTGACCCTATTATTATTATGCATGAAAATATTCACTCGCTAATGGTTAATAAGAGGGCTATTTTTTTGTTGAAACTTGATTTGGTGAAGGTGTATGATTGCGTGAATTGGATTTTTCTTATTAATATTTTATCTGCTTTTGGGTTCTTTGTCAATTTTTTGAAGTTGATTCAAAGTCTCACCTAGATGGTGTCCTTTTATGTGTTGGTTAACAACTCTCCAAATTTCTTTAAGAGCTCTAGGGGGTGAGACAGGGTGACCCTATCTCACCTTCCTCTTCATAATTTTAGCTAAAGCTCTTGGGAGATCTTTGCAGTAGAAAGTTTATTTGGGTACTTTAAAGGGGCTTCGGCCTACTTCCTCATCTCCTCCTTTCTTGCGTCAACAATTTTTTGATGACATGATGGTTATGGGAGAATCTACTATTGTAGAAGCTAAATCCATCAAGTTGGTCCTTTAGAAGTATGAGGTTGCCTCAGTTCAATTGGTGATTCTTCCTAAGAGTGCCTTTTTTCCCTCAATACCCCAAAGAGAAGGATGTAGAGAATTGTTGGTATTCTTTAGTGTTTGATTGAGACTTTTCCTTCTATTTATCTTGGGCTGCCTCTTGGAGCTAATTCAATTCCTGACTCCTTTTGGAATGGGTTGATTGATAATTTTAATACTAAGTTGGCAGGGTGGAAAGGAGCTCTTCTTAGTCAGGCTAGTAAATTGTTTTCAATTAAATCTACTATGTAGAAACTTTCAGTGTATGCTCTTAACCTTTTCCAGATGCCTCAGAAATTTTGGGAGAAGATTGAAAGTATTCATAAAAGGTTTTTATGGTTTGGTGTTGAGGAAAAGAAGAGAATGAATGTAGTGTCTTGGGAGGAGGTGTGTAGGTCAAAAGTCCAAGGTGGTTTAGGACTGAGAAGGATTAAAGTCTTCAACTTTGCTCTTATTGCTAAGCATCTTTGGTTTCTTCTTGTTGGTGATAAGGATTGGACGGCGATTCTTGCGTCTAAATATCTCGCTGGTGTGGATAAATTCAGGGAATTCCTAAGGGAAGACATCAATCCTCCTTCTAGTTCTTTCTTTTGGAATTCCTTGGTCAAGGCCAAAGGTGTTGTGTCTACTGGCCTTCAATGGTTGGTTGGCAATGGGAGGGATATCCTCTTTTGGGATGACTGGTAGTTTGTTCATGGCCATATTCGAGATGTGGTGTGGTAGCTCCTTTGAGGGATCTATGTGTCAGGGAATTTGGAACTCAAGTTGTTGATTATATTGTGGAGGATGCATGGACAAGAATTCGTGAGGAGTTCCAGGAGATGGAACCTCTTTATAATGTGTTGTCTCAAGTTCATATTCTTGTTTTTCCTTAACGAGATAAGGTGGTGTGGAGGCTAATTCCACAAGGACATTATTCAATGGCTTTTACTTTTCATTCCCTCAATGACATTGTGGGACCGAGGCCATTGCGGGCTCTTGTATGGTCGTCAAAGTTGATTCCCAAAGTCAATATGTTCATGTGGTTAATGGTTCAGGAAAAAATCTTAACCATTAACAATCTTTGGAAAAGAGGCTTCTCCATGCCTGATAGGTGTTATTTGTGTGAGAAGGATGCAGAGGATTGCTATCATTTATTTATTGGTTGCAATTTTTCTCAGGAGGTGTGGGCTCACTTTCTTAACTTTTGGAGGGTGGAATGGATCTTCCCCTCTTCGGTTTGGGATATTTAGTGCCAGTGGTAGGCTCCCTCTACTAATCCTTCCTTGATGATACTCTAGTCCCTCATGCTTCCTCATGTTGTGAGGGGATTATGGAAGGAGAGGAATAATATAATTTTCAGGGATGTTTCTCTTTCCCCGATCTTGTTTTTCAAAACTTGTTCGGCCATTAAGGAGAATTTTATGCAAGTGGCTGCCAATTCTAATTTCCTTGGCTAGGTGGTGGTATTTGATTATGATGTTGGGTTGGTTGACCAATGGAAGCTTGCCTTTGATATTGCTAAACCTCTAATGAAAGTTAAGTCAATTAGAGAAGGGGTTGTCTGGTACTTTCCTCCTAGTTTGTTTAAAGTTAACTTTGATGGTTCTGTTAAAGGAAATCCAAGACCTACTGGTTGTGGGGGAGTGTTAAGAGATCATAATGGTAGGCTTGTTTCAGTAGTGGAACTCCCTTTGGGAACCCAGACAAACCACTATGTTGAAGCAGCAGAACCCTATCATAGTATCAAGCTTGCTAGGGAGAAGGGGATTTCTAGATTATAGGTCGACAGGGACTCTTTGAATATAATTATCTACCTTAAGAATAGCTCCCCTCCATCTTGTTCAATTGAAATTTTTATTTTGGAAACCCCTTCTATTTTGCATGAATTTGATGAGGTGTATATTTCCCATGCCTTTCATGAGGCAAATGGGGTGGTGAACTTGCTGGCGAATCTTGAGGTGACATTAGCTAAATCTTGGGAGGTTAATGATAACCTACCCATCAAATTAATTGCTCTGCTTAATAACAAAACTTCCTATCTTGTTGGAGGAGGTCATCTTTTCAACCCCTGCCTTGTGTGGTAATCATGTTCAGGCCTAACTGATTAGACACTTTATTCTTGTGATGTTCATTGGAATTTTTGGGCATCTGAATTGTATTTGTAGGAGGTGCTTGGCCATTATTTTCTTTAGTACCTCAGTTGGCAGGCTCGCACACTTTCTAGGTGCTTTTCTTTCTTTGGCCTTAGCGTTTAGTTGCATTTGCAAGTTGTGTTTTCTTGATTCTAAGAAGTGTTCACCATTGAAGATGGGTGGGGATAGGTGTAGGACTAAGCCTCTTTTGTGTGAGAAGTTCAAAGCTAATGTCGATGTCTAGGAAATTTTACAAAAAGTTGGGGTTACACCTTTCATGGAGAAACTTCATGGGTTTAAGATGAATGTCTCTCGAGATTTCGTTGATGCTTGGCATGGTCGGGTGTTGAGCATGTTTGGCAGGGACATAGATATCACTAAGGATTTTATTGTGAAATCCACTGGGTTGTCCACCAAAGGAAGGAAATTCTATAGAGAGAAAGTTATGTCAAGGGCTGCCAGATCAATTTTTGTACAAGACAGGGAGAGAGCCAAAATGGTGAGGCTCAATCGTGGGGGTTATGATCGTTCCAAAATCAAACCTATTTGGTGTGAGGTGGCTATGGCGCTGATGCATTATTTTACTTTGTAAGGTAGGTTTTATACTCTGTATGGCATCATTTCATGATGCTCAATCACTTCTGTCATGATAAGCTTATCTCTTTCCCGTTCTATCTTCTACTTTCTTTGGAAGATGGGATAGCGGGCTATAGAAGGAATCCTAAGAACCCCTTCTTACATGAGGGTTTAATGTTGCTAATTGTGGAACATATAAAATCTAATTGTGTTATTCAGTCCCCTTTTTTTGTTAATTCTGATAAGTCTAAGAAGAGGATGAAGGGGAGTGGGAAATGCCAAATTGAGGAGGTGGATGGTAGTGGTGGGACTAAAATTTAGGAGTCTGATGCATGGTAAAATGGCTACCACACAGATGGATTATACTCCTTCTTCTGGTAGTAAGAAAGGCTCTGCTAAAAAGGGTAAACCTTCTAACTCGCATGTGAAATGCAAAAGTCAGGCAACCAATGGTGAAAAGGGTGTGGAGGGTAAAGCTAGTAGGAGGAAGACCATGAAACAAGGGTCGGTGTGCTCCAAGGATGTTGAGGAAAAGTGCTCAGTGGGTATTGGGTTTGATCAGGCTGGTGAGGTGGCGGATGTGGTTAATAAGGACCTAGGTTGTGGTGGTGATGGGGGGGCCATGTTGTGGGGAAGGTGAATAGTGCAGTGGAGGTGGATGAGTCTCCTGTTGTGTCGACATCCAAAGAGAAGGGTAAGGTTAAGGTTGATGATCCTGAGGGCTTACATGATGATGATCCACCCATGAGTTCCCATTAGGGGAGGGGCTTGTAGTGGGGTGTCATGGACTACATGCAGGATTTTGGTCTGGTCAAGGATGGGGAGAATATTTCCTTTACCTTGCTAATGTGGTGGGTTCAGGAGGTTCTGAACCTCCATAACAAATATGATACGCTTTCCCAATGTAATATTTCTACTCTTAGAAGCCTTAAAGAGAAGGATTGCATCTTCAGTATGGCCAAATCTCTGAATTCTAGCCTTGGTGTAATAACCCATGTTCTCCCAATATGAAAAACTTTGCACCTCCAATTTGATTTTTTGAATTTTTGTAGGGTTTCTAGTTTTTTGTATATTTTTTGTATTTTTGGTATAGATGCAAGGAAAATAAATGCAAGAGAAATCTACAACTTCTGAAGCAAAATGCTAACTACTATTTGCAAAAGACATAAACTACACATTTGGATTTTGAAATCGGATTAATAACTTAGAGTTCTTTCCATGCATTGCATACCTAGAATGAAAGACTTAATTTATTTGAAATTCTAGAAATGATAACAGCAGTTGGTATAAACCCTTGGAGATTTTTTTTCAGCCTTTAAGCATTTCTCCACCCAAATAATGATGCCACTTATTTCTAACCTCCCAGCTGCCCCAATCAAAAGCAAAAAGCAGCACATAAACTAGGAATTTTGGCCTAGAGAGAGGATGCCTCCAAGATGGGACCGTATGGCCTGCAGCAACTGAAAAGTACGATCGAGCTATGGTCTCCAGTCAACAATACCCACAGCAAATGATGAATCTTTGATTTCTAATTGATAATCTTTTCAACCCCTTGCAAAAAATTTTGTATCTTTCACCAAATAAGCTCAATATTGACTACTAGATGTAGCCAATCCAAAAAGCAACCTTCAGAAGTTATTTCACAACCTCAGGAAGCATGAACTTCGAAGTAGCTACACTCTCCAAAGCTAATAATGGTAGAAATTGTTGAAACCCTTGGTTTTTTCTTCTCCATGGAAAAACTCTTCAAAACATAAAAATCAATAATCATGAATGAATATTATTTTCTTTGTTGAAGCATTATATATTTCTCTCAAATCAGGTCAACCCCCTAGAAGCATCTTTAACATTTAAATATATTTGAATATTTTCACTTTATAATGTCTCATGAGATGGACACTCTTTACTATGCACTTTATTAATGTCTTTTAAGTCATTTAATGGCCCCATTGACATAAAGTTATAATATAACATTATAATACACTTTTTGAATAAATAATTAATTATTATTAAAGATTAACTTTAATAATAATTAAAATAACATAATTTTCTCATTAAACATTATTCTTCCATTTCATCTAAACCAAGAGGTCAACCACTATGTCAACTGCATATCTAGGTGCCCTGCTAAAGATAGTAACACTGGACTCCATTAACCAGGTGACTTACTATAAATAGTAAGTGTGCACAACTAAGTCCCAACTCACTCCCAAAGGCCAATCCTAAATGATAACGAACTCTAGAGAAGGAAACAACCTAGTGACTACCAAACAGGACCCTCTAACCATGAATATTAACCTAAGAGGGCCAAAGGGTAGGCTAATCAATGAGATGCAAAGATGAGCAAAAATGGGGACATTACACTTGGCCTCATGGTGGAGGACGTGGCCAATTTGAAGAAAGATTATGGTATGAGGTTATCCATGGTGGAGAAAAATTCCTTGTTGCATAAAGATATCAACACATTGATCAACCTTAGCAAGGAAAAGCTTGAATCTTTGGTTGAAGGTTTGGTATTCCTGAATGAGAAAGCTAGGGAATGGACTGGGAGGTCTTTGTTTGGTGATTCGGTGAACCAAGATGAAGGGGATGATGCTGACAAGAGGATACATATTGTGGATTTGGGCACGGGACTGATTGTTCGCACTTGGAGCAAAACCAAGAAACACAAGACTATGTCAAGGCAAGATGTGGAGGAGATCATGGAAATGCACAAGGTGATCACTAAGGATATGGAAGTAGGTAGAATGTTAAAGGATCTTCTTTAATTGTTTCTTGTTCTATTCTCTTTTTTTCTGGTTTTTTGTTTGGTTGGTCGTTGTGTGTTGATGGGGTGTTGATTGTTTCATAATCAACTTATTTTTGGGTTTTGATGGGGCAGCCAATTGACTATATCTTTGCTGCCTCTTTTCCTTTTTGTACAAGGTTTCAAGGACCCTTCAAAACCTATTTATCACTAATCAAAAACATAATAAACATCATATATATATATATATAATATTATATTATAATATAATAAATTATTATATATTATTATATTATAATATAATATATTGTATTGTATTTAATATTATATTATATTATATTATATTATTATATTATATTATATTATATTATTATATTATATTATTATATTATTATATTATATTATTATTTATTATTATTATTATATTTAATATTATATTATATTATATTTAATATTATATTATATTATATTTAATATTATATTATATTATATTTTAATATTATATTATATTATATTTAATGTTATATTATATTATATTTAATATTATATTATATTATATTATAATATACATTATATTATATATATATTATTATATTATATTATATTATAATATATATTATATTATATTATAATATATATTATATTATATTATAATATAATATATATTATAAATAATATAATATATATTATAAATAATATAATATATATTATAAATAATATAATATATCATACATAATATAATATATTATAGTATATTATAATATATATAATATTATATAATATATCATACATAATATAATATATTATAGTATATTATAATATATATAATATTATATAATATATTTTTATATTATAATATATGATTACCAAAAAAACTAAATATGTATAATGGTGGGCTTCCGAACCTAACTAATTATTAAAAAAACTACATAAAGGAAACATATATCTCTTTCCTTTATGTATTTTTTTTAATTGTTATATTATTTATATTATATTATATATTATATAATATAATATTTTATATTATATTATGTAATATAATATTTTATATTATATTATGTAATATAACATTTTATATTATATTATGTAATATAATATTTTATATTATATTATGTAATATAATATTTTATTATATTATGTAATATAATATTTTATATTATATTATGTAATATAATATTTTATATTATATTATGTAATATAATATTTTATATTATATTATGTAATATAATATTTTATATTATATTATGTAATATTATATTATTATATTATATTATGTAATATTATATTATTATATTATATATTATATTATATTATTATAATATATATTATATTATTATAATATATTATATTTATATATATATATTATATTATATTATTATAATATTTTATATTATATTATATTATATATTATATTATTATATTATATTATATTATTATATTATATATTATATTATTATATTATATATTATATTATATAATTTTATTCTATTTTAAGACTATAGTAATGACCCCCTATAAACTGCTCTATTTCCTTTATGTAAACTTTTTAACGTGACCGGTGGCGCTAGCGCGACACACCCTCTAGTACCATGGGGGTGGTGGAGACTAGACCTCATGACCAACCTCGTACAACAGGAAAGATTTAGCCAACCGAGCTAGGGCCCCAACCCCATTATATAATATTATATTATATTATTATATTATATTATATTATTATATTATATTATAATATATTTTATAATATATTTTATATTTTATATTTTATATTATATTTTATATTATATATTATATTATATTAGGCATACAGAAAATTCATTGCGAACAATTCACTGCAGCGAAAAATTAACCAAGTTTTTGAAATATATATTAAAAAATATTATTGTGGTTAATTTTCAGTGGTGAATTGCTCGCGGTGAATTTTCCTAGAGCCATTATATTATTATATTATATTATATCATATCATATATAATATATTACATAATATAATGGGTGTTGCCACAATACTATGTCTCACTTTTGGGATGTGTTGATTTTTGCCTAAAATCACTATTTTTAGGAAAACTAATTATTTAATTCTTTAGAGGCTCCATCTAAAGGGTTTTTATTGAAGAGTGATAGATAAGAACCCCTTAGATCAAACCCCCTTGGATAGAACCCCTATAGTATTAAATCATACCCACAATGGAGTCTCCTTCACAACTATCAAAATGTTGGCAAAAAAACCACTTTTTCTTTACCTTTTTAGGGATTAAATAACATCATTTAAAAATTATATTTTTCAATATTGTAGCCCTTGAAACTAGCTTTCCAAAAATTATAGGTTTGATATATTTTCATTTTATCATGCATTTAATTTTTAATTTTTACTAAACATAGGTTTTTCTCTGAACATTAAGCTCTTTGTTGTACAAAGGTGGAAAAATAGTAAACCATTGTAAAAAAAATTAAAAAAATACCCATTCCATAGATATTTATTTCCTTGTTTCACCCAAAAAATAAAAATTATATTTTGGAATATACACAAAAATTTAGGTTTTACGACACACACGTATGTCCAAATTATAGTTACAATGACTTCAAAAATTAATTTTAAAATAAATATGCAAGAAAAAATTAAGAAAAAATATCATTTTCCTAGATATTTTTGTTGAGAATCTATATTCAAAAAATTAGAATTTAATCCTTTATAGAAAAAAGTTATGTTGTATGAAACAAACGTTACTTTCTATAAATGTTATTTTCTGTCTAAAACCGGTTATTAAAGGAGATGTTGAAAGATTCATGATTATTTTCAGAAAAAATTTAAAAATATATATTTAGAATCTATACACAAATTTTCACAAATCGCTAGTTCACATCATCTTCAAATTCTTTATGGTTTAGCTACTATAGGTCTTAGAAGATGAAGATTCAGTTAAAAATATTGATGTAAATGTCCATCTTGGGCAAAAAGTGAGACACAGTATTGTGATTTCACCCTAATATAATGTTATATTATTATATAATATTAGCCTCAAATTCTAAGCTCTAAAACTCGACAATCTCGTGCAACAATTATATTATAATATATTATAATATAATATATATAATAATATAATATATATTATAAATAACATAATAGATATTATATAATAATATAATAGATATTATATAATAATATAATATATATTATACATAATATATATTATAATATAATATAATATAATATAATATATATAATATAATATAATTTTATATTATAATATAATATAATTTTATATTATAATATAATATAATTTTATATTATAATATAATATAATTTTATATTATAATATAATATAATTTTATATTATAATATAATATAATTTTATATTATAATATATGACTACCAAAAAAACTGCATATGTATAGTGATCAAGTCGCAAACTCGACCAATTATTAAAAACTATATAAAGGAAATAGATATCCATTTCATAACGAATATCCATTTTGAAATGGATATTTGTTTCCTGATCTATAAAATCAAAAAAAAAAAACTTGAATTCTCATTTTCGTACAGTCTCTTAAGCAATTGCACGTGCATTTTGCATTCACTGACTCAGATATCCGTTTGGGAGCCAAAATTTTTGCTCAAGTCAATCACATTTCAAAGTTATTTACATATTTTAATGTTTTTTCTTCAATTTATATTAGTTTTGCATTGTTTTTTTTGTGAATTTTAGGCAAAAATAGGATTTTTAATAGGTTTTTTGTTGCATTAAAATGTTTGTTAATTTTAAAAAAAATTATCAATTAATAGGCTTAAAATGGTTGATCTGAACCCCGCTTAACATGAAAACCCTAACCCACTCAATATGAAAACCCTCCAAATCCTCCTTCGTCATGACTATTGTTTCCAAACCAAAACATGCCAACAATACATGAATCTATTCATAGAAATTTAGATCAATTGAGAAATGTATGTCAAATTTATGATACACTCCCTGAGCTATCAGATATAAAAAACACTTTAGAAACAATCATTTCAAATGTTGAAACTTTGGAAACTTAGCATAATAGGTTTACAAAGTGGCAAGAGGAACAAAGACAATTTTATGCCAATGGGTTATCATATGATGAGGTGAGGACACTTGATATTGACAAAGCCCAATTAACCTAGTTATTCATCAATCGTAAAACAAGACAGCCTGTAGATGTCATAAGCCAAAATTTTCAATTAAATGGTGCACACATAGAGGCATATTAGATAATTTATGGAGATGTTGGTGGATGGTTTTTGATAAACCACCCAGCAACAATCTGACGTCCCTCAGTATCTTCTCTGAAAATTATATGTCAAGTTTGTCCTAGGGAGGCATGTCAATTACTTTAACATGCAAGGTTTCCAAGGTGTTGGTAGAGGGATGTCACAGGATAGACCTAGAGCACACCAAGTCACCCCAATTCTTCCTACTATGCCTATTGCTGCCCCAACTCCACTACCTTACCTCGAGATTTCTTTAGATGCAAGGAATCAAAGCATTTTTTCCTTACATTCTTTGAGTGATCATTTGGTCATGTAGAGCCATCATGTCGAACACAATTGTTTGAAAATGCATCCCATCATGATGGTGATAGACCTATTGCATCAACTCCAACTAGTACATCATCCTCTTTGGCATATATTTGTGTGCCCCATTACTACATGATTTGCAACAATTTATGTTTGGGTCCTCTACAACGGTCCACTAACACTCCCAGAGATACATCTAACTATGAGGTTCAGGATATATCAGATGTAGCAGTTGATAAAGCATAGAGTGGACCATTTACAAGGGAGACATCAGCTTCCAGGGATGATGTGGGAGCATAGGTAAGGCTTAAAGTAATTTTATAGTGTGTTTTATCTAAATTCTTAATATTTTATAAGAGATATTTGTACTCATATATGTTTATGTACTATAATCTTTAACAGTTGTTGATAGAGGACTAGATTTCCCAAGTGTAGGAGGTTATGCAATCATTCATTTCATTTGGCCTAGGGACTCAGTATATAATATTATTTAAAAAAAAATTGATAAGGTAAGCAAGGATTTTGAAAGGGTCCTGACCCTTTTACATCAAGAAAGATTTATCAATCAATACAACAAAAAATGGAACAGTAACAAGATAATACAGCAATAAGAAACTGCAAATGAAGCAAGCAAAACAACAAAAGAAGGATAGGCAGTAATACCATAAAACAACAGCCACCCCAAGGGTGAGAGAACTAGATAGTCTTCAAGCCTTTACAAGCATAAATAAGTGGGACCAAGACCCCCACAACCAAAAAACCATGCCTCATAGCCAACAAAACTAGTCTACATGGACCTAAACCACTAATATTCTTCAAATCAGGCTTCGTTGCTAGCATAACAAGCCACCAAGCCATTTTAGAGTCATTAAATAAGGTAGTGTTGTTGGAGCCAAACAACCTTGTCTTCCAACAAACCCATCCACCTTTATAGGAGAAGTGGCCAAGAGAAATATGACCACTACAACAAAGACTCACACCCCCACCAAAACTCCACCTCAATAGGAGTGGCCTCCATCTCGATAGGAGCACCATGGGATAAGACCAATTGAAGAAGTGAGAACATCCTACCAAGCCCACAAAAACACTATTTGTTTGTATATGGAGTCTAATCAATCTCTGAGGTTAAATTTCCCCACTTTTATCAGTGCGATTTCCCCCCAAATTATTTAATAGGGGTTTGGTGGCAGCACCCCCAAGATGGGGTCAAGGGGCAGCACCCCTGGCATGCTCCCTATTGTGATACAAGGCAAGGTTGAGGGGCAGCATGCCCCCGAAACCTCTCACGATTTTTTATTATTTTATAAAGGCATTAGGTGTTATTTTTTCTATTGGCAGACATAAAAAACCTATTTTGTAACCGACATAAGTCTTGATAAAAAGGGTAAGGATTAGGTTTTCTATTGACATTGTATTGTAGCATTTGTAGCAGTATTGAGTTGCAAGGATTACTGGTTGTAATCGGTTTGATTTACTGGATAATAATATTGGACTCTCTATTGGTGGATGTAGCCCAAGTTTGGGTGAACCAAGTTAAATATTATCTCTTGCTATTATTATTTATGTGTTTTCCATTCCTTTGTTTAATCTTTATTTGCATTTAATTGATATTTTTTGCATATAATTCCTAACACTATCTGCCTCCATAGGATAGGTCACCACCTCAATAGGAAGGGTCTCCACCTCGATAGGAGACCCAAACTATGGAGCCAGGAAAATCGTACACACCCCAATGGAAAGAAAGCACCTAGCCACAAAGGGCAGCAGAAGAAACAAGGCCAACATAAACTTTGAATTTAGCCCCAACAAGTTAGAAGCCATCAAGCCAACACCAATCCACATTTTCAACCAAATTTCAAACACCACTCCTTTAAGAGTATAAACTTTTGCCACCATTAACAAAGTATCAAAAACCAAGAAGGCCAAAGGCATCTCCAAAGTAAGGTAGTCAAAAAACTAGAGCCCAAGTAATGGTAGAGAGAAGCAGATCCCCAATCGAACAAAAAACCCCTCAAACCCATGGTCCCCAACCAGGATCTAGAGAGAAAAAAAGAGAGGAAGAAGAACACAACAAGGGCTTAACCAACCCACCACAAACCAGGGTAAAGTGACCGTCGGCACCATAGGGGAGACACCCGAATCAAAACAAAAATCCAGCCACTGCACCAACAGAGAGAAGAAAAACCCTGAGTTGTCATGACCCCCCACAAAGTCGTGGTCCTCAACCAGGATCTGGGGAGCAAGAGGGAGGGGAAGAACAAAAAAAGGGCTCAACCACTCAACCAAAAAATAGGGCACAATAGCAACATACTTTGGAGAGGAGAAATCCAAATCAGAGAGACCTGAGCAAAGGTAGGACTGCCAACCCAAAGCCAACCAACCAATAGCAATGCGATCACCATGCATCCAAGACACCACTGCAGAAGCCTAAGAAAGGACAACACTCCAAAATGCGATAGGAGACCAACACCAGGGGCCCAAAAAAGCCTAGGAACCCACGCTAAATATAGGTCTGAAGTAACTAGCCGCAGGAGGTGCAAGTGCCAGGCCAACGAAAAGGAAAAATAGAGAACACCAAGCACTCTACAAAACACACACCATCAAGAAAGCAAGCACCAAACCAACACCTCCTAATAGCACCCACCACCAGATGTCAAACAAAGAAGGCAGCAATGACTGAGAGAGGACGACCAAGAAGAGAGCCAACACCAAAGCAAGTAGCATAGCCTCCAAGGAGACCAAACAACAACCCCGCACATCCAGCCGAAACACTCCTAATCCCAAACACACCTTTAACTCTGCGAGACTGGAAACTGTACCATAAAACCACAAGCAACGAGCCAAGTCATCTAGCATAGAAAGCCACGACTAACCAATGACAGGAAACATCTCCAAAATGTGAGACCAGGGTTCCACAATCTGAACCACAGAGGAAAAAGTAGCCCCAACAAGATAGGGGAATGGCCAAGAAGATTCCATGTGCATTCCCAACACCACTGCAACCTCTACCACTCCATTAGCCACAAATGCTCCCAAACAACGCCAGACCAACCAATAGGAACAAGAAAAAATTGATCATCCTATTCTTCATCTTCATCCTCCCCACCCTCCCCATCACCCTCTGTAGAATTTGAAATTTGTCCCCCGCTCCCTTTCCCACTTTTCTCCATGCCTACATGCTATATCAATGATTTGTCTCTATTATTTAAATTTTTATTTAGTTGTTAATTTTTAAAAATTAAATACATGTACTACATAGATTGAAAGTCTAATGTAATCTTGTCTTTTTATGTAGCAACCTGGTTCTTTTATAGCCATGTTGACTGAGCCTGACCCATTGGATGAAGTTTCACAATAGGTATATACTTTTTTTATATTCTTGACATTATGATTATATGTGCATACGCATTTAAATTTTGTTAGATTCTTGTCATTTTTTATATAGGAAACCATCTTAGTTGCTTCATCCACCATGAGCCCATCTAGTGTAGAAGCATCACTGCAAGTATGTGTTTATTTTATATTGCAAATATTTAAATTTAGATAGGAGTAGATATACGTTTAGTAAATATGGTTATTTTCCAACAATTATATGTTAATTTGTATAATTTTTATTTTACCTGCTATAGTCCTCTACTTGACTCAGCACTGTGACGAGTGTGAGACCTTTTCTTTATACAAGAACTCCTGATCATCCTAAGGGACAATCACATGCAAACCATCTTGCAGAAAAGAGAGCAAGACTTGAGGTAAACAAGAATTGCATTATTGATATAATATAGTACATGTATAGTGATTTTGATGTTAAATTCATAATTTATAAATGATAGTATATAAGTTTCTATTTACTAGCCTATCTTGTCAACCATTCACATAATTAATCTAATTTTTGGTTTTAATTGTTATTGTGTAGGAAGCTTCATAGCAACTAAGTTCTTTGAGGAGGCTCAATTTTGATGGTCCAACACAAGATTAGGATTTGATATAGATTGATATATATTTAGGGTTTGATAGATCTTGAGACGGAATATATGCCACAATTTGCAAAAAAAATTTGTAAAACTTGTTCTGAGTAGGCATATATGCCAAATTTTTATATGCACAAATACAATTATTCTACATTTTGATAATATGAATTGATATTTGATCTAATTTTTTCCTCGTGTGCATGTCTTTCTACTTTAAATTTTCAAAATGGAATGTATAATTATCTTAGAATGTTTTAGTTATAATCAATAACATGTTATAGATTAATGAAATTTCATTTTAATAGAACTTATGAATTACAATTGGTAATCCATCTATAGAGTTCATTCATATTAAGGTTCACATACATTACATTCCATGAGACCACATTTCTTTGAGGAGTTTTTTCAAGCAATTCACTACCTTTTCTATTGTACCACATTTTTCATACATTTCTACCAACGCATTTTTATCAAACACTCAATTTGAGAATACACATGATTTGAATCTCTCTTGAATGAATTTACATTTGACATTATTTTTTTTTTTGAACTCTTGTAATGAAGTGGGTAGCTAATTTTTATTTCAAAAGAATATAAAATTAATGAAAAATGGTATGAGAAGCACTGTATAATATTTGCTAAGAAGAATTATTTGAAAATATGCTTCAAAGAATTATGGTCTCATAGACAAGGTACAAAGATGAAAAGAGCAGCTTATGACAGTCTTATGGCATTGATTCTTTTGATTTATTAAAAACTTCAAACAAATGGATACAAATTAATGAAATATATGTCATTACAATGCTCATTCAAAAGTAAGATAATCATTTTGATAAATATCAATATCACTCAATGTTCATTCAAGATTAGTAACATGTAAAAAGTATAAAATCATCTTGAATAAGTCACTATCTTTCAACCATAGGGGTTTGATGTAACCTTCAAACAAAGTCCTTACAACTGAACAAGATACATGTTCATTAGATTGTTCATGTGAAATATATACAATAACCATGATCAACAATTAATACATCTCTAAACCATGATGCAACCATTAAACAAGCCAAATGAGTGTGATACAACCATTAACAAACCAAATACAACTCCATGACATACATGTTATTTGACCTTCCACATGCAATTTGTTTATCATAATGTACAACAATGAATGTTGCTAACCATAATGCATGAATAAGTAAACTAGGCATACTATATGGGCTTGATGCACACTAGTCATAATGCACACTTTTCAAAAAAAAAATAATACTCATATGATATTGCCATATATGTTAATCAACCTTGACCCACACAAAACTTGTTATATCGCAATTGTTGCCATATATGCCATTCAACCTAACGCAATTGAGGTTTTGTATTTGGTAATAATTTGTGCATGAAAATAAAGTGAGAGATGATGCTTAAGTGGATTTGAACAAATAAATTTGTTTTCCTAAGCATTGAAAACTCTATCAAATGAACGGATCTTGTTGTCATAAGCATTAAAATTGAAGAAAAACAATTGAAGACCAAAATTAACCAAATAGAAAAAAGGAATGAAAAGATACGAATATTTTATCATCAATGAAAAGGAGGTTAGTCTACTCTAAAAATAGTTCCAACATGTCTAGATGGTATGTTTAGGCTAGGAATGGTCATTTTTCGAACCCAAACATGCCGAAACAATTTGAACTACATTGGACTGATGATATCCCTTAAGAGTCCAAAGTGCAAAAAGGCAGCAATCTTTGACGGGCTATTACTCAAAAATTGTGACTCTTACAAACTCTTCATCTGAGGCTACAAGATCGCGTTGGGACCTTCTACAATAACCTCTATTGGTTTTTCTATCCTGGAGGTATTTTCCTGTGGTGACAACTTTTCAGTTGAAGAAAAGTTGTCAAACATAAGCAGTGTAAAGTTGCAAAGTGGTGCAAATTTCGTTCTGCAACTCATACAACCAAATAGAATGATCCAAAATGTCTAGATGGGTGCATTTATGTTAGCCATGGTTCTCTTTTGCACCAAAACATGCTGAATCACTCTGAGCTATGTTCAACTAGCTTAATCCCTTAAGAGTCCAAAGTGCAAAAAGGAAGCAATCTTTGATGGGCTATTACTCAAAAATTGTGATTCTTACAAACTCTACGTCAGAGAATATGGGATCATGTTGGGACCCTCTACAATAACCTCTCTTATTTTATTTCTATCTTGAAGGCATTTTCCCATGGTGACGAATTTTCTGTTGAGAAAAATTTGGCAAATGCAAGTAGTGTAAAGTTGCAAAGTGGTGAGCCTTTCGTTCTGCAACTCATACAACCAAACCATCTATTCCAACACGTCCATATAGGTATATTTTTGCTAGGAATGGTCCTATTTCACACCCAAACATGTTGAATCACTCCAAGTTATGTTCAACCAACTCGATCCTTAAGAGTCCAAACTGCAAAATGGTTGCAATCTTTGATGGGCTATTACTCAAAAATCGTGACACTTACAAACTCTCAATTTGAGGCTACAAGATTATTTTGGGACCCTCTACAATAAAATATCTTATTTTTTTCTATCTCTGAGGTGTTTTCACGCAATGATGACTTTTCAGTTGAGAAAAAAGTTGTCAAATGCAAGTAGTGTAAAATTGCAAAGTAGTGTGACTTTCATTCTACAACTCATACAACCAAATTGTCTATTCCAACATGTTTGTATGGATAATTTTATGCTAGGAATAGTCATCTTTTTCACCCGAACACACCAAATCACTCTAAGCTACATTCAACTGACTTGATCCCTTAAGAGTCCAAAGTGCAAAATGGTTGCAATCTTTGACGGGCTATTACTCAAAAACTGTGATGCTTACAAACTCTCCATTTGAAGCTATGGTATCATGTTGGGACCCTCTACAATTACCTATCTCATTTTTTTCTATCTCATAGGTTTTTTTCTATGACACTGACAACTTTTTAGTTGAGGATAAAGTTGTCAAATGCAAGCAGTGTAAAGTTGCAAAGTGGTGCAAATTTTGTTCTGCAATTCGTACGACCAAATGGACTATTCCAACACATCTCGATGGGTACGTTTACATTAGGAATGGTGCTCTTTCACACCCAAATACATCGAATCACTCTGAGTTACATTCAACCAGCTCAATCCCTTAAGAGTCCAAAGTGCAAAATGGTTACAATCTTTGACAGGCTATTACTCAGAAATTGTGACTCTTACAAAATCTTCGTCTAAGGCTACGAGATCGCGTTGGGACCCTCTATAATGACCTCTCTCAATTTTTTCTATCTCAAATGAATTTTCCCATGGTGATGAGTTTTTAGTTGAGGAAAAAATTATCAAATTCAAGTAGTGTAAAGTTGCAAAGGGGTACAACTTTTGTTCTACAACTCGTATGACCAAATGGATTGTTCCAAAACATTTGAATTAGTGGGTTTATGCTATGAATGGTCTTTTTTCACACCCAAACACACTGAAACAATCTAAGCTACATTGGACCAATGATTTCCCTTAAGAGTCCAAAGTGCTAAAAGGCAACAATCTTTGATGAGCTATTACTTAGAAATTGTGTCACCTACAAAAAATATTTCTAAGGCTACAAGATTCCATAGGGTCCCTCTACAATAACCTCTCTTGGTTTATGATATCTCTAAGGCACTTTCCCGTGGTGTCGAGTTTTAAATTGATAGAAAAAGGGTCAGATCAATGCAGTATAAAGGTGCAAAGGTGTTTAGGGTTTGTTTTTCTCCTTGTGAATAAGTGAATAAGTGAATCATTTACTCAAATACACTTAATTCATGAACTACACACATGAATACAAAGTATACGCATGTAAACACATAGGTCGTAAAGTATACATTGGAATACTCATAAGTCACAAAGTATACACATAAGTTGTAAAGTATACACTTGAATACACGTAAAGTATACACAATACGCATGATATCCTCATTCAAGAATTGCTATCAAATATAGGATTTATAAAATGCCACATAGGCATACAACAAACAACCCTAATACATAGTCATTTCCCAATAGGAGAAGGAAATAGATCATGTGTTTCCTTTGCAGTTGGTTGAATGGAGTTTCTGTTGATTCTTTTGTTTTTTGAATGTGCCCACTAGTACTCCTCTCTTCACTCATCTGGAGATGCAACTGATAGAATAAGAAGTATATACGTTAATATATAGAAATTGAAAATTATGGAATGGCATATAACAAAATAATCACAAACAAATAATCATCACACTCTTCCACAACAGTAGCATGTTGACCTTCTGGAGTGACAAGCACCTATAGCAACCATCAAGGTAAGGTTAAACTACATACAAGAATCATAAAAAATTTCAATAATAAACCATAAAAGAGAAAATATAATGTCAAATTTACTAATCTTTCACATACCTTTGTCAAAGGATTAGAGTTTTCTATTGTTGTAGCAGCTCCATGGTCCATCATGCCATGAACATCACAATATACTTCGAATGAAAAATCTATATAATCGCAATAGAAAAGATGCTTCGAATAACAAATCTATGTTATTCTAAACAACCTAAATGATGATGAAATGGTAATGAAAACTAGAAAATATGCTTAGAATAAAAAATCTATATTATTATAAACAACCTAAATAATGAACCTTAGTAGATAAACAATATCAAAATGTGATGAACAATATCATACCTATCTCATTCAACAAATGATTTTCTACTCAAGTGTGCCTGAAGGGTCATCTCTTACCTTTAGATTATCGAGTAACGCTTCATGATCAGTACTACTAATTGTCCATAGTTCCTTTATTTTTGGTCTAGCATGATGTCTCAATAACTTAACATTTGTTTCTATAACAAGGTGTGAATACATGAGAAAGGTTTTGTGTTTCTCATAGTCTTCAAATGCAGGTATATCATTCTTTTTAATCATATATGTTCGCAACCAAGTTCTAAAAACAACAACTGAACCTGTATGATCATAATTTTTTTATCAACAATTAAATATACTTAGAGTAACAAATATATATTATTCTAAACAACCTAAATTATGATGAAATGGTAATGCAACCAAGTTCAAGATACAACAATTGAACCTGTAGGATACATGAACCCATCATCATCTATCATCGGTTGTGTTATATTTTTCTTTCCCTATACACATCATGCTAAAAAATAGTTTGATCCTTCTTCATTCCCCTATGGTGCTACAACTACATAGACATGTCTTGGTTGTACAAGATCTAAAAGATGGTCACAGTCAAGTGAACTTTCCATTTCATCTTCTAAAGAGGATTGTGCTATAGATAAAGGGGTTAGGTACTATGGAATCCATGTATGTGCCCACTCACTTGACTTGCATTAATCCCAATCACACTAAATACACTTCCAATAAAAACAAGCCAATTCTCATGTCCATATGGTCCATGCACCCACATCTAAGCTTCGAAATGAATGCATCTTTAAAAAATCTCTATTTTTTTGGCATTCCAATTTGTCTCCCACATTTCCCTCCTCAACCAACCAAAATAACCTGCACACTTGTGAATCAAGTGTCCCTCCTCGTGATAATGCATAAGTACACTAGTCAACATAGAATATGCATCACTGAACATTGCACCACCTCTAATCTTCATTTGTTCCTTAACCAAAGCTCTCTTCATACATGCACCTACACCATCATGCTCACCTTTTCCATGCCCAACTTCAAAAAAACTCCAAATATGTGGTACACCCCTCTCTATATACATCTTGCTCAACCAATAAAACATGTGAGCATTCTTGGATTTCCCTATGCAGTTATCTGACCAAATGAGATTTTGACCCATTGCAATACCTTTTTTTTGCAAGAACTCAAAAAAAAATTCAAAAAATGTTGTACAAACTCAGATGAATGAGATTTATTGTCACTCATATAAAAATGGTATTCCCTGATTATCTTCATGACCTATTTTTTACTTTCCGGGGCATGTCTATATGTTATGTGGCCAAAAATAGAAATTTGAATAGAATTATAATATTGTGATTTTACTTCATTTTGTGGTTGCGATGTGTAATTTTTAGCAAAATCAACTACAGATACAATAGTTCCTATAGGAAAGATTCCTTACATATTATGAATTGTCGATCCAACCACTACGACATGTGGCTATGCCTTGCATACTTACAGAAAATATTGTTTTTAAATCACAATTAAAATCAACAATATTTACCTCTCTTGCAACCAACTCACATCTAGAACCTTCATCTCCACTCTTCAATGTGTATTTGACTGTCTCAAACATTTTTTCCCAACAACCTTGTTACCAAAATCATGATCACTATGCTCATGAAAGCATGTTACAAACTTTGATAAACCACCACATTTCAAACACATTCATTTAAAAAATTATTTCTATAAAATAAGAAACCATCACCTCTAATGCATAAAAATGAATCTAACAAGTCCCTTGATGACTTGGGAAGTTGCATTGCATGACACTCCTGCAACATTTTTCCAGTATGCATAGTAGAATGAATATGTCATAATAATTCATGATACATTGAAAACTCAACATGGTATATAAAATAACATGTATTACGAACATTAATAGGTACATAATAAAATGTCTTGCAAGACTCAAAAGCCCTTTGTGAGATTTGCAAATTTGGATGTTCTTGAAAAAAAAAATTGTACAAAATTGTTTGGCTACATTCCAAGAAATGTTTAGGATGTGGTGTGCAATCTCGATTACCAATTTGTAACTTTAAAACATCCTTTACATTCAGTGATACTCTAGAGTGAGAGTTCCAAAATTGTTCAACTTGCATCTTTACATTATCGGTTAGCTTCTTATCAGCACATGGAAGGCTCCCACTAAAATCCCACATATCATTTTGAATAGGACTATCGAGTCTTCCTCTTCTTGAGAGTAATTTATTCAATGTTTTATGACTTAGGTTTAAATCAATACAATTTTGTCTCATTAAACGAGCCTTTCTCAAATAATGGCTTACTAGTGAGGTTGTGATCACTCTATGAGCAGCCCTTTTATCTTTTTCCTTACTAGTCTTTCCAATAGACATTAGAGCATTAAAAATATTTTTTACAATAATACTATTTTTTTCTAATTTTTTGGTGACACAAATCTTCAATTTTCTTAATAATGGTCTCATTTTGTAAGACTTACGTAATTGCACAAAAATTTGGCATTGTTCAGTTAATGTCTTATTGGAAAAGTATTCATTGAACATATTGGTAGCCCACAAACGAATAGTTCATTGTGACATTTTTCCTTGAAGATTATCTATTATGTTCTCATCTATTTCAAGCAACCATTTAGGGTTTCTCATGTAATTAGGTGTTACATAAGGTTCATTTTCAACATTTTCAATAACAATTCCAACATTTTCATTTTCAAGTTCAATGTCATTAACATTTTAATTCTCAATATTTTCAATATTTTTAGCATTTTCAATAACAATTTCATTTTTAACAACATTTCAATTTTCAATAACAATTTCATTTTCAAAAACATTTTCATTTTCAATAGCAATTTCATTTTCAATAAAACTTTCAACAATATTTTCATTTTCAATGTTTTTCACATTTTCATTTTCAATTTCCACATTTTTATTTTCAATTTCAATATGATGTTCAATATTTTTCAAACTATATTTCATCTTCACTTGAATTAACATTTAACAGTGCAGAAGAAGCTTCAATTTGAATATTTGTCATACCTTGTCTTCTTTTCCTATGACTTTCTCCATTTTTTACTCTATATGCTTCAATGTGATATGTTGTTAGTTTCCTTTTTCCTTTTCTCTTATGGCGGCTACTACTCCCCATTGCACAAACAAAAAAACACACAAATGATTGTAATTATAAATAAAGTGTAAAAGAATCTCCCAAAAGCTAATTTTTTTATGATACAAATAGAGAGCACGAGATTTTCACAACAAAAAGAATGTAAGGACCGTTGGGATGCTCAAAACAGTCCCATTTTTGTTTTTTATATAACTTAGTAAACGGATATCCATTTCAAAATGGATATACATTACAAAACAAATATCTATTACAAAATGGATATCCATTACAAATGGATATTTTTTACAAAACGGTTATTCATTATGTCTTGCACTTGATATGCCTACCATTGCTCTTGCTTTTATATTTTTAACCTATAGCAAAGCAAACGGATATCTGTTTGCTTTAGTTTTAAGAATTATTATTAACATAATATTATTAATATATTATATTATGATGTATTTTATATTATATATTATATGTTATGATATATATATATTTATTATATATTAATATACTAAATTAATTATATATATATATATATTTATATAATATATACTATATATTAATATATATAAAATATACAATATATATTAATACCTATATAATACATTAAATATATAATATATGTTATCCCATTATCCCTCCCCTTCTCCCTCTCTCTCTCACTCTCCCACTCTCCCTCTCCCTCTCTCTCCCTCTCTCTCCCTCTCTCCCTTTCAGGAATTTCTCTCTCCCTCTCTCCTGCTCTCCCTCTCTCACTCTCTTCCTTTTAGGTCTTTCTCTCTCTCCCTCTCTCCCACTCTCTTTGTCTTTCCCTCTCTCCTCTCTCTCTCCCCCTCTCTCTCTCCTCTCTCCCTCTTTCTCTCCCACTCTCCTCTATCTCCCTCTCTCCCCTCTCTCTCTCTCTCTCCCTCTCTCCCTCTCTCCCTCTCTCCTTGGGTTTCTTTTGTCCCTCTTCTCCCTTTCTCTCCTCTCTCTCTCTCTCTCTCTCTCTCTCTCTCTCTCTCTCTCTCTCTCTCTCTCTCTCTCTCTCTCTCTCTCTCTCTCTCTCTCTCTCTCTCTCTCTCTCTCTCTCCCTCCCTCTTACGTCTTTCTCTTTCTCCCTCTCTCCCACTCTCCCTCTCCCTCTCTCCCTCTTAGGTCTTTCTCTCTCTCTCTCTCAAGTATTTATCTCACTCCCATTCTCCCTCTCCCTCTCTCCCTCTCTCTCTCCCACTCTCCCTCTCTCTCTCTCCCACTCTCCCTCCCCCACTCTCTCTCTCTCAATTCCCTCTCTCCCTCCCCCTTTTAACTTATATATTAATATATATTAAAATTATAACATATTAATATATTAATATAAATTAATATTATTATGTATACTTATTATATATATTAATTTTTACTATATAGTATCTAATTTATACTATATATTAATATGTATGCATACCTATACAATAAAAAATGGATATCTGTTATGTTTAGAGTTTTATTGACTAAACAATATGAATGCATAGGGGAAGCTTCAAAACCTATATAGTAAATAACAAATATCCATTTGTAACAGATATCTGTTACAAATGGATATCCATTATCGTTTGATTTTTATAAACCAATATTATGTATTATTAATATATAATAAAGGTATTATAATATATCATAATATATAATATATTATATATTGTATTATTTAATATATAGTTTATACTATATAGTATATAAATTATATATTATATATATTATATATATTATATATATTATATATATTATACTCTCTCCCTCTATAGATCTGGCACTACTACTAATATCCAACTTGTATTTTGTATTGAACTTTTGAACATAGTAATTAAGTATTTTGTTATCAAAATCCTAACCTCCCAAATGCATATCCCCTATAATGGTCATGACAGAAATATTACCCTTTCGAACAGACAGAACCGACACACCAAACATATCTCCACCCAAATCGAAGACGAGAACGCTTCTTTCTCTAGCAAATACATCATGGAAGCCATAAGTTATAGTTGCGACCATTGGCCTACAATCTTACCAGCATCCTTTGTGGCCCTCTTCTACGCATCATTAAAATAAGCAACATAGTACAATAGCCGCATTCTTCACCTTGCATTAAAATAAGCAGCATGGATGAGATCTCTTTAGGCACAAAAAACTCTCTCTCAAGTCCATCCCACTCCCTCTCTCTCTCTCAGGTCTCTCCCACTCCCTCTCTCTCTCTTAGGTATCTCCCTCCCACCCTAACTAGATAACTCTCTCTCCCCCTCTCTCCCTCTCTCCCTCTCTCCATCCCTCCCACACTCTCTCTTGGGTCTCTCTAGATCTATCAAGTATGTCTCTCTCCCTCTCAGCTCTCTCTCTCTCTCTCCTTCTATCTTTCTCTCTCAAGTATCTCCCACTCTCTCTTAGGTCTCTCTCTCCTCTCTCTCTCTCTCTCTCTCTCTCTCTCTCTCTCTCTCTCTCTCTCTCTCTCTCTCTCTCTCTCTCTCGTTGTAAAATGAAGGTAATATTGTAGATTAAAACTTGTAAAACTTATGAGACTATAGATTTAATTAAGTTTTCTTTGTCACAATTCTTTGTGTATGATTAATCTGTTTAGATTAATTTTACCAATTGTAGAAAGAGATAGAAGATTGTAGAAGAATGAGACAAGGAGATAGAAGTGACACAACATGTATGTGGAGAAACCCTTTTGGGAAAAAACTCCACCAAAATCAATAGTGCTTGTATTATTTAACCTTAGAACAAGATTACAATAATATTGTATCAATCCTTGAATGATATGCTTCCTTTGCCTTCAACAATCCTTCTTCACAACCTGCAATAAACTCACATAGAACTTGTTGAGATTATCCATGCATTGCATGTGACCAAGCATGAATCCACATATCCCATGCCATGCTTCAAACTGTCACACATGCACAATCCCAACCTGCTATCCTGCAACAAACTCTCTCTCTTTTAGAACTCACATACACTTGCTACAATAAATAGACAATTATGAGCATTGTAAACTCCAAAGAGTTGTCAATTACAAGAGCATAACGCTCCTCAAAAAAATATATGCCTAGATTGGGCAAGTAGAGTTCCACACTGTAACATGAAGTCAAAAACAAATTCTCCTCAATTTAGGCACCCCAAACTAAACACTTAATTGATTGTTGGTCAAGAAAATATCTTACAAGCATCACCTCAAAGTTGGTGCCCAAGAATGGGCCCACTTAAATGAGCCTTGTAAATATCTTCTCATGCAAAAGGTGTTAATTGAAAGATGCCAACTTGGGTTCCCAAGGTGGTCCCAAGTCAATCTTAGTTAACTGAAACATATCTATCCACCAATTCATGCAAACATAATGCATTATTGATCATCCTCACTTAACTAAAAAAATCCACCTAGTATATGTCATGCAACTGAAGTCATTAGCCATGCAACTCAAGTCAACTCAAGTCAACTACATGCAACTCAAACTAACTACATGCAACTGAAACAATAACTGAACTTAACTAATAGTGCCACTCCACACATTGTAAATAGAAATCCCTAATTTTTAGGAACAAAACATGCATTACTGAAGTGTTATCAATCCTCCAAACAGTTAACTAAAACAAGGTGGGTCCCACCTTCCATGTGGGCACCCCATGTGCTCCTATTTTTTAGGATCTCTTCTTGGACACCCCCACATGTTCCTATCATTTAGGAATAATTGCAAATGTCAATTTACATGTTCATTTCATTCAAATTTAATCTCTTTATAATCCTAGTGTTGGGGAACACTTTCCAAGGACTTAGGAGATACATGAAATATGTTTAGGATTGTAATTAAATAGAATCCTATTCCCAACATTCTCCCACTTGACATTCTACATTGCAATTATTCTAAACAAGGAATAATTATTATAAATCAATTACATGACTCAAGGCCAATGGCCTTCCTACACCAAGAGAACTTATCTACAGGAACTGGTTTCGTAAGATAATTTGTAGCATTGATCAAAGTGTCAACTTTCTCAATCAATACCTTCCCACCTTCCCACTCTCAATCATTTCTCGCACAAAGTGATACTGAACATCAACATGCTTAGTACAAGCATGATATATAGGATTTTTGTCTAAACAAATAGCACTCTGACTATCACATTCAAGTCTAATTTGCTTGCAATTAAAACCAATACCTTTCCCAAGTCTCTATAACCAAACTATCATAGGTAGAACTTCATGCTATCAACATAACAACCCAAATCTACAAAAACATCCCTATATATCCACCATCTTGCAAAATAAGACTCCAAGGTAATAACACACATAGACATTCAAAAAAAAACCTCTGAAGTAACTCACTATAGTAAACTGTAACCAGTCCAAGAGAGGTGCCCCTCTCATACATAACACATATACCTTCTAGAACTCCCATTGCATAGGTGATGTCAAATCTAAAAACAAGATCACAACATTAACAAGTCCTCCTATAGCACTTCACATAGAGGATGTGGCTAACTCCTCTATCATAGTGTCAAAGAAGCATACAATGATATGCAAAATGCACCTCTCATAACATAAGAACCTTCAAGAAGAAGACAATATTCCCATAAAGAGAGAACTTGCAAATCAAACCATGCTCTTATACCACACTAACATGTGTCAAACTATGTAAAGTAAGATCTCCTTCAACACTCCCAAACTAAAAGGATATCAACATCTAACCATTCAACTTATAATGAAACATGGCAGAACTTAGATGTAAACCTCTCACAGAAAGTAGATCAAACTTAGCCAAACATTCCCACAACAAAAGGGAATATGCCCAAATCCACTAACTATCTCTTGTACCTCTCCTACCCAAATCCTCAAAACTAACTCGAGTTCAAGATTGTGAGGAGAACAACGGAAATACATAAAAGCATGCATCTACTTCTCAACAGTCCCTCGGAACTCAATTTTCAAGACTAATGCATAAGAGAAGACAAGATACATATAAATAATGCATCTAATAATCAAGCGGGCAACACTTCTTAGATCATTTACCTTCCGAGTAGACCAAGAGAGGGATACAAGATTGTCCTATGCATACAACACCAAACAATATATGCTTTCAATAAAGACAACATTCTCAGCAGGTCTATGATGGACTCACATCCATTTCCAGGTGTAGGATCCTTGGTCTTTACTGTTGAAAAACTTTTATAATGAGTAACCATTCCAACGCATATCTCTTAACATAAGAAATATCCAGCCTAACCCAAGTCTCTATAGTATCCATAAGCACCCACCAATCAATCCATGCCAACTTCAAATGCAACCTGCATAATCATGAAGCTCCAAGCAAATGATTAGTACTCAAAACCAAAGAGAACTAAATCCTCTCCAAAGGAAGAACAATAACACCTTTACCAAAGACTCTAAGGGTCCTCCATGAAACAAGATGCTAAAACCTCTTCAAATCACATGAAGATAGGGTCTATGCAAGATCATGGGGGTCCAAAAAGTGGCGATGTGAAAAAAAGGCATTTTTAACATGTCCAAAAACGTGAAATTCACGCCTTTGACTTTTTGCAGGCCCAAGTACAATACCCATTTTGGTTTGGTAATACCAAACCAAAACGGATATTCGTTAGGTACGGATATTCATTAGGAACGAATATCCGTTATGAAACAGATATCCATTAGGAATGAATATCTGTTAGGAAATGGATATCCATTTTGTTTAAGCCAGTCTTTATAATTGTGTCAGGTCCAACCCGACCAATTATTTTATTTTATATATTAGAATATTTTTTAATATATTTATCATATACGCAATAAATTAGAAAATATTATACTAATGTTTATTAATTTAATATTATATCATAATATATTTAATGTATTATAATATTATATTTTATTATAATATTAAATATATTAAATTTATTATATAATATTATTATAAAATATTATATTATATTATAATATAATATAAATATATTATAAATAATATAATATATATATATTATAAATAATATATATATATATATATATATATTATATTATAATTCATATAATATATAGTATATTATATAATAATATATATTATATTATATTATATTATATTATAATATATATTATATTATATTATAATATATATTATATTATATTATAATATATTATATCTTATATTATAATATATTATATATTATATTATAATATATATTAAATTATATATTATATTGTAATATATATTATATTGTATTATATTATATTATATTATATATTATAATATATATTATATTATATTATATTATATATTATATTATATTATATTATAATATATATTATATTATATTTTATTATAATATAAATTATACATAATATAATGTATATTATATTATATTTTCATATTATACATTTGAAAAAACCACTGACTATATATTAAAATAATATAAAACAAAAAATGGATATCCGTTATGCAACGGATATTTGTTCTTTGTTTTATAATTAAAAAAAAACCCAAAGGTCATATTATATAATATTATATTATATTATATTATATTATATAATATCATATTATATTATATAATATAATATAATATATTATAATATTATATTATATTATATTATGTGGGTGGTAGGGAGGGCGTCCCTCCGAGGTGGTGGAGGGAGGTGGCATCGATTGCCATGGTAGACGAGTGTCAAGGTTTGGTGTGGTGCAGTGGCAGCGATTATGGAAAGGTGTGCCAGGGACGTCTTATCAATGGCTCTTAGCATGATGCCAAGGACATATATGGCACCTTCATCCACGCATTGTCATGAGTGAACATTATGGGGAAGGATTTCCTCCTCCTTGCAAGGATGCTCCGCATGCTAGATAGGGTACCATTAGCGGACGATGATGATGGTCTTGTGGGTTGTGTTTCCTTATTTATGGAAGGCCAAAGCCATTTTTGGCTTGCAGTTTTCTTAACAGACGAGTGTGGTGTTTGCAGACATTTGTTCTCTCTAAGGCCAAGTGCATTTGAAGCACAAAGGAAAATGGTGAAGGGTTCAAAATTTGTGATTGAGGTTTTGGTGTTGGGTCTAACTCGTTTTGGGGCAGATACACTAATTTCATTGAAGTCATTGGTGAGACAAGTTGCATTCAGGGAAATCACAAACCAAAGGTTAAAGAGAAATTTAGTGAATAATGATCCGCTAGTAGTGGCGGCGGTGAAGATGGTTTTGGGCTCGGGAAATTTGGAGAATGGAGAGTACAGGCGAGATAATTTGCATGTCTCTTCGGGTTTCCTGGCTTCTCTTTTGGATTTGAGGATTTTGAAGGCTGAAGCAAAGAGAATCCTGGTGAAAATGTTCTAGGAGGACTTGGTAGAAGGCATGGATGAAACTCTGAGCGTGGTGATTGAAGGCAATGGATGTCTGAGGCCTTGTGATGTGGAATGACTTCAAACGGAGGACACGGTAAAGATTTATCCCTTTCTTCTGGTTTTGCACAGTCCGGGTTTGATGCATCACCGAATGTTTGCGGGGAACGCAATTGAATTTCTAAAGAAATTTTTTGGCTTGATGGCAGCATGGGGAATGGATTGGAAAATAGAGTTTGGGGAATTTGAAAAAGTGAACAAGTTTTTGTAATGTAGTTATTGGTAGTTTTTTTTGTGCTTTGTGGGTGGGGTTTGTTTGTGCTTGTCTAGTGGAAAACCCTAGTAGCGGCTTAGTATCTAAATTCGTTTTTTGTTATTGCTCATGTTCTAGTAGTTTTCTTGTGTATATGGTAGACTTATAGCTTGGTCATTGGGCTTTAGTTGATGATTGTGGAAGGTGGTTGGTTTTTTGGATTTTTGAGGAAATTTTCCTGCTCAGCAGATGTTTGTACTCTGCTTTAATTAATATAAATATACTCATCTTATGTATCAAAAAAATTATTATATTATATTATATTATATTATATTATTTATATATAATAATATGTATTATATTAAAATTAATATAATATAATGTATATTATATTATAATATATATTATATTATAATATATATTATATTATAATATATATTATATTATATATTATATTAAATGTTTCAAAAAAACCACCTGCAATTAAATATGGTCAGGTCCCAAACCCGACCATTTTATTAAAAAGTTTGTAAATCAGGAAATGGATATCTATTTCCTACACTATAAACAAAATTCCAAAAAACTTGAGAGCTATTTTTTATTTGTTTGTGCATTGGGTTTCAACATTGCGACTCGAATATTCATTCGGGAGAGGTGAAATTGCCAAAAAAATATCAAATTTCTAAGGTATGGTTGGTTTTTTCAATTTTTATTCAATTTATATCCATTTTGCTTTTTTTTTTAATTTTAGTCAAAAATAGGGTATATTTGATAGATTTTTATTACATTAAAACCATTATTAATTTTGAAATTTTTTATCAATTAACAGGTTTAAAACGGATCAAAATGAAAACCCTAATCTTGTAGAAAATGAATACCCTCCAAATCCTCCACCGCAACCATTGTTTCCAAATGAAAATGTGCCAACAATACATGAGTCTATTCATAGAAATTTAGATCAATTAAGAAAAGAATATCAAATCTATGAGACACTCGATGAACTATCAGACATGAAAAACACTTTGGAAACAATCATTTTAAACGTTCAAACTTTGGAAACTTAGCAAAATAAATTTACATAGTGGCGAGAGGAACAAAGACAATTTTATGCTAATGGGTTATCATATGATGAGGTGAAGGCTCTTGATATTGAGAAAGCCCAATTAGCCTAGTTATTCATTGATTAGAGAACTAGACAACATGTTAATGTGCAGAAACCAAAATTTTCAATTAAATGGTACACCCATAGAGGCATATTAGATAATTTTTGGAGATGTTAGTGGATGGTTTTTGATCAACCACCCAACAACAATCTTGATGTCCCTCGGTATTTTCTCAGAAAATTATATGTTGAGTTTGTACTAGGGAAATATGTCAATTACTTTGACATGTGATATTTCAAGGGTGTTGGTAGAGGGATGCCACAGGATATACCTAGGGCACACCGAGTCACCTCAGTTCATCCTCCTTCACCTATTGTTGCTCCAACTCCACTACCTTACCCTGAGATTGTTGTAGATGCAAGGACTTTGAGCATTTATGCATTACATTCGTTGAGTGATCATTTGGTCACACAAATCCATCATGTTGTGTAGCCATTTGACGGTGCATCCCATCACGATGGTGTTGCACCTAATACATCCTAGCATGATGGTGGTGCACCTGTTGTAGCAGCTCCCACTAGTACACAGCCATCGGCTCCCACTGCTACACTTTCCTCTTTGGGACATATTTGTGTGCCTCATCATTGCATGATTTGCAACAATTTATGTTTTGGTCCTCTCTGACAGTCCACTGAGGCTCCCTAAGACACATCCAACTTTGAGGTTCATGATATGTCAGATGTAGGAGTTGATAGAGCACAAAGTGGAGCATTTGTAGGAGAGACATCGATTGCTAGGGATGATATGGGAGGACCGGTAAGTCTTAAAGCAATTTCATAGTGTGTTTTATGTAATTTCTTTCATATTTTATGAAAGATATTAGTGCTAATATATGTTTATGTGTTGGAATCTTTTACAATTGTTGACAGAGGAGCAGATGTCGAAAGTGCAGCAAGCTACGCATACTGCCATTTCATTTTCCTTAGACAATCAGTACATGGTAAATTATTTAAATTGTTATTTTAGATGTTAATCTTTGAAATCTATTATGTTTAAATATGTGTACTACATCTATTGATAGTCTAATGTAATCTTGTCTTTTTTATGCAGCAACCTAGTCCTTATACAGCCTTGTTGACTGGGTTTGACCCATTGGATGAAGTTACACAATAGGTATATATTTTTTTATTCTCGACATTATAATTATATGTGCATGTGCATTTACATTCTTGTCATTTTTTATATAGGAAACCATCTTAGCTTATCCATCCACTATGAGCCCATCTAGTGTCATAGCATCACAGCAGGTATGTGTTTATTTTATATTGTGAATCATTTACGTTTAGATAGGAGTAGATATGTGATTAGTATATATGATTATTTTTCAACAATTATATGTTAATTTGTATCATTTTTATTTTATCTGCTATAGTCCTCTATTTGACTCAACATTGTGATGAGTGAGAGACCATTACTTTATATGAGGACTCTTGATCATCCTAAGGGACAATCATATGCAGAACGTCTTGCAGAAAAGAGATCGAGATTTGAGGTAAACAAGAATTGCATTATTGATATAATATAGTGCATGTATACTGATTTTGATGTTAAATTTGTAATTTATAAATGATGGTATATAATTTTCTATTTACTAGTCTATCTTGTCAACCATTCACATAATCTAATTTGTGGTTTGAAATATTATTGTGTAGGAAACTTCAAAGCATCTAACTTCTTTGAGGAGGCTCGATTTTGATGGTCCAACATAGGATTAGGATATGATATAGATTGACATGTACTTAGGGTTTGATAGATCTTGAGATGGTATATATGCCACAATTTGTAAAACTTGTAAAACTTGTTTTGAGTAGGCATATGCCAAATTTGTATATGCACAAACACAATTCTACAGTTTGATATATAAGAATTGATATTCAATCTAATTTGTTCCTCGTGTGCATGTCTTTCTACTTTGAATTTTCAAAATGGAATGTACAATTATCTTAGAATGGTTTAAAGTTATGATTGATAATATATGTTATAGAATAATGAAATAACATTTTAATAGAACTTATGAATTACAATTGGTAATCCATCTATTTCTTTGAGGAGTTTTTTCAAACAACAAATTTCCTTTTCTATTGTACCACATTTTTCATACATGTCTACCAATACATTTTTATCAAACACTCATTTTGAGAATACCCATGATTTCAAGCTCTATTGAATGAATTTGCATTTGACATTATTTTGTTTTTTAAACTCGTGTAATGAAGTGTGCAACTAATTTTTATTTCAAAAGAAGTTAAAATTAATGAAAAGTGGATACAACTTAATGAAATGCATTTCATGTTACAGTGTTCATTCGAAAGTAATATAATCATCTCGATAAAAATCAAAGTCACTTAATGTTCATTGAAGCATAATAACATGTAAAAGGTATAAAATCATCTTGAGTAAGAATCAATATATTCACAAAATCAACTCAAACCCACAAAAAAAGGTGGTTAGAGACACCCTTTACCCTTCTCTTTAACATATCTCAAAACCTAATGTGCTTGTTTTGGAAAAACCCCACTGAAATTGAACTATTACACTGAATAGGGCTCCAATTAGCCCAAATTTGCAAAACAACTCCTCTTTAAAATTGTTGTCCCTCCAAGATTCCTTTGGATAGTATCTCACCATGCTATAAACATCCAAATTCCACAACTATCATCCTTGTAAATTCCATTTAAGTCACTCAATCATGAAACCCTCATTTTGCCTAGATTATAAGGGGTTTTATTGAAAGTATGCATTTCCACACTTATCTCACTCAAAAAAACACCTCAAACACGTTTATAGAATTCTTCATATGCTTAATACACCTTTATAAATTTCTGCTCCAACAAATTTCAATCACTAACACTCTTAAACCTCCCAATTTCACTCAAAAACCACACTTTTCACATCTAGGGCATCATGCCCAAACCTCAATTGACCTCCCCTACTCTCCCAAACCCTTCTAAAATATAATTGCTACCCAATTTGGCCATTCCACCATGCCACAGCAAATACAATAAATGGAATGGCCAATTATTTCATTTTCAAGTCTTCAAAACCCTTAAACTGGTCACACAGACCCGTTAACAGTAATTTTCCTCCAAGATGATTTAAAATCAATGAAAATCTAAAATATTTGATGAAAATTAAAGTCACAACAATCCTCCACCAGATCCCACCACTTTTAGAGCAATAAATTCTTGTACGGGAAAGTACAGTGCCTTGAATTTGCACATTATAATGCAAAACATAGAAATTTCTGAGAAAACAATTATTTTAGTATTCAAAATTCAAATTCTCAATGGCTAATTCCTCTTCAAATGTGCACAAGGACTTTTAAAGGCATTACAAACATGAACAAACAACTTCCAACTATTTTCCAATGAACTACAACAAGATGACTCTTGAACTTCCATCATTTGACAATAAGTTGCAATTTTGACAAGCAGTGTAAAGTTGCAAAGTGGTGCAACTTTCGTTTTGCAACTTGTACAACCAAATGGATTGTTCCAACATGTCTGGATGGGTATGTTTATGCTAGGGATGGTCCTCTTTTGCATCCAAACACACTGAATCACTCTGAGCTACATTGGACCGACGATTTCCCTTAAGAATCCAAAGTGCAAAAAGGCATCAATCTTTGGCGGGCTATTACCCTGAAACCGTGATGCTTATAGACTCTTCGTCATAAGCGACAAGATTTTTTTGGGGCCTTCTTCAATAACCTCTCTCAATTTTTTCTATCTCAGAGGCATTTTCCTATGGTGACGAGTTTTCGGTTGAGGAAAAGTTGTCAGATGCAAATAGTGTAAAGTTGCAAAGTGGTGCAACTTTCATTCTGTAACTCATAGGACCAAACAGACTATTCCAACATGTTCGAATGGGTATTCTTATGCTATGGATGGTCCTCTTTTACACCCAAATACGTCGAATCACTCTAAGCTACATTGGACCGGTGATTTCCCTTAAGAATTCAAAGTGCTAAAAGGCAACAATCTTTGAAAATCTACTTTTCAAAAATCGTGATGCTTACAGACTCTTCGTCCAAGGCTACAGGATCGTGTTTGGACCCTCTACAATAACCTCTCTTGTATTTTTCTATCTCAGAGGAATTTTCCCATAGTGACGAGTTTTTAGTTGAGGAAAAAGTTGTCAAATGCAAGCAATGTAAAGTTTCAAAGTGGTGCAACTTTTGTTTTGCAACTCATAGGACCAAATAGACTATTCCAACACATCTGGATGGGTACGTTTACATTTTTGGGTATGTTTTGCACCCAAATTAACGAGGGAACTAACCCGAGACCCAAAATAACACATACAAAATAGAGAATAATATTTTATTTAGAAATATGGAATTCTTACATGCAGAGGATCTCAAATCCTCGAGCTATGCAATACCTACAAATTATAGAAGTTCCCCTTTCGTAGCATGCGAACTCTTTTCCCCAAAAAGCTACCCAAAAATCAGAAACTAGCCCATAAATAGCCCCTTTTTGATTTGGAGCCAAAAACAACATTTCAGTTATGAGTTTTGATGGTTTGGCGCCAAAATTACAATTTGAAATTCAAAAATTGAGTCCTAATTCAAAAATTGGCAATTTTCCAAAAATTGGCCAGCTTCTGAAAGCCATAACTTTTGATCTCGGACTCCATTTTTTGAACCGTTTGAACCATTGGAAAGGTCTCAAAGTGAAGAACGCACTAATAACCTGCTTTGCTAGTTCCAATTATTTATGGGCCTGTATGGGACCGTTTAGTGCCTCAAACTAGACTCGGAAGGTTTTTCAAGGAAAAAAGCAAAAATTGAAACTTGAATAACTTTCAAACCATGAATGATCTTGACCTAATTCTTTCGCCAAAGTGATTATTTTTCCATCCTAAACCTTCCCATAATTTTTTGTCTTCCCACACCTTCAAATTCACACCTGCTAAAAATAGCAGTTGAGCAGAATAAGCAGAAAAGCAGTTTTAAAAGTTGAGAACTCTTATTTGACAAAAAGGGTGTCTAGAAATGCAAAAACATCTACAAAAAGAAAACTAAAGGAATATAAATGGAAAGAATATTTTTGGGTGATGCAAGATTTCCCTCACACCACTGGATGCTCCTGCATCAACACCCAGGGTAATTTGAGAAGTGACCCCGTCATGTCTCAGATGGTTGAGGAAAACCCAAACAGTCAACCTCTACCTTAGACAGCCATGATGAATCTTCCACAGGCCTTCCTCTCCACTTCACTAGATATTCTTCATACTACCTATTTATGGTACTCCTTCCCACATGGCTATCCAATATTTCTTCAATCTCCTCCTCTGAAGTAGGTGTTGGAATGCCACACTGTTCCATTGTTGGTACTTCCTATGTGCCACCTTCATGATACTCTATCAAATCTAAAATATTGAACACAGGGGAAATTTTGACTCCATCTGGAAACTCTACCTCATATGCATTCCCTGAATCATGCCTCTTCAAAATTTTATAGGGACTGAACTTCTTCATCTTCAATTTGTTATAGGTTCCCACTGGAAACCTTTCTTTCCTCAAGTGGACCATCACTTCATCACCAATTTGAAACTCCTTATACCTCCTCTTCTGATCTGCCTTAGCCTTATACTGCATATTCATCTTGTTAATATGTTCTCTTACCTTCTCATGTATATTCTTGATGTGCTCTACAAAGTCTTCAGCTTTGGCACTTGTCTTCTTCTCTTAGTCCATTTTCCGCAATTCTGGAGTAGTCCTGGGACTGCCTCCATACACAATCTAAAATGGTGATCTTCTAGTGCTTCTGTTGACAGAATTGTTATAAGAAAAATTTTCTTGGGGTAAGATCAAGTCCCATCCCTTGGGTTTATCTCCTACCAAGCATCTCATTAGGTTACCCAAACTTTTGTTCACAACCTTGGTCTGCCCATTAGTTTGTGGATGGTGTGCAGAACTAAACTTCAACTCTATTTTTAACTTCTTCCACAAGGTCCTCCAAAAGTATCCAACAAATTTTGTGTCACAATCTGAGACTATACTCTTTGGCAGACCATGTAGCCTCAACACCTCTCTGAAGAACAAGTCAGCAATGTGGACTGCATCATGGATCTTCTAGCATGGGGTGAAATGTGCCATCTTTGAAAACCTGTCAACTACCACAAATATTGAATCATTCCCTCTCTGTGTCTTTGGAAAACCAAGAACAAAGTCCATACTTATATCCTTCCACGGCCTCTCTGGTATAGGTAAGGACTGATACAACCCAGTATTTTGGCTCACTCCTTTAGCCATCTGATAGACCCTGCAACTCTGCACAAACTTCTTCACATCTTGTGATAACTGAGGCCAATAATAATGCTCATTGATAATGGCAATGGTCTTATCCTGACCAAAATGTCCTGCCATTCCTCCATTGTGCTTCTCCTTTATCAAGTTTTTCCTCATGGAACTCCTTGGAATACATAATTGGCTTCCCTTAAACAACATTCCATCCTGGATTATGAAATCCGGCCACTTCACCCTATCAACTATAATAGGATCCTTGCAAGCCTTCCAAGCCTCTGCAAATTCAAGATCTTTAGGGTACAATGTCTTGAGTTCATTGAACCCAACCACTTCAATCTACATCTTTGTCAACAATTTTTGCCTCCTACTTAAGGCATCAGCAACCCTATTTGACTTCCCACTCCTATGCTTTAAAACAAAGGTATAACTTTGCAAAAATTCTACCCATTTCATATGCCTCTGATTTAATTTTCCTTGACTATTCAAATACTGTAATGCTTGATAATTAGTAAACAGAAAAAATTCCTTCGGCAACAAATAATGTCTTCATTTCTTTAATGCTTGAACTATTGCATAAAATTCTTGATCATATACAGAGTACTCTCTTTGCATCATTTAACTTTTCACTGAAATAGGCAATGGGCTTACCTTCTTGGCTCAACACTACTCCAATGGCACAACCACTGGCATCACAATCCACCTGAAACACCTTATTGCAATCTGAGAGGGCTAAAACTGGTTGCTCTGTCACCTTCTGCTTCAATAGATCAAAACTCTTTGTTGCTCTAGTGCTCCACTTGAACTCTTTTCTATCCCCTCTCATTATTTCAATCAGGGGTACACAAATACGACTGAAGTTTCTAATGAACTTCCTGTAAAAACTGGCCAAACCATGGAAAGATCTCACCTTAGTAGCAGTTTTTGGGGTAGGTCATTCTAGAATAGCCTTCACCCTCTTTGCATCCATCTTGAGACCTTCTATCAAGACAACAAACCCCAAGTACACTAACTCCTTCACAAAACTACACTTCTTCAGATTAATCAACAATTTCTCTTCTCTCAAATTCTCAAAAGCTCTACGAATATGCATTAAATGCTCATCCAAAGTCTTACTGAAAATAAAAATATCATCTAGATATACAATAACAAAACTTCCCAGAAACTCTTTCAATACCTCGTTCATGAGCCGCATGAATGTGCTTGTTGCATTGGTTAGCCCAAAAGGCATGACTAACCACTCGTACAAGCCCTCTTTTTTCTTGAAGGTGGTCTTCCATTCATCTCCCTCATGAATCCAAATCTGGTGATATCCACTCTTCAGATCAATCTTTGTGAAGTACTGTGATCCACTCAAATAGTCCATCAGGTCATCCATCCTTGGTAGGGGAAATTTGTACTTGATCGTTATCTTGTTGATGGCTCAGGAGTTTGTACACATCCTCCACTCCCCGTCCTTCTTTTGTGCTAGTACTACAGGTACCACACATGGACTCAAACTCTCTCGAATCAAACCATTTCTGAACAACTCCTAAACTTGTCTATTTAACTCCTCATTTTTTGCAAGAGTCATTATGTGAGCTAGCTTATTTAGCAAGCTAGCTCCAGGGATCAAGTCAATCTGATAACTGATCTTCCTCACTGGTGGTAAACCCTCAAGTACATTATCAAAAACAATATCTTGAAACTCATTCAATAATCCAGAAACTTCTACTGGCACATTCTCACCATCCTCCTTATCCATTCTAGGAATCAATGCATAACACATACTCTCATCCTTCATGCCTTCTAAAAATTTCCTTCCATCAACATAACAAACTCTAGCACTACTGCATACCTTTTCTTTGACCTCCTTTAGGGGTTTCAACTTATGTTAGACTTCATCCTTTTTCAGGGAATAAGTGTTTGTATGGCCATCATATATAGCTTTCCTGTCGAACTACCACGGCCCCCCCAACAACATGTGGCATGAAACATAGGGATGATATCATAGAGTACCTCATCACAATAGCTCTCAATCTTGAATTTCACCAGGCACTACTCATTGACCAGAACTTTGTAGTTTTTTCTGCAACCAGGCAATCCGATATGGATGTGGATGCCTTTCCCTCTTCAAATTCAACTTCATAACCATCTCTTCTGACACCAAATTATTAGTGCTCCTACTGTCAATAATGACCTCACAACATTTTCCTTCACATTTTCACCTTGTGCGAAATAGGTTCTTCCTCTGTTCTGGCTCCTTCTCTTCAGTCACCAGGGCTCTTCTAACCACTAGGGCTTCTCCCCTTTCAGCATCATCTGAATGCTTGGATTGAGTCTCCTCATCTACATGTGCAACCCTTGCACATCCTTCTATTCTTTTGTCTATCCTTCCTTGGTGTTGTGGACATTCATAGGCTCGATGCCCTTCTTCACCACACTAGAAACAAGTGCCTCTGAAACCACCTCTTCCAGGCCCTTTCCCAGATCTTCTTCATCCTCTACCTCTTTCATCACCACTGTTTTGATCATGAGGATGATAGAAGTTATCATTCCTCTAGCCTCGGCTAGTACCCACATCTCCATTTTTCTTCTCATCCTCATTTCGACTTCCAGAAGATCTTCCACTACTCCTTTCGCTTTGACCTCCTCATCCTTTTTGCTTGTTTTCAAATCCTTTGTTCAACTTCTCTTCAACTTTTAGAGTGAACTGGTATGCATCCTTAATGGTGGTCATTTTGACCAAGCTTAGCTTCTCTTGAATGCTCGGTTGTAACCCATTAAGATAACGGGCTACCTTCTCCTTGTTAGCCTCTGCATGTCTCGTTCTGATGATCATCTTGCGAAAATATTCTATGTATTCTTTCACAGATCTACTTTCTTGCTTCAACCCTTGCAATTTCTTCAACAGATCTAACTCATAGTCCACTGGTATGAATTGCTTCTTTATTTTCTCCACCATGCGATCCCAACTGCTGATCTTTCCTTTTCCTCTTCAATTTCTCTCCAACTGGACCTCTTTCCACCAAATATTGGCATGGCCCTTCAGCTTCATTTTTGCAAACTTAACCTAATTTGGGTCCTCTACTTCTTCATACTCAAAATACTCTTCTAGCTCGTTGATCCAATTGATCAACTCTTCTAGGTCCAGACTTCTGGAATAACTAAAAACTTCTATTTTGGGTGTTTTTCCGATCTTTGAAATGGCTCTTATCAGACGCATTTGATCTTGATCAATTGTGTCTTCTTCCTCTTCTATGTTTGTATCTTCCACCTCTTCTTCATCTTCACTTTCTCCTCTCATTCCCGAGTTTAACCCTCTTCTCATTTGTTCTTGCAATGCATCAATCTGTCTCTGAAGGGCTTTGAAAACCTCAAAAACCAATGGATCTCTTCAACTAGAATTTATGCCACCTCTGGCATCACCACACCTACCAGGAATCACTCTTGGAGGCATCTTGAATATCTTGAACCCACAACCACAGTCTTGGTGCAAACTGTCTCATGATCGGCGATTTGTCCACACACTTAAGAAAACCCGCTCTGATACCACCTAACGAGAGCGCTAACCCAAGACACACAATAACACACAAAAAATAGAGAATAATATTTTATTTAGAAATATGGAATTCTTACATGTAGAGGATCTCAAATCCTCGAGCTCTGCAATACCTGCAAATTATAGAAATTAAAGAAGTTTCCCTTTCGCAGCATGCGAACTCTTTTCCCCAAAAAGCTACCCAAAAATCAAAAACTAGCCCATAAATAGCGCCTTTGCAATTTGGAGCCAAAAACAACATTCCAGTTATGAGTTTTGGAGGTTTGGCGCCAAAATTACAATTTGAAATTCAAAAATTGAGTCCTAATTCAAAAATTGGATATTTTCCAAAGTTTGGCCAACTTCCGGAAGCCATAACTTTTGATTTGGGACTCCGTTTTTTGAACCATTTGAACCGTTGGAAAGGTCTCAGAGTGAAGAAAATGCTAAGAACATACTCTACTATTTTTTATTATTTTTGGGCCCATATAGGACTGTTTAGTGCGTCAAACTAGACTTGAAAGGTTTTTCAAGGTAAAAAGTAGAAACCAAAACTTGAATAACTTTCAAACCGTGAATGATCTTGACCTGATTCTTTTGCCAAAGTGATTATTTTTCCATCCTAAACCTTTCCATAAATTTTTGTCTTCTCATACCTTCAAATTCACACCTACTAAAATAGTAGTTGAGCAGAAAAAGTAGAAAAGTAGTTATGAAAGTTAGGAACTCTTATTCGACGAAAAGGGTATCCATAAATGCAAAAACATCTACAAAAAGAAAACAAAAGGAACATAAATGGAAAGAATATTTTTGGTTGATGCAAGATTTCCCTCACACCACTGGATGCTCTTGCATCACAAATACGCTAAATCACTTTGAGCTACATTGGACCGGTGATTTCCCTTAAGGGTCTAAAGTGCTAAAAGGAAGCAATCTTTGAAGGGATATTTCTCAAAAATTGTGATGCTTACAAAATATTTTTCTGAGGCTATGGGATCATGTTGGGACCCTCTACAATAACCTCTCTCGGTTTTTTCTATCTCGAAGGTGTTTTCCCACGGTGACAAGTTTTTAGTTGAGGAAAAAGTTGTCAAATGCAAGCAATGTAAAGTTGCAAAGTGGTGCAACTTTTGTTCTACAACTCGTAGGACCAAACAAAATGTTCCAACACATTTGGATGGGTATGTTTATGCTATGGATGGTCCTATTTTGTATCCAAATGTGTAGAATCACTTTGAGCTACATTGGACCAACAATTTCCCTTAAGAGTCCAAAGTGCTCAAAGACAACAATCTTTGAAGGGCTATTTCTCATAAACCAAGATGCTTACAGACTCTCCTTTTGAGGCTATGGGATTGTGTTGGGACCCTCTACAATGACCTCTCTTGGTTTTTTCTATATTAGATTTTCTTTCCCACGGTGACGAGTTTTCAATTGAGGAAAAAGTTGTCAAATGCAAGCAGTGTAAAGTTGCAAAGTGGTGCAACTTTCGTTCTGCTACTCACAGGACCAAACAAACTATTCCAACATGTCTATATGGGTACACTTACGCTAGGGATGGTCCTATTTTTCACCCAAATACATTGAATCACTCTGATCTACATTGGACCGGTGATTTCCCTTAAGAGTCCAAAGTGCTCAAAGGCAGCAATCTTTGAAGGGTTATTTCTCAGAAACTGTGATGCTTACAGAATCTCCGTATGAGGCTATGGGATCATGTTGGGACCCTCTACAATAACCTATCTTTTTTTTATATATCTCTAAGGCATTTTTCAGTGGTGTCAAGTTTTCAGTTGATGGAAAAATGGTCAGATGGATGCGATGTAAAGGTGCAAAGGGGTTTAGGGTTTATTTTGTTCCTTGTGAGTAAGTGAAAAAGTGATTCATTTACTCAAATACACTTAAGTTGTGAACTACACACATGAATACAAAGCATACACATTAAAACAAGTAGGTCATAAAATATACATTAGAATACTCAAACACACTTAAGTCATGAACTACACACATGAATACAAAGTATACGCATTAAAACGTCTAGGTCATAAAGTATACATTGGAATACTCGTAAGTTATAAAGTATACACTTGAATACATGTAAAGTGTACACAATGTGGATGATATTATCATTTAATAATTGCTATCAAATATAGGATTTACAAAATTCCACGTAGGCATACAACAAATGGCCCCAATACATAGTCATTTCCCAGTAGGGGAAGGAAATAGAGCATGCATTGCCTTCACGATTGGCACAGTCTTCCACAAGAGCAACATGTTGATGTTCTAGAGTGACAAGCACCTGTACAAACCATTAAGGTAGCAATCAAACTACATACAATATAAAATATGCTTAGACTAACAAATCTATATTATTCTAAACAACTTGAATGGTGATGAATTGGTAATGCAAACTATAAAAGATGCTTAGAATAACCAATCTATATTATTCTAATATGTCGCATACCTCTGCTAAAGGATCAGAGCTGGCTATTATTGTAGTAGCTCATGATCAATCGTGTCAAGAACATCACAATATACTTCAAATGATAAATATATATGGTCACAATAGAAAAGATGCTTAGACTAACAAATCTATATTATTCTAAACAACCTGAATGATGATGAATTGGTAATGCAAACTATAAAATATGCTTAAAATAACCAATCTATATTATTCTAAACAACCTAAATAATAAACCTTAATAGATAAACAATATCAAAATGTGATGAACAATATTATACATGTCCCATACAACAAATGATCTGCTACTCAAGTGTGCCTACAAGGTCATCTCTTACCTTCAGAGTTTCTAGTAATGCTTCATGATCGGCACTACTAATTGTCCATATTTTTTTGTTTTGGTCTAGCATGATGTCTCAATAACTTAACATTTGTTGCTATAACAAGGTGTGAATACATCAAAATGCTTTTGTGTTTCTCATAGTCTTCAAATGCAGGTACTTCGTTCTTTCTAATCATATATGTTGACAACCAAGTTTTGAAAACAACAACTGAACCTATGTGATCATAACTTTTTTATCAACATCTAAATATACTTAGAATAACAAATCTATATTATTGTAAACAACCTAAATGATGATGAAATGGTAATGCAACCAAGTTCAAGAAACAAAAACTAAACCTGTAGGATACATGAAGCCATCATCATCTGTCATCAGTTGTGTTAGCTCTTTCTTTCCCTATACACATCATGTCAACCAACAATATGATCCCTCTTCATTCCCCTACAGTGCTAGAACTACATAGACATGTCCTGGTTGTACAAGATCTGAAAGATGATTGTAGTCAAGTGAACTTTCCATTACATCTTGTAATGAGGATTGTGCTACAGATAAAGGGGTTAGGTACTATGGTATCCATGTATCTACCCACTCACTTGACTCGCACTAATCCCAATCACATTGAATACAATTCTAATAAAAACAAGCCATCTCTCATGTCCATATGGTCCATGCACTCACATCTGAGCTTCGAACTGAATGCATCTTTGATTAATCTCTAATTGTTTGGCATTCCATTTTGTCTCCCACTGTGCCCTCCTCAACCAACCAAAAGAACCTACACACTTGTGAATCAAGTGTCCCTCCTTGTGATAGTGCATAAGTACACCAATCCACAATAGAACATGTATCACTGAATGTTGCACCACCTCTGATCTTCATTTCTTCCTTAACAAAATCTCTCTTCACACATGCACCTGCACCATCATGCTCACCTTTTCCATGCCCAACTTCAAAAAAACTTCAAATATGTGGTACACCCCTCTTTATATGCATCATGCTCAACCAATAAAACATGTGATCATTCTTGAATTGCCCTGTGTAGTTATCTGACCAAATCAAATGTTGACCCATTGCAATTCTTTTTTCCTACAAGAACTCAAAAAAAAATTCAAAACAATGTTGTACAAACTCGGATGAATGAGATATATCATCACTCATGTAAAAATGGTACTCCCTAATTATCTTCATGTCCTCTTTTGTACTATCAGGGGCATGCCTATATGTTATGTGGACAAAAATAGCAATTTGAATATAATTATAATATTGTGATTGAACTTCATTTTGTGGTTGCAATGTGTATTTTTTAGCAAAATCAACTACATATACAATAGTTCCAATGGGGAAAGAGTCCTTACACATCCTGAATTGTCGTTCCAACCACTGCGACCTGTGGCTATGCTTGCATACTTATAGAAAATATTTTTCTTAAAATCTAAAATAAAATTAGCAATACTTACCTCTCTTGCAACCAACTTGCATCTAGAACCCTCACCTCCACTCTTCAATGTGTATTTGACTGACTCATACTTGTTTTTCTCAACAATTTTATTACCAAAATCATGATCGTTGCCATCATGAAAGCATGTTACAAACTTTCATAAAGCACCACATTGCAAACATGTTTATTTTAAACAATATCGGTGCATTGCGCACTACACCGAGGGTCCTATCCTTTCCCATCAGTTTCCTGCACCATCGTCCCGACACCAGAAAATGGAAGAAACTCAGGTTCACATCAATGACAAAAGAAAAGTAAAACTCAAGACTCATGGGTCTAAGTGCAAGGTTACATAGTGAGCACACATAGTGCCCAGTGTATGAACCTAGGCTCTGATACCAATGTTGTAACGTCCCGCCGTGTGAACCCCAAAGGACATAAACATAATAATTACAGCACAATTTTTTTTTTTTTTTTTTTTTTAAAGTAAACATAGCATACATGTATTACACATTAAGTCATGACATGAATTCCATTTAAGCAGATTCACTAACACATACATCCCTTGGGGAACACAAGGAGTCATTACGAGACTGAGATCCACACAACGACAATAAAGAATAAAATCCAAAGATATAATCCATAACAAAATAAACATTAACAAATATAACACATACAAGATAATCATTGATAAGAAACCATTTGAGTAAGTACAACATATACATAATTAACTCAACACAATGAATAACAACTGCCATGGCCAATAATCACACCCAGTTTAACATTACATTACAGTACAATGTTCTAGAGGTACAATGATACAAAAGTGTTTCCAATATGCACGGAAACCATACAACAAGAATCATGATACAAAGGAATAGATGAAAACTGGCTCCATGACGGATACCACTCTGGAGTCGTTGCAACAGCACCAATCCACACCTCTCGATCCTCGACTGGAGACCCAATGGGGTGCTTAGCACGTTCCACCCGACCATGTGAGTCCGAAGACCCACCCCCCGTGCTAGGAGCTGACAAGAAGAGTCCTTAACCAAGAACATCCCAACACGGAATCACAAGACTCACAACATACAAAAGTATCATAAAACTCAAGAATTGCAACAACATCCAAGAGTCAACATAATAAATTAAGATCACAACTCCCATCACATAAATCAAAGCAATGATCAATAAATAAGTAACCAAAGGATGATCATGAAACACTTCCAATCAAACTGAATTAATAAATATAATACAATCCCAAATTGCAATTAAACAATATAATAACATCATAACACAGTACCATAAAAATACAAGATCGTAAATCAAATATAAATGAGATCATACAAAACCACAAAGTACACCAAAGATGTATCAAGGAAAAAATCATTAATCAAGATAAATCCAAATATCAACAATCTATACCAACTCCCACAACCTACTTCCAGAGGAACACAATAAAGTAAAACACATGGGAAACTAGGGGAGAGTGTCATCGCATAGCCTACATGGGTTCTCCTAGCCCTTCCTCCAAACTGAGGCGTCGGCCCCCATCTATGGATCTCCTGGCCCTTCCTCCTACTTGAGGCGCCAGCACCATAGGGTAGCTCATGCGGAGCCGATAACCTCTCATGAGGATGAGGTTACGACCTTGCCAACCACGGCCTTCTCAGCCTTCCATTAGTCTGCGGAAGCACTAATGAAGACGAGGCATCCATTTTTTTTAAATCTTATTATGATGTTACTACCCAACCCTCCTAAGTTAATTATTAGGTTTTCACTTGTTTACCAACTCACTCGTGGGTTCTCCTGTGCTCTTCCCCTTATGTGGGGCGCCGGCCCCCACGAGGAGCCACTCTCCCTAGAGACCCAACAACATAAAAAACAAGGGTTGTACCATCATAATTTGAACAAAGAATCACAACATAAAAGCATTCGAGGCATTACCCATCTCACTAACATGTACAACATCAGAGTCTTACAAAGTTCCGTACAACCCTTTTTAAATAATGAAACCAAAACACTTGCCACCTCAAGGGCACATAAAGAGAGAACATCAACTGACAATCAACTCAAGCCTCTGGAAGTCAAAAGAATGACAGCCCACAAATAAGGTAAAACAAAGCAATACGGTCCCAACACAAAAACTTAACATACGAACATCTCCTCAACCAAAAGGACTCAAGCGGGTGACCGAAATAATAAGGATCCATCAAACTCATTCGTTGATCAAATGTGAACTCAATAAATAAAAATCACCTATGAAAACCAAACAACTCAAGAGATACATCAAAATAAATTCATCATAACAACCATTAAACATGGGGATACACTTAATGAACAACAATAAACAAACAAACACTTTCTATCCATCCGCAAGGATCAAAAATCTAATCACAACCTTATGACACAAAAGAGCTCCCTCCAAAAACAAAACTCAGATAAAATAAAATAAAATACATAATCAACTTGATACAAAGCAACCGGCTCAAACCATCAAATCAACCATGAAACAAGTAAGCATCCTTATAGAGAATTTACGAAGAAGGGAATAAGGAGATGGTCATCATTTAGAAAATCATCTATTTTACATAAACCCTACATTTATCCAAATATACACAATCAACTCAATAGTAAGACATTTCTTCCACATATAAAATGCTAAGTAATCACCAATACTCAAAGTATTCTAAGTTAAATAATCTATCAATTTCTTACTCACCTAAAAGACTATATTTAACAGACTACTTTTTTGCTAATCCACAAAGAGTGATAACATTCTACTAGCATTTAAAGCTTACTTTATATCTTATATCTTCCATTATTGAGGCATCATTTAAGTCGAACTGAAGAAGTCCTACCACTATAGGTATCCATATATACATATAAAGACATTTCATCAATTAACTTCTTTAGAATTATTCCAAATAAATAAATAGAGCTATTACCTCTTTTACTCACACATAACCATTACTATTGGAGCAATTTTAATGTTTCTAATTCCATTAATTGAGAACCCAAAAAATTCACCTTAAAATAATTTAACAAATACAAGCATTTAACGAAACCTTTTGATTAAGCAATTATCAATAATTATGACCTTGTCAAGCATTATTCCTTCCCTCAAGACTAATTACTCACAATAGATATCTAAAGTAACAATATTCCCTTGGGGCTCTTATAAATAAATTAATTTTCCATATTAATTATTTTCAAATTTACTCTTCTACCATATAACAACTTAAGAAACTTCTCAAATAACTAACATAACTCTTTAACCTAACCACATAACTTATTTAGTTAGATTCGTTAAACAGTGTTTCAAGGTTTTGTAATGATACTTATTCCAAGAACTACCAAAGCGACACCTAAATATACTAAGTTCATTTATCTTCCTTGCTATTCGAATTTCTCATTATTCATCAAGGAATTACTTTGTTACCAAACAATTTTCATCAATTTCTACATACACAACATGAATACAATATTTACTTCAATATAACTACAGTGAGAAATGAGAACATTTTGTTATTTATTTATATATCTATGAAGAACAGATTATTGTTTGAAATGCCTTCTACCAGATTATTACATATATATATATATATATATATTATGACTATAGGACTATACTATACTTAGATCACTGCCTATGAATCCTACTATCGCTTCAACTTAATCTTTTCACTACTTAAAACTACAACGAACTCAGCAATATCCTGGAACAGTGACTATCATCTGAAGCATATACACATACTAATCAATTCATGAAACTAGAGAGATTATTTAAACTATTAAATTTCCCATTATGACCAGGTGAGACGGCTGAGACAGATTGCAAATAGGATCAGAGAGTTTATTTAAATCTATACACTCTGCCACTGACAGGTTATCTAAGAAATCAGAGAGGTTATTAAGTTTACTGCACTTTTGCTAGTCTAAAGTTGCAGCTATGATGGAAAGCCAATGATATCAGGGAGATTATAAAAATTTAGATTACCAGACTATGCGAAGGAGCTCATCTAAACGTTGTATCCAATAACATCAATTTCCCTCAGCTTCAACTGAACAGAGGTAATTGGAAAAGGCTTGAAACATTGCGCAAACCAAGAGAATTAAATAATCTACTCATTGGTCCTCAATTTCTTCACTTGAACAATCTGCTCATTGACGGCATCAGAGAAGACACACGAACCAGGCTTCCTCCAAGTTTGAGATGGTTACGGTTGCAAAAAAATGTGAGAAGCCATTTTCCTTCAGTCTTGCGGATAACATTTAATTCTGTACAAAGCCTCAACTCTAAGTGGCAGGTTGCCAAGTATATTAGAAAGCGAATATTGGAATTTGGAAATATCGCCATCTACTTGCATTATTATCAAATCCCAAATGTTTTCCCCAAGACTAAAGAGAAGGAGTCAGGTGAAGTGCAAATATGTGACCTATGAGGAGGAGAAATAATGTTCAACCTATCTTTTGAACTTGATGCATATCTGGTTGGTGGGGAGTTTCCAGAGATATGCCAGTTTGGACAATATTTTATTTTCAAGTGCTGCAACTGCAATAGATTCTCAGAGGAATCAAGCAGGTAATTTAAACCTTTAAACTTCCTATTATGCTCCTGTGCGCGACTGAGACAGGTTTACACAGAAACCAGAGGTTATTTTAACATTTAAACTTCCTATTAAGCTCAGGTGTCGCAGCTGAGATAGGATGACAATGAAATCAGAGAGAGAGATTATCTTAATCTTTTAACTTCCTATAAATTTTGAGTGCACGACTAGGACAGATTGATAAAGCAATCAGAAAGATCATTAAATTTTATAGACAAAGCATTTGCAATACCAAATTTTGAATGACAATACGCAAACATGCCCTCTGATATAACTTGAAGATTCAACCTTGAATGAAATACGCAAAATATTAAGGCAAGAAAGAATGAAGGTTGTTTGGCCTAAGAGAAAACACTGCATGCATACATAAAAGAAAGAGGACCTCCAGAATAAACGAACGGGAGACATCAATTCACAGTATAGACTAGATATGAGACAAAGTAAATACATAAGCAAATACCTCGACTAGAAGATGGTACTTTTGCAGCTATTAGTCCATATGGTATTGATGGCTTCCTGGATTTCTCTCCTCTTCTGTCCTGCTGCCTGGCCTAAGTCCTGCACTTCCTTTATTGTAAATCCCTTCTGTTGAATCTCGACCTCCATCTCGCGGGGTATATCTCTTCTTTTTTTACCTCCTTCCCAAAAGCTAAAAATAACTATTATTTATTTTACAAATTCTGCAATTCTCTTCAACTTCCAAATGCTCCAAAGGTGAAGTTTCTTTCTAGATTTTCTTCTTTTAAGACACTTCAACTTCCTATCTATTTAAATTCCTTATTATGTTAATTATCTTTTGAAGATTATTTTGTTCCTAATTATTATTAATTTCAATTTAACAATTTACGTCAATTTATGAATTAATTTAATTTAATCATTTACTCTAAATCATTTGATTTGATTTAATTGATTATTATTTTAATTTCTAATCATATTTTAAATAACCTTGCAAATCACTTATGATCTAATTAATTATTTAAACATGACTACTAACATATTATATTTTCCACACAATCAAATAACGCAGTAATCAATGAAGCACACACAAATACTCACACAAAAGTTCAGAACAACTGACACGGAGGGGTATTACAACTAATCTCATTTCTTAAGTGTCATTCTAATAGCATTTGTGCACATAGAAATCTGAGGGCCAAAAGGGTTAAAGGAATCTTTAAGAATAGAGGACAATGAGACATTCTTGGAAGATTTGTTAAATTGTAAATTAGAGTAGCTTCTTTGCTTTGAATCTTTAATATAATTTGTTTCATTAAGGTTTGTGATGATACTAACTTTACACATTTCACACACACATAAGACACACACCTGCTTCTTATCTTTTTCCTAGAAATTTAGTACCACTACATTGAAATTTCAAATTTTCTCAAAATAAATTTACTTTTTTTTCCAAAAAAGGACTAGTAGCCTAGAAACTAAATTCAATTTGCTACAACTTTTTTTCTTACATATTTTTCAAATTATGTTAATAACCTATTCAAATTTTTATGTCAAGTTTCCTAAGTCTAATTTTCTGAATTTTCATCACCACGTAGAGGCCTATTTTGGACCCCCATGATCCTGCACTGACCCGATAACCATATCCTACCAAAGCTCCCATTGAACTGTGATACCAAGCTATACATGGCAATAAAATAAACATCAAACCATCACTATCAAAATCTCCCACTAAAACATGTAACCAAGCTATCCATGACATCGTGATAACCATCTCCTAAATGAAGATCATCCATGGCCTCAACACAATCAAAGAATCCATTGTAAACAACATAGCTCCCAAAAGGTTAAGAAAACCATAATCTCTAAACCAAGAAGATAAAACACACTTCTTTTACAAATATGTAATAAAACAATAATAAAATCTCCCACTACAGCCAAAAAAAAACCTTCAAACTTTTAAGAGAAAGGTGTCCCAAGCACTAACCAACCATTAGCTCTGATACCAAATGTTGGAAAATGAAGGTAATATTGTAGCTTAAAACTTGTAAAACTTATGAGACTGTAGATTTAATTAAGTGTTCTTTGTCACAATTCTTTGTGTATGATTAATCTGTTTAGATTAATTTTACCAATTGTAGAAAGAGACATAAGATTGTAGAAGAATGAGACAAGGAGATAGAAGTGACACAACATATACGTGGAGAAACCCTTTTGGGGAAAAACTCCACCAGAATCAATAGTGCTTGTATTATTTAACCTCAGAACAAGATTGCAATAATACTGTATCAATCCTTGATTGATATGCTTTCTTTTCCTTCAACAATCCTTCTTCAGAACTTGCAATAAACTCACATAGAACTTGCTACAATTATCCATGCATTCCATATGACCAAGCATGAATCCACACATCCCATGCCATGCTTCAAACCCTCACACATGCACAATCCCAACCTACTATCTTGCAGTAAACTCTCTCTCTTTTAGAACTCTCATACACTTGCTGCAATAAATAGACAATTATGAGCATTGTAAACTCCAAAGAGTTGTCAATTACAAGAGCATAAATCTCCTCACAAAATTCTAAGATTGGGAAAGTAGAGTTTCACACTGTAACATGAAGTCAAAAATAAAGTCTCCTTAATTTAGGCACCCCAAACTGAACACTTAACTAATCATTGGTCAAGAAAATATCTTGCAAGCATCACCTCAAATTTGTGCCCAAGAATGGGCCCACTTAACTGAGCCTTGTAAATATCTTCTCATGCAAAAGGTGTTAACTGAAAGATGCCAACTTGGGCGCCCAAGGTGGTCCCAAGTCAATCTTAGTTAACTAAAACATATCTCTCCACCAATTCATGCAAATATCATGCATGATTGATCATCCCCACTTAACTAAAAGTATCCACCTGTTATATGTCATACAACTGAAGTCATTAGCCATGCAACTCAAGTCAACTACATGCAACTCAAACTAACTACATGCAACTGAAGATAACTGAACCATAATTGAACTGAACTGAACTGATAGTGCCACTGCACACATTGTAAATATCAATCTCTAATTTTTAGGAACAAAACATCCATTACTGAAGTGTTATCAATCCTCCAAAAAATTAACTAAAACAAGGTGGGTCCCACCTTCCATGTGGACACCCCATGTGCTCCTATTTTTTAGGAGCTCTTCTTGGATGCCCCCACATGTTCCTATCATTTAGGAATAATTACAAATGTCAATTTACATGTTCATTTCATTTGAATTTAATCTCTTTCTAATCCTAGTGTTGGGGAAAACTTTCCAAGGACTTAGGAGATACATGAAATATGTTTAGGATTGCAATTAAATGGCATCCTATTCCCAACATCTCCCTCCCTCCCTCCCTCCCTCACAGCTCTCTCTCTCCCTCCCTCTCTCCCCCTCCCTCTCACTCCCTCCCTCTCAAGTCTCTCTCTCTCCCTCCCTCCCTCTCAAGTCTCTCCCTCTCCCTCTCTCTCTCCCTCTCAAGTCTTTCTCTCTCACTCTCTCCCTCTCAAGTCTCACTCTTTGCCTCCCTCTCATCTCTCTCTCTCTCCCTCCCTCTCAATTATCTCTCTCCCCATCCCTCTCAAGTCTTTCTCTCTCTCCCTCTCTCTCTCAATTCCCTCCCACTCCCTCTCTCTCTCGCTTGTGAATTGGTCGCACATCAATAAATATATACTACATACTATGTAGTATATAATATATACTATGTATTAAATATATTATATAATATTTAATATATATACTATATATAGTATATAATATATAATATACTATACAAAATATATGTAGTATATAGTATATAATATAATGTATAATATGATCATATATAATATATAATATATACACAATACATAATATATAATATATTAGTATATTAGTATATATTAAAATACTAAATATTATGTATTATAAATAATACAAGTAACGAATATCCATTTAGTAGTAATGATATCCATTCTAAATGGATATCTATTTTTCTGACAAAATCAATAGGCTCGGGATTTGGTTCAAGAGACCCCATTTCTTTAAGGCATTTTTTCATCACCAGGAGACCATGTATTTCTTTGAGGCATTTTTTCAAACAACTCACTACCTTGTCAATGCGGTAGCATAGACAAGGTAGTGAGCTATTTAAAAAAATTACTCAAAGAAATGGGGTATCCTTTTTATATTGAGCTCACTACCTTGTCAATGTGGTAGCATAGACAAGGTAGTGAGTTGTTTGAAAAAATACCTCAAAGAAATACCAAGGTAGTGAGTTGTTTGAAAAAATGCCTCATAGAAATGGGGTCTCCTAGTGATGAACCCATTTCTTTGAGGTATTTTTTCAAACAGCTCACTACCTTGTCTATGCTACCACATTGACAATGTAGTGAGCTTGTCAATGCTACCACATTGAACCAAAGCATTAATCTGCCCAAAATTCATATGTAAACTTGAAATATAAAAAAAAAAGGTCTAACTATCAAATAATCTTGATGTGCATACTTAGAAATTTTAATACAAATCATTAAGAACCAATGTTCATACTTACAAATTAATCCAATGAACCATCTAGGTCTTCTCTACTCTTTATTGTGTCAAGTATTGCCTTATGGTCAGACTCACGCACCTTCCACAAGGTCTTGTTCAAAGGTCTACCCCCATATTTTATCAAATGAACATTGGATGCCACAACAAGGTTCAAGTAATCAAGAATCTTTGATGCATGTCCAAGTTTTGAAACAACCAAATATTAACACTCTTATGTGGGTACCTTATAATCCATGTTCTTGTAACAACCACCGAGCATGTAGGGTATTTGATGTTTTCTCCATCTATAACTGGTGCCTCAAATTTCTTTTTGGCCTCAACACAACAACACAAGTAATAATATCTTCTCTCTTCATTGTGTTCATCTGCAATAACTGCATAAACATGCCCTACATTGATAAGGTTACAAAAACATTACAAAGTAAGATAACATTAGGAATTTCAAAAACTATGTAAGTAGATATATTACTTGGTTGAACTAGATCTGATATGTGGTCAAAGTCAATTGATGATTCCATCTACATCAGTTTCAATATCGTCAGGGGTCTATATGTGTCAAGTAGGCTAAGATAACTTAACCACCATTCATCAACCCACACCTTTGACTCGAACTCATTCCAGGCTCCCATTGTACACGAATAACAAATCCATGCCATCTTCCGCATATGGATACTCCATGAACCTGCATTTGAGCTTTTGAAAGAGTGTAGCTCACTTGGTCCTGTCAATGTACAACAATCTTCATATGGTGCAATTTTATTATCATCTATCAACCAAAAAAATCTATGAACTAAATACTTCCTTCATTACTTGGACCCATCGAAGCATTACACCACTCGACAATTAATTTTACATCTATCAACTTTGCATCACTTTTATACTTTAACTCTTCTCATGCTAATGCTCTTTTGATACATGCTCCTACACCATCATGCTCCCCCTTTTCATGCCCGACCTCACAAAAGTTCCACATATGTTGAACACCTGTAATAGCATGCATCCTACTCAACCAATAGAACATCCATGAGTTCTTGAATTGTGATGCATAATTATGCTAATTGTATGTTATGTCTCTCTTAGCCAAATAATTGTAGAACAATTAAAAGCAACCTTGCACAAACTCTATAGAATGTGTGTGATCATCACTAATATAAAAGTGGTACTCCCTTAGTACCTTCCTATTATCCTCTATACTATCAACTGCATAAATGAAGGCTATGTACACAAATATAGAAACCTATGTGGAGTTGTAATATTGTGATTGCACCTCACGTTGTGGCTATAGGTTGTAGTTCTTTGCAAGGTCAATGACTAAAAAAATGCTACAAAGTGGAAAGGTTCCCTTGCATAACTTGAATTGCAATTCCAACCATCGAGCTCTATGGGTATGCCTTGCATACTCATACACTATACTGTCATAAAATGTAGACATAAACTGATACAGTAGAATCTTTTTGAATAACCAAATCACACCTTTTTTGCTTCTTTACCATTTTTTGTATTGTGGGCCATTGTTTTATACTTTCCAAACTCTACTAGTTCCTTTCCAATCACATATGTGCTTTCCATATGTTCACATATTGGCATACATTGCAAGCCACTAGAAAGTTGACATGTTCCATCCAAGCATAACTTCTTATAGAATATTTTACCTTACTCTCTTTTACATAAAATTATTGATATGAATTCTCTTGAAGATGTTTGTGGGGCATGTATGCCACAATCCTGCAAAACATTGTTAGTATGAAAATCTAAACATAGAGAACGATAAACATCAAAACAGTTAGAAAATTCAATACATAATCTACAACAAGTAGTGTGTGTGTGATTTATCTTGACATAAAAAAGTAAATTAGCATTTCAAAATATCTTTGATAAATTTTAATTTGAGGATAAGTCACTAGAAATTTATGAAAAACTATGTCTGAGTCGTATCCAAAAAATGCTTTGGATGTGACTCACGGTTTCGACTACCGATTCTCTTTCTTACCACATCCCTTTGATTTGGAAATACTCTTGTGTTATTATTCCAAATATCTTCAATTAGTGATCTCAATGCTTCAACAATTGGTTTATATTTTCATGGTAGTCTCCCCAAGAATGCCCATAATTCATTTGAATCAATGTCCTCAATTCTTTGGTGACTCTGAATGGCTCTTGATAAAGTTTTCTATTAATTATCAATTCTTGACTCATCTTTCTAATGAGAAAAGCTTTCCTCATTTTATTACTTACTATTGTTAATGTAATGACATGTCATGTGACATTACTATATTTTAAGTGTGAGGTCTTACCCACACTCTCATATGCACTCACTAGATTCTTCACAATAGTTTTTCACTTGAAGCATCTGATGTTCTCAACCCAAGAATCTTCATGATGGACCTATACTTTATACTTCCCATCATTTCAAAAAATAGTTAACATCTTGCAGTCTCATTTAAATTTTCAAAGAACACTATCTAAATCTTATGAGCATATCTTCCACAAGTGTGTTTTGTAATCTTGCATTCCATTGGCTGAAAAATATTCTCATCAATATGAATCAAATACTTTGGGTTTCTATGCAAAATTCTAGGTGGTGTTCTCAAAGATAAATTCATCTCAAGATTAAGAATTTCATCAATATTTAAATGAGATAGTTGAGGATGGAATAGATGATGTACCTTGAGGTTGAGATGGGAATGATGGCATACCTCCTTCCTCACATGTGAGTGATGATGTATTCTCCACTTGAGATGTGTTAGATGGTGTCCCTCCATCTTCACTTGTGGTAGAGGGTGTGTTTGCAACTATGGTATTCAAATTTCTCATAGCATGAAGGTTTTGCATTCATTCCCTTTGTGCCACCAATTCCATATCTCTTGTTGATGGTTGAGGTTACTCTTCAATTGGAATGTCTTCAACAATCATTTCCAATTTCTTTTTCTCACGATGTTCCCTCATATATGTTGATTTCTTTGCATTCTTAGCTTCTATCTAGCTGTGTTGGTTTAATCCTTTATCATTTCCTTGGCATGACAGGGAAATTTATCTATAGCATGATAAAGAGACAAATATTAGTTCCTAAAAATGAATCCATACAAATAAATGAAATATATGTCATTCAACCCTTTATACAAAATACTTACAATCATCTTGTAGAAGAGTAAATGTCACTCAACCATGATGAATAAATAAGTGCAATAAGAACACAAGGAAAATGGAAAGCTATTTTTTAAAAGTATTTCTACCTTGAAGAATTTATTGAACGTGAATTTTCTCTACCCATTTTCTAATGTATGACCTACCAATATAATGTCCACAAATAGACATGTATGCAAAATGTGGTAGCCTAGACAAAAATCACATGAATATTTTGATGGAATTCCTTAAAGAAATGTGGTCTCATGGAATGCCATGATTGCAAGATAGGCACAAAATGAGGTTTTTAAAAGACATTACAAAATTTCAAGAAAATACAATTGGCTTGACTATAAATCCAAATTCCACAACTTTTGTCAACATCCTACCTTTGGAACAAGGTATGGGCATCAATCAAAACATTGAAAGAAAGGGGGATTTTTTTCAAATATTATAATTGCAACTCCCTTGGCAGCAATGTATGAGAAATGTGGAAGCATGGACAAGGCATGTGAATTGTTTGACAAAATGTTTTGGTAAACATGTGTGTGAAATGTGGTAGCATAGACAAGGTAGTGAGTTGTTTGAGGCATTTTTCAAATAGTTCACTACCTTGTCAATGTGGTCCAACTCACTACCTTGTAAATTTTACCACATTGCCAAGGTAGTGATCTCTCAATACCTTGTCAATGTTACCACATTGCCAAGGTAGCATTGACAAGGTAGTGAGTTGTTTGAAAAAATGTCTGATAGAAATTAGGTCTCATGGTGATGTACATCACTATGAGACCCCATTTCTATGAGCCATTTTTTCAAACTCACTACCTTGTGCATTAACAAGGTATTGAGCTCCCTACCTTGTCAATGCTACCACAATGACAAGGTAGTGAGTTGTTTTAAAAAATTCCTCATAGAAATGGGGTCTCATGGTTATGTGCATCACCATGAGACCCCATTTCTATGAGCCATTCTTTCAAATAGCTCACTGCCTTGTAAAATTTCTCATAGAAATGGGGTCTCATGGTGATGTACATCACCATGAGACCCCATTTCTTTGAGGCATTTTTTCAAATAGCTCACTACCTTGTCTATGTGGACAAGGTAGTGAGCTGTTTGAAAAAATGCCTCAAAGAAATGGGGTCTCATGGTTTTGGTAGACATCACCATGAGACCCCATTTCTTTGAGGCATTTTTTCAAGTAGCTCACTATCTCAAAGAAATGTGGTCTCATGGTGATGTCAATTCACCATGAGACCACATTTCTTTGAGGATTTTTTTTAAATAGCTCACTGCCTTGTCTATGCTTTTGCTTACTATTATGCTTTGATAGATTTTTTCCATGCATCCATAGTTTGGTTGAAAGCACATGTTTTAGGATTTTAGCCATAGCAGAAAGGGGACCTTGGAATGGGATATGAAATCTATCAAAACATAAAAGGGGGGGATTTTCATGAGTGTTATGGTTGTAATTGCCTCAGTAGACACATGTGATATGTGGATGCATAGAAAAGATGCACGAACTATTTGAAAAAATGCCTCAATGAGATATGTCCTCATGGACTGTACAATGATTGTAGGATATGCACAAAATGGAAAATATACGGAAAATTTGGTAGCATAGACAAGGGAATGATTTGTTTGAAAAATTGCCTCAAATAAATGTGGTCTCATGTTGATGGACATCATCATAAGACCACATTTCTTCAAGGAATTTTTTCAAACAACTCATTGCCTTGTCTAGCATGTTTGATAAAATGCTTTGGTAGACATGTATGGAAAATGTGGTAGCATAGACAAGGTAGTGAGTTGTTTGAAAAAAATTCCTCAAAGAAATTTTGTTTCATGGTGATGTCCATCAACATGAGACCACATTTCTTTGAGGTATTTTTTCAAACAACTCATTTCCTTGTCTAACATGTTTGATAAAATTAGTCGGTAGACATGTATGGAAAATATGGTAGCATAGACAAGGTAGTGAGCTGCTTGGAAAAATGCCTCAAAGAAATGTGGTCTCAACCACATTTCTTTGAGGCATTTTTTCAAGTAGCTCACTACCTTGTCTATGTTTTTGCTTTATATTATGCTTTGATAGATTTTTTCCATGCATCCATAGTTTGTTCAAAAGTACATGTTTTAGGATTTTAGCCATAGTAGCAAGGGGACCTTGGAATGGGGTATGGCATCTATCAATACATAAAAGAGGGGGATTTTCATGAGTGTTATGGTTGCAATTGCCATAGTAGACACATGTGAAATGTGGATGCATGGACAAGACACATGAACTATTTGACAAAATGCCTCAATGAGATATGTCCTTGTGGACTACAATGATTGTAGGATATGCACAAAATGGAAAATGTATGGAAAATTTGGTAGCATAGACAAGGGAATGAGTTTTTAAAAAAAATGCCTAAAATAAATGTGGTCTCATGGTGATGTCCATCACCATGAGACCACATTTCTTTGAGGCATTTTTCAAATAGCTCATTGCCTTGTCTAACATGTTTGAAAAAATGATTTGGTAAACATGTATGGAAAATGTGGTAGCATAGACAAGGTAGTGAGCTATTTGAAAAAATGCCTCAAAGAAATGTGGCCTCATCCATGAGGCCACATTTCTTTGAGGCATTTTTTCAAATAGCTCATTGTCTTGTCTAACATGTTTGATAAAATGCTTTGGTAGACATGTATAGACAAGGAATATAAACTATTTGACAAAATGACTCGATGAGATATGTCCTCATGGACTACAATGATTGCAAGATATGCACGAAATGGATTTTTTGAAAAGAATTTAGGAAATTTCAAGAAAATGCAATTTCTAAGTGTAAAACCAAATTCCAAAGCATTTTCCAACATCCACATGCCTATACCAAAATGAAAGATTTGGAAAGGGGTATGCACATCCATAAAAAAGGAATGAGAAATGATGTATTATATTACATAGTTATAACTACTCTCATAAATGTGTGTACAAAATGTAGAATCATACACAAGGTAGGTCAATTGTTTAACAAAATGCCTCAAAGAGATGCGGTTTAAAATGTAATTGGCAAGTGTAAATAATTGTGTAGTTTAAAATGTGCCAAGAGGGACTAAGGTTTATAATGAGAAACAAACAATTTGATGAACATGGAATATGCATATAACAAAATAAAAGCATTGTATTGAGCATGTATGATAAGGGATGATAAAGAAACATAATAAAATTAAGGAAAATGTAAAGAAAATGTGTAAAGACTTGACATACCTAAAAAATGGAGATTCAAATGGAGGGACTACCCGATTACGTTGTCTTTTTTCTTCTTGAATCAAACTCCTCAACAATTTGAGTTTTCCACAAGCTTTCTTCCTTTTCAATGTTCAATTGTATATCACTCAAATAGAATTACTAACAACGATACAAATAACCAATGTATAATGTTAAATTCCTACAATTCAATCACAATTAACATTGCAACACTACAAAATTTGAGACTTGAATTGATATATATCAAATTTGATGTGAAAAATTTGTTATTTCCTCCTTCCTAAGTTTCCAAACCATAAAAAGGTGGTGGAAATTTCATGCAAAGGTGGTAGAATGTGAAAAATTTGCATGTACACTTCCCAACAGCATCAAAAAGCTCTTTTTTGTCAAAACATGCACATAACCAGCTAAATAACAGAACATGTGATCCTAGATCACAAGTGTGTTGACTTTTTTTACCATTTCTAGAGCAAGCCAAAATGCACTCATGTTATAACACAAGCACATTTTGTCTTGCTATACAAAATGATTATATCTCAACTTCTTTAAAATGTGCTTGCATTATGAAACTGTTGATTTTCTAAAGGTTTCCTCTCTCTCTCTCCTTATCCATCCACCCCTCTTTAGCCATCTAGGTCTCTCACTTAATCCTAAACCCTCAACCCTAGACACAATTCCTTAAACCCTCATCCCTCAACCTTCAACCCTTAAAACCTAATCTCTCTCTCTCCCTCACTCCCTCCCTCCCTAGATAAATCCCTCTCACTCCAACCCCTCTCTCTCTCTCACTCCCTCTCTCTCTCTCCCACTCCCTATGTCTCGCACTCTCTCTCTCTTCCTATCTCTTAGGTCTCTCCCTCCAACCCCCCCTCTCTCTCTCTCCCACTCCCACCCACCCACCTCTCTCTCTCTATCCCTCCCATCCTACCTAGATAAGTCCCTCTCACTCTAACCCCCTCTCTCCCACTCCCTCTCTCACACACTCCCTCTATCTCTCCCCCACTCCCTCTCTCTCAATCCCTCTCTCTCCCACTCCCTCTTTCTTGCACTCCCTCTCTCTCCCTATCTCACAGGTCTCTCCCTCCCACCCCCGTCTGGCACCCTACCTAGATAACTCTCTCTTTCTCTCCCTCTCTCAGGTCTCTCTCTCACTACCTCTCTACCTCTCTCTCTCAAGTCTCTCCCTCCCTCTCTTCCTCGCACCCTACCTAGACAACTTTCTCTCTCTCTCTTAAAATTCTCCCTCCCTCTAAATACATACATACATACATATAATCATACATACATTCATACATACATACAAGCATACATACATATGTACATACACTCTTACATACATACATATATGCATGCATGCATACAAGTGTACATACATACATACAATCATGCATGCATACATGCATACATACATGTCATACAAGCATACATACATACATACAAATATATATACATGTACATTTAATAGACTAGCATTTAACACAAAGAAAGACATAACCTAAGTGTGTTATAACACAAACGTGTTATAACGCACTTGGTTTATATCTTGCTTAGGCAACTCTTGTGCACAAATGCAAAAAAATATGTCAAAACCATGAAATAATGTGAGTCCATTATAACACACTTGCGTTATTTCTTGCTTTGGGAACTTGCATTATTTCTTGCTTTGGGAATCCCCAAGCCTTAGGCTTGGTATTTGCTTTGGATTGCCAACCCAAAGGCTTGGAGTTCCTTCCTAGTGTCCAAAGGTATGTTTTTGCATATTCTACAAGATTTCACATAATCACATTCGTGCTAACCATCAGGTTTGCACGTGTTTCAAGGTCAAACAAATCAAACACCTAGGTAAAGTTAGGCTCTCTCTTAGTTATTTAACGATGTAGTTTTTTTCACATTTTGACAATGTTAAGCCTTTCATCTTTAATCTCTTTTGTTTGTGTGTCTGTCTTTGGCAAAAACCAGTGTTTGGTTTTTTTTCATTATAAAATTTAATCGTTCATTGAAATTTCAAATAAATTACATTTTTTAGAAACTAGACTCCATTCTACACATATTCAAAAAAATGATTTTCAATAAGTTTTCAAAATTTACAGGGGTAGCACGACCAAAATTCTATTTTTTAGGATGTGCCCACTTTGAAAATTAGTAAAAAATCAAATATTCATTAAAAAAACTATCAAAAAAATGGGCATAAACTACATATTGTTAATTAATTTCTCACTAAAGCGATTTTAAAAATACCAAAAAAAGTTAACCTTTTGAGGGAGCCACAAAAGTTGCTATGTTAAAGCAACACCAATTTTTGTGGATCCCTTTTTTGAACCCCTTAATCTCTACCATTTTTTTAAAAAAATAGTAATTTAGAAAGTAGACTCGGAGCACTACGATCCTTGTTTTTGTTGCATCTAAAATTTTTGAATGTAACTATCCTCAATTTCACATCCAAGGTCAATATTTCATAATTTTAGAAAAAAGTGGCCACTTAGGACCCCTTTTTGGCCCCCCATATTTTTGCACTTACCCTATAGCCTTTTGGAGAGGATTCTCTCTTCTAGAGCACCATATATTTTACAAAATACTTTAATATGTTTTAGATTTTTCTTAATTTCTAATCAACCTCTTTTTTATTATAACATCCTACTTGCATTATTTAATATATATATTTATACTACAACCAATCAAAATATTAAAAAAAATGAATTCTTGACTCCAATCTCTACAAAAGGGTTTTTTCTATTTTTTTGAAAAAATCCATTTTGACTAAAGAAATATTATGTTCATGAAAAGCTTTAGAAATTTTTGAAAAAGATGAGGTGTTTACCAACAAGGATGCCACATAGATGGCTTTGATTGAAATATTTTTTATCAAAATGCTACTAGTCAAAAATATGTTGGCCAAAACTTTACATGTAAATTAAGGCGCATTTGAAAATTATAAAGGAAAAAAAATGATTGTACAGTTTTGGGAAAAAGTATTTTGCTCAAAACTATATGTGCCATGTATATGCCATGTAATTTCAGACAAAATTGTTTCACTCGAAAATATTTAAGTTAAAACCATTTTGCTCAGAACTATTTCATCAGTTGAAAGTGTGACATAAGTTTGTGCTTTCACCCCTGTTGAAATTCACAAGACAACTAAGAGGGGGAGTGAATCATTTGTCACCAATCCAATCACAAACCTCAAACAATTATTAACTCCACATCCACTTTAATCTATTATTAAGTATGAGCATGAAGTGCAAGTAACAGAAAGCAATATCAATACAAGAAACGCTAAATTTACGTGGAAAACCCAATAAGGGAAAAACCACAATGAGGATTAAATAACAATATAGAGTAATTGAAAAACCGATTACAAGAGGCTCACTGCCCAAGAAGGAGGCTCACTACCTATAGATAGGACTCATTGTCTGAATAGGACTCACTGTCCAATAGGAAGGCTCACTGCCTAAAGATACAAAAAGATAGAAATAAGAATGTTACATAGAAAACACTTTCTCAATGCAACAAAGGATCCACCACAACAACTTCCACACATCTGTAGCCTTGATTAGAAGATTGCAGACACCATCAGCTCACTACTTTCCGAAGTCTAACACATTAAAGTACTACTACCTTAATTCACTCTCACAATATCTTGCTTCTCACACTTGTGGCTCATCACACCTTTAATCCTTAACATCTTGTCTTATATTTATACCATCTTCAACCTTAGAAACTTTCTCCAAGGTCAGCTACACACACTTCATATTACAAATTCAAATTAGGTCGAAAACTCAACATTCCTGCAGTGGAAGAGAATGAGAGCGAATTGAACCAACACTTAACCAAGACCCAAAACAACATCTCAGATCAATCACACTCCTCCTTAATTGATACTTATCCTTTGCATGATGTGTAGACACCAGGTTGGCCAAACCTAATGAAAACACCAATGAACTTTGAAGTACACACTTCTGCAACAAGAAGATAACATGCAGACCACATAACATGCTTCACCAAACACTAGAACACATCTTAGATGCCTTCAGATTCATATGCAGCAAATGCAACAACCTTCATACACAATACTTTCCATTAGTCCATCTGAACTATACAGACACACACAATAACTCTAAAACTAGTCTTCCAGAGCGCCAAACCACGAACACCTTTAACATAACATAGATAACACCATTATAGGCCTTCTACCAGATCTGCAAGACCTGAAACAAACCAGCAGAGGACTGTGGAGCAAATACATTTCTCTTAGTCCACAGACAAACAACTCTACCAAACTAGTTCACAAACCGGTGAATACAACTTTCACTCTTCATCAAACCAGAAGCTCTATTCCAGGATATATCACTCAATGATGCCCTTAATCAACACTTCAGATCTACACAAGCATAGGATCAACACAAAAGAAATGCAGAGCACAAACCAGGGAACATTATGAACACACACATAATTTTGTCTTCACTATTTCTCAAAAGCACTTGGTAACTCATCATGTTAGCACACTTGCATCACCATAAGATAGCTCCATGTACTCACAACATCTCTACAGTATCTCAACTATACATGCACAACCTGCAATCATTTGTTTCATTTCTCTGCAACAACCTATACAATGTTGACAACAATGACAACATTATTGACAACACAACCAAACTCATTCATACTTGCAACAACCCCTTGGGTTCATGCCTTAAGGCTCTACAAATGTGGAGTTTGTATTATCTTTGATCTTTTATCTAGAAGTACTAAGACCTAGCTCTCTTGGCCATATTTTAAGCCTAAATTTAAGCTTAGTAATCAAGATCTAGTCTTATCATACTATCTTGGATTCACTACTGAATTTGGCTTCATTTTCTGACGAACGTTCATCGATCGTTCGACAAACATTTGTCAAAAAATCAATGAATTGATGAAAAAAAATTGTCGCTATTTTTTCATCAAAATTCTGACTACGAAGTAAACGTTGAAATAACAGCGCAGATTCATCGGTCATTGGCATCATAAAATGACTCGGATGTTCGTTGGAATAACGACAAAAACTTTGTGTATCCACCGACGAATTACAACCAAAATGCAATAGCAATGGCTCTTCTGAAGCATCGAAACAACACCAGAAGTTCATCACCATTTCAAAAAAATGGGCAAGGAGTTACAATGAAGTCTTCATCGCAGCTAAGCAACTTCGTCGGACCTTTTATGTGATTCATCAGTGGCCTTCGTCGAAATTACGACAAAATGGGCAAGGAGTTACGACAAATCCTTCGTCACAGCTAAGCAACTTTGTCGAACATTTTCTGTGATTCGTCGGTGGCCTTCGTTGAAATTGCAACAAAATGGGAAAGGAGTTACGATGAAGCCTTCATCGCAGCTATAGCAACTTCATTGAACCTTTTCGATGATTCGTTGGTGGGTTTCGTCGAAATTGCAACGAAACAATGCAATTTAAAAAAAAATACTCGTTGAAATGTACCATCGCGGAGACTCTTAGCGATGACCACCGAAGCCAACCCATCAGTGAGAGATAAATCATCGACATAGGATAGAAAGCTCACTTCGATAGTCCATGACTTGTTGATGACTTTCGTCAACAAGACAGATCCAATGTCACACTGATCTGACCTCTTCAAGAGTTTTGAACACTGCTGGTTATCAGCAAGACATTCTGAGGGTCTCGCCGATTAAACAAGTGTCTAAGAGCAAGTAAACAAATGGAACCTATTGTACAAACCCCAGCCTAGGTACCTGCAAAACAAAGACAATAAACACCTCAAGTTAGATTTTGCAAGCATAAACAAGGATTCCCCATGAAATCCATTTACAACTTCAAACTAGGAAAGAAAATAACAAAGAACATAAAGCAAATGACAAAATGAAGATTGAATCCTAATTAGAAAAGAAAACTCTCGATCCCATGGGGGAATTGGTGTCAATTTGATGTGAAAATTGGCCCTTTCCCAATTCCTATGATGCAAGCTTCGAATGTTGAAGATATTGATCCACTTTGTTGATGAAGAATGAAGACTCCAAGCCAAAAATCTGCAAAAAACCTAGCTATGACTCAATGATGATGTATGAAATTCAAGAGGTATTTGAGCATGGTAACTTTGCTTGGATTGTGGATGATGAAATGAGGAGATGAGCTCTTCATTTATAGGATTTCAAGATGGATGAATGTCCAAATTTGAGCAATATGGGACTAACATTCATCCAATGGCATGATGCCACTTGGCAATCCATGAATGGATGGAGGATGTGCAAGATTTGAGAAATGTGCCAATCAATGCATGAATTTGAAATTCAAATTTGTTAAAATGACTTGTGAGAGGGAAGGGAATATAATAAATGTCACTTGGCTCAAGGCAAAGGACATATATTATAAAATTATTGCCTTGTTGGATGCACATGTTAATTTGGAATTTTTTTTGAATTCAAATTGAGAGAATATTCCAAAAGATGCCTTGTGAGGAAAATAGGGATTTAATAAATGAATTAAATCTATTTTCATGTGCAACTTGCATTTTCTAGAGGATGTGACATGAGATTAGATTAAATTAATCAAGGGTTAATTAATTTAACAGGAGATTTGCTGATGTGACTTATTTGATTTAGATTTATGGATTTATTTAAATCAGATAAGAGAGGAATATGACAAGAGATTAATTAAATAAGGATTTTGATTTATTTAATTAAAAGGGATGGTGTTAGATTAAATCAAATAAGGTTTTAATTTATTTAATTTAATGGATAGACTTTAGAGATTTAATTAAATACGTTGATTATTTAATTAAATAGGGATAATTAAATAAGATGGAGTGATTTAATTAACAGGAGAAAGTGACTTAATTAAATAAAGTGATTTATTTAATTAAGAGACAAATATTGATGAATTTAATCAGATAGGTGAATTTGATTAAATGATTAGACTTAAGGATGATTCAGGAAGAAGCGATGTTAGTAAGTCAGGATCAAATGCACGATGTCAATCAGTATATTTTACGTGTCTACATTTTGCCCCTCTTTGAAGCAATGCACTTGTTGCATTGGTTCAAAGAATAACCAATCTCGATCAAAATAAATTAAAAAATTGATATTTAAAAAACTTGCACCACTGCTGCATGGCAAGAGAAAACATGCCATTGTTATGCCCCCTCGAGAGATCGAATGAGAATTCCAATTTTTGGGTGATCTCATGAAAAAATATGACCAAGCGCCCAGAAGGTCTGAACAGGCTCTGAGAAGTCAAAAACATGTCTAAATGCAATAAATTGATGAAAAACATATTTCAAATGGATAAAAACATATTCGGGGGTCCAAAACCCTAGTAGGATAGCCATTTAGGGTTAAAAATCCCTAATTTTTAGGCTTAAAAGGGGCCCGAGGGGTCACTTTCAAGTCATTTTCACACACCTCCGCTAGCAAACCTTGAGATTCGAGCTCTAACCCTCTGGCGATATGGCGCAATGATAGCTTCCCCTGCACATCAGTGATTGAGTTCGGACCTACCAATAGCCACCTGGCATCGGGGCACCGGTATGTGACCCTTACTAAAGCTTCGTGTTTTCATTTAATGCATTAATTACCTCGTTAAAAGAAGAGCTCGCTTCCAGTGGCACTATATAGCACTGCTTGGTATTTAAACTACGTCGTGCCAGGTCATTTTGCACTGCAGTGGTGCTATTTAGTGCCACAGCAGTGCAGTTTGGAGTTTAGAAACTTCACCGCTAGGCTCAGGCTCGGTGGGCTCGGCGGGCTGATTTTGGTAAAGTGTACTATCGTGGCGCCCTTTTCCTAGAAATTGCAACACTATAAATAAAATTGTGCCGCAACGGCTCTTTTTGGACTGTTTTGGGCTCACGCGACAGAGTTTGACGAAACTCAAACTGCGATGCCTTCACAAACTGCGTCGCTGGAATCGAGTTTGGAGTGTTAGGCCAGGATTTTTCCAAAAAAATTTAACATGTTGACTTTCCCTGATGTAGGATGGGCCTAGGGAGCTTTATTCTTGGGAGCACCAGTCACGAGACCTGGCGAGCATTTTATGGGATCTGAGGGACAGGGGGGACTAGGATCGACTGGGAGTCGTAGGACTATGGCATATTGCTTATGCAGCGCCCATGCGCACACACCTAGGGGTGTTGTCAGCGCTGGTTGAGAGGTGGCACAGTGTGACGTCCTCATTTCATCTCCCCACTAGCGAGGCGACTATCACTTTGGAGGACATTTGGCGTATTCTTTGATTGCCCATTCATGGCCGACAAGCGATCTATGACATGGACAAGGGACGTGAGTCCTGCACCTAAGTCCTCGCTACACGAGACATTATCTACTATGAGGGTCAGATCGAGCTGGAGAGATATAGAGTCATCGTACCTCCGTACCATTGGGCAGTGGCAGCGATCATTTCAGGTTTTGTTGCCCCAAACCAACAAGGGTGATATTTCAGTCCTGGTTGGGGGTATTGTTGGGAGAGGATGGTCCGAGATAGGCCATTTCGGTTTGCATGGGGGTTTGTCCTTCTGGCTTCACTTTACAGGGATCTCCATGAGTATGTATACATGGATGGCAGAGCCTGGGAGCCGGAGTGACACTTCTTCATGTTTGAGCGTGGGAGCACATTTATGTGCTACGTCCACGATTCGTTCCGGTTCCGATGGGGGCAGAGGATGCCCTAGTGGCACTATATAGAGGCAGTGTGTCTTTCACACACACTGGCAAGCATGGGATCCCATACTGGAGGTAGGTCCTAGACGAGATGCTTGTCTTTACTTAGCATCCATACCTTGGTCGACCCGGATGGGCCGACGATGTTGCTCAGCTCTTTTACTACCGTTAGGATCGATACATGCAGGGGCGAGAGTATACGATGATCAAGAGATACATGCCTGGGCGTGTGCAACGTCAGTTCGGGGAGCCTTAGGATTGGTCGGATGATGACTACGTGGCCGTCTTTGCACGCAGCATGACACAGATAGCATGGGGACATGGGATTCCCATAGCTATTGCAGTGGACAGCTTTCAAATTTTAGTAGCCTGCCCATGGGCCTATGATCAGGGTCCAGCAAATCCAGGGACCACACAGGCTTACCGAGATTGGTTCAGACCTCCTCTTCGGTTGACCATCCCAGGTGAGGATCTGGATCCTCGTAGAGTCAGAGGTAGGGGAGAGGTCGAGGACAAGGACTGAGTGTCGAGATTCAACAGGATCTAGCAGGTGTGCCCCCAGTTCCACCAGGTCAGGGAGATTTCCCTATGTAGGACCAGTAGCAGGAGCCGCCAGTCCCACCCCCACGAGCCAAGGGTGAGGCTCAAGTCCACGTGCAGCCACAGGTACAACCACAGGGGCAGGTTGATGGTCAAGATGCACTGATTGCATAGCTGCAGGCCTAGGTTCAGACTCTGACAGCCGAGAGGGACCAAGCGAGGGTTGAGAGAGACCATGCCATTCAACAGAGATAGGTCGCAGAGCTACAGGCAGCTACAGAGCTAGGTCGGCGGCAGCAGCTAGAGAGTATGGCAGCCTCCTCTTGCCAGGGTATAGTATCAGTCTGGTCATATAGGGATGTCATTCGAGAGGCAGAGTACTATCAGCAATATTATCATGAGGCCGTACCCAAGGCAAATAGAGTCCCAGAGTATTCAAAGCTGGCCATCCATAGACCAGCAGAGGGTCACGGTGACAGGGGTGAGGGCAGCATTCACAGGGATAGGGTCTGATCCAGATGATATAGTTTTTTGGTGCCTTATGGGCTCATTTTTTATAGCCTGATGGGCATTTTGTACTGATTGACATATGTACAGTGAGCCAATTTATTCTTTGTACTATGACAGTTGATGATATATATATATATGAGCCAATGATTTTGATTATTATGTGGTGTGGTGTGTACCATTTGTTTATGCATGTATGGATGACTCTACTTCTATATGTTGTGTAATGATGTTTATATGATGTGTTTATGGGTGCATTTACTTTTGATGATGAATGCATTATGTAATGATTATGACTAATAGATCTATATTATGCTTATGTGAATGTATGAATCGATAATATATGATGATGCATTTATGATGATGATATGCGATATGAAACGTAATGTGTAAAATGATATGGAAGTGATTTATGGTGTGTACATGAAATGATGTTGGTCATGCTTATATATGAAATGATTATGTATGGATGTATGTTTTGCATGTGATGGTTTTTTATATGATGATCTGGGATGATTTATGCAATGAAATGCTGAAATGATTGTGATGGTATTTATGAGATTGTATGGATAATGATTTAATGCAATGGTCATGTTTTATTTGATATGTAAATGAAATGATTAAGATGCTTAGAATAACAAATGTTATTATCCTAAACATATTAAATGATAATGTAATGTATGTGATGTATTTAATGCGATGCCCCATATGCAATGATATGATGATGTTTTATGCAAAATGAGCGTAATGTGTGTGAGTATGTATGCAATGGATTATTTTATAATGCTTATGTATCTATTATGTATGATTATGCAATAGGTGGTAATGCGAAATGGTTATGAAATGTTTATGTGAATGAATGTCATGCGATGGATGTTGTGACGAATGTATTGTAAAGAGTGGATGCAATGTAAAATGAGCTGATATTTTCTATGATGCTTAGGATAACAAATGTAATTATTCTAAACATAATAAATGATGATGTATGCGATGCAATGGTACGTTAATGCAAAATGATATGTTGATGTGTAATGTGATGTGAACATAAAAGTAGTGATATGATGTCATGCACGTATGTATGCCTTGATGAACTAAGTACTTATATACCTATTGATTATGTGAAAAATGATTATGAGATGTTTTTGTAGATGCTTATGTGATGATTTATATGATAGGTGGTAATATGAAATGGTTGTGAAATGAATGTTTATGCAATGATTGATATAATTCCCTGAGATGCAATGTAATGGGTGAAATGCAATGACATGGATGTACCTATTTATGATCAATTTGTATATATGATGATGGATATGTAATGTGTATGTTTCCTATGTGATACGCTTATGTAATATACCATTGGTTTGTGTATGCAGGATCGATGGCGATGATGGTGATGATGATCAACTGTCATAGTACCTTGTTAGCATGATTAGTAAGAAAAGAAGAAGTCATTTCAACAAGACTCAAGATGATGCAAATGCAAATGATGATGATGATGATGATGGTGGTGGTGGTGATGATTACTTGTTGAGGAATTGGGATTTTTCAAAGGGCCTAATTTTCTTATGTTTGATAACACACACAGATACGATGCATCAAGGTATAGAAAACCAGGATGGCGTTGTACCTAGTGAGATGGACTTTGACTCGATAATTAGATAGAAGAATTCTTGTTCACACCTGACATACGGAAACCTTGTTAGGATGCACTTTAGAAATTTAAGATGCCTCAGACTAAAACACGGAAAGGAGAACCTATCCATGTAATAGTCAACAAGTTTCCCTAGACCTCTTCCATACATACCTAACAAAGCAATTATTCGCCTAAGTTATCTTACAAGAACCTCCAACAAGCATAATAGACAAAAGATAATGATCATTGCTCTATTCCTATTTCTCTAAATCCTCTGTTTTGGGATATCATCAAGACGTCCTTGGAATGAGCGCAAATAAGATAAGTCAAAAGATAAAGACCAAGTAAACAAACAAACTGATGCTCTTCAAGACCATTAACGGAAAGACGATGTGTTTTCTAAGAATGATACCCGAAACTTATTGCCAAAAGATAATGCCCATTGTAGGAAGAATTCATCCTAGGACATGTTAGTGGATGGCGGCACATCATTTCATTTATCCAAAGTGTTCTAGGGGATGATTGATATGGGACCAATTTAGATGATGAGTTACTAATACGAAAAGATAACCAGCTTGCTTACGTGCCGATTTAGACTTAAGACTTGACGTTTGGAGTTTTCACTTTTTAACCTGCTAGACTTGTTTCCGATTATCCAAAGATTGAGGGTGGCGGTCAATTTATTATGGATGGTGTTTATTGCAGGTGCAAGCAAGATGAGATGAATGGATTTTTTCAAATATTTGGATGTTTTTGGAGTTTTGCAATGTTTTGAGGCTATTTTTTGGTATTTTTTCAAGATTTTCAAATGTTTTGATTTTCAATTTTCTAATATTTTTGGGATTTTATTAGATTTTGACAAAGAGACTATCCTAAGCACCTATCCTAGGGGCCTCGAGGGCTGATCAACAGATTATCCTTGCCTACATTATATATGTAGAGACCACGTAGTTCGACTTGACCCATTTATAGATGGAGATATATATGATGAGATGTCAATTTATTATGACAGACTCCTAAAGGACTGACCTAAATGTCTCGAGGGATGATCAAAGATCAACCTTACCTACGTTCAAGCTCAAAGATGACTTAGTTCGACAAGACGACCCTATTTTTGACTTTTTGAAAGATTTTTTGACCTATTTTTGGGATTTTGACGTTTTTGGATGTTTTTGGATTTTGATATGTTTTGAATGTTTTTGGATTTTCTGATTTTTTGAATTGTAAGAATATACACGAATCTGATCCGATGAGAATGTGCCCCCAGCGTGATGCAATAGACTACCCCGATAAAGGTAGAACAAACTGACCTTGAGGATGGGTCAAGTATTACTAGGAGGGATCATTATACGAACATCGGACCAAGCTATGGTGTGGATACGAATGGATGAGCGATGGGTGGAGACCTGAATGCAATGGATCATGGAAGCTAAGTGGATGGATGATGTTGAACAAGATGCAAAGATCCTAGCGGATGGGATGTGCTTATTTATGCAAGGCACCTGTTTGCCAGGTTTTCGCCAAGGTAACCATTTTTTTAGGGAATTTTGTAATTTTTTTAGATTTTTTGCTTTTTTGATTTTTTTGTTATCACCAAGACGCCTGTTTGCCAGGTTTTCACCAAGGTAACCATTTTTTCAGGACATTTTCTAATTTTTTTTTTGGATTTTTTGGTTCTATACCTTGAAAGATTTAGGCATAAAACTTTTTGAGATGGGAGTTATTTATGAGCTCCTGCAGAGGTTCCCCTTCGGGTGTTGATAGCTAATATTCCCCTGACTTGTAACTTGTTGTGATGATGAAGGGCCCCAACCAATTGGGTTCGAACTTTCTTTTGCCACTTGGGTTTGGGATATTCTTCTGATTCTCTTTCAAGATCAGTTCCCCAACTTGGAACATCTTGCTTTTGATTTTCCTATTGTTGTTCTGTTTGAGTCTATTCTGATAGACTTGCAAATCATTCAAAGCATCGATCCATTTCTCATCAAGTAGCTCCAGCTCATTTAGTCTTGATACTTTGTACTCTTCATCTGTGATGAGGTTTTGGAGTGATATCTTGAGGGATGGGAGCTCGATCTCAATAGGGAGAACCACTTCTAATCCGTAAACCAAGGAAAATGGGGTGGCGCCAGTGGGTGTGTGGATGCTAGTTCAATAGGCCCAGACAGCGAGATTAAGCTGTAGATGCCAGTCATGACCTACATCATTGACTATTTTCTTGAGTATTTTGAGGATGGTTTTGTTTGTGGCTTTTGCTTGGCCACTTCCCTGGGGATAGTACGGGGTGGAGAAGTGATGTTGGATTTTGAATTTCTCACACAAGTCGCGAACTTCCTGGTTCTTGAATGGTGTCCCATTATCTAAGATAATGGCTTGTGGGACACCGTAACGACATATGAGATAGTTCAAAATGAATTTTTAGATCTGCTTCCCAGTTATATACGTCATGGGTATGGCCTCGACCCACTTAGTAAAGTACTCTATGGCGGTTATGATGAATTTGTGGCCATTAGATGATGAGGGTGTGATTTTTCCAATGAGATCCAGTCCCCACTGTGAGAAGGGCCATGGTGTGACGATCGGATGAAGCTCTTGAGCTGGAGCATGGATGAGGTCCCCATGCTACTGACATTGTAGAAATTTTATGGTATAATCATGTGCTTCTTTTTCCATTATGGGCCAGTAATACCCCATCCTCAGCAATTTCTTGGCTATGGTCATTCCACTCGAGTGTGAACCACAGATACCGTTGTGTACTTCAGTTAGAGCGGTTAATGCCTCCTCAACATTTAGGCAGCATAGCAAGGTACCTTCTATGCTTCTACAGTATAAGGTATCACCTAGGATGAAAAATTTGGATGCCTTTTTAACAAAGGTTCATTTTAGGTTTGATGGAAGGTCAATGGGTATAACTCCTATGCGAAGATATGTGTAGATGTCATGATACCAAGTATCATTAGGACCAATGATTTCGCACAAGAATTATGACTCTGGTACCTCGAATGTGGGCACGAGAAGCTGCTCTATTAGGAATTCATATTTTGGAGTGTTGTGAGGGATATCCAATAGAGAGCCTATTGTTGCCATAGCATTTGTTGCTCTGTTGTTGGTTCTAGGAATTTGCTTAAATGTTATTTCAATGAAGGACTCCTTAAGGGTCTCCACCAATTTCTTGTATGGAGTGAGCTTGTCATCCTTAGTCTGATATCCATTATTGACTTGATTTATAATCAACTGAGAGTCTCCATACACTTTTAGAGCTATGGTGTTCCATTGCACTACTATCCTGAGACCTATAGTCAAAGCTTCATATTATATGATGTTGTTGGTGCAAGGAAATGCTAGTTTGTATGACCTTGGTATGCAATCTCCTTGTGGGGTGATGAAGAAGACACCAGCTCCTGATCCGTGCTACGTGTATGAACTGTCGAAGAATAATTTCCAGTGATCAACTACGTTGAGGTTAAAGATGGATTCATCTAGAAACTCTGAGACAAGAGGATTCTCAGAGTAAATAGGTGCTTCTACTAGTTGATCTGCAATGGCCTGACCCTTGATTGCTTTTCTTTCCACATACTCGATGTCATATTCTGATAATATCATTACCCATTTTTCCATTCTACCTGTGAGCATTGCCTTTGATAGTAGATACTTAAGAGGATCAATTTTGGCAATGAGCTTTATCTTGTGTGCCAACATGTAATGTCTAAAGTTTTGAGATGCAAACACTACTGCGAGACATGCTTTCTCGATAAATTAATAGTTTAACTCATGTCCAACCATTGTCTTGTTGATGTAGTAGATAGCCCTCTCCGTTTCATTTTCATCATGTTGAGCTAGGAGAGCTCCAAGGGCTACTACTGTTGCTGATACATATAAGATCAACAGTTTCTTTGGAATAGGTGGCATTAAGACTGGTGGTGTCAATAGGTATTCCTTGATTTTGTTAAATACCTCTTCACATTTATTATCCCATTTGTATGCTACCCCCTTGTGGAGTAGGTGAGAATATGGGTTTTGTTTGTTTGCTAATTGCGCTATGAACCTTCGAATGGACTGGAGTCTGCCTTGGAGGCCTCTCAATGGTTTTAGTGTCTTTGGTGCTTCCATTTCAAGGATTGCTTTCACTTTTGTTGGATCCACTTCAATACCCCTCAGTGATACTATATATCCTAGCAGTTTACCTAATTGTACGCCGAAGATGCACTTCTTTGGGTTTAGTCTTACTTTGTATTCTTCCAATCTGTAAAAGATAGCACTTAGGGTCACTTTGTGATCTTGTCTTTTTCTAGATTTTGCTAGGATGTCATCAACATAGTCCTCAACTATTTTATGAATCATGTCATGGAATATTAATATCATGGCCCTTGATAGATTTCTCTTGCGTTCTTTAGGACAAATGGCATCATATTCCAGTAGTAGGTCCCCCATGGACAAGTGAAAGTCATCTTATGTTGATCTTCTTTTGCTATCATGATTTGGTTATATCCTGAGAATTCATCCATTAATGATAACATTTCATGTCCCATTGTCATTTTCACTATCATGTCAATGTTGGGAAGCAGAAAGTCATCTTTTGGACATGCTTTGTTCAAATCTTTGAAATCTGTGCATATTCAAATGGCTCCATTAGGTTTCAAAACAGGCACCAGATTTGATACCCATTCTAGATAGTCTATGGGTCAGATGAATCCTACATCTAACAATTTCTTGAGCTTCACTTTGACTAGTAGGGCAATCTGAGGATGCATTTTCTAAAGCTTTTGTTTGATGGGTTTCGTTTCAGGATATACTACTAAGTGATGAACCACGGTCTTTGGATCAAGTCCTGGCATGTCAGCATAACTCCATGTGAAGTTTATTTTTCTTTCCCTTAGGAAGGCTACTAGGAGTTCTTGCTCTTTTGATAATAGTGATTCCGCATAGAATGTGATATGCAGGGTCTCCTCTGTTCCTAGGTTGACAGGATTGCATTTTTCTGCCAAGATTGCCAACTTCTCCTGATGAATAGCTCTTAAGGGAAGATTGAATCCTTCATCCTTAGGTGCCTCAAAGAGGTTTTCACTATTGGATACGTCCTTTCTTTTTACTATTTTCTTGTCAGAGAGTGCCACGATTTGGTTTTCACTCAAGGACTTGGATATGATTCTTTGTTTCTCACTTTTGCGACTAAAGGATTCAATCTTTTCCCCATAATAGGCTTGTGTGTCCAGCTCTATTATAAACCCTACTTTATGATCTCCATCTGGAATGTTATCCCTTAATCCCATGAATTCTGAGAGTGCCTCATCATTTTTGACCACATCAAGAACCGGTGGTCCTCGTTGGTCATAGTCGATCAATTGGGGATATACTAAGTGAATTTCCTGGTCTTGGTTGTTTGGCTCAAAAGATAAGGTATTGATCATGCAAAGGATGGTGTCTTCAAATAACCTAGGTAGATTAGTCATGGGGTCCTCATCATCGCTACTACTACAAACATCGGTTATATCAAAGGTATAGTTGTCTAGGACACAGCTTGTAGATACTGGTAGTTGTAGTTTTGTTGTTGTCAACTAACAAGGTTTGTTAACTGCTCTAAGTAGAGGACTTCGGCCTCGTATGGTTATACTCAGAGGGGTACATCCAAGGCCAAGTTTTTTTATTGGTTGCGTCTCTGGTATGATGGGTATTATAAGGCCATTATCATTTTGGCCCAATCTTTGATTTCTGTCATAACCCATTGCGAGCATCATTTGGAGGCCTTTGCTTCTTTCATCCATTGATAAATTTTTTGCTGGTCTTTCACCTTGGTATAACATATGCAATGGATCTATCTTGATTACCTCTTGGCCCAGATCTCCCCAGCTTGTAAATTCAGGATAATCTGTAGGAGAAGCTCATGATGTGGAAGCTTAATTTTGTTGTGGGTTTCCTCGTGACCTAGGAGATTGTGGTAACTCTCCTATCACAAAAGCGTTGTTAGGGAGCCTGTAGCTTCCACAACCGTCCTCCTGTATGATGAGCTTGATGTCAGAGATGGTAGGGATGGCGGGTGTCTCTGTCTCAAAAATGGATGTGAGGGTGGCGGGGTCAATGTATGATTTGGATGGGCCCTCGTCATTCTTTGGTACCTGGGGAATTTTGTAATATTTTTCTTTAGATTTTTGCAATATGAAAACGGTTCTCGATCTCCATGGATAGTAACCTCTTGTCCATTATGTGTAAATTTGACACATTGGTGGAAGTTCAATGTGACGGCTTTCATCGCATGGATCCATGGGCGGCCCAGGAGGATATTATACGACAAGTCAAGGTCCAAAACTTGACAAGTGGTTTCCATGAGAGGTGGTCCTACTTGGATAGGGAGTTTAATCGTGCCTTGAGATATTCTCTCTTGATCACCATATGCTCTTATCGTGATTCCTTTCCCTTTATCAATGGAATCTTCTGATATTTTCAACTACTTGATGAGGCCAAGAGAACAGATATTCAAACATGTACCTCCATCCACCAGGACCCTTTTGATTTTGCTTTTATTTACGATGGCTTCCAAGTGAAGTGCACGGTTGTGAGATGGTTGGGCGGGGAAATCTTGGTCAGAGAATGTAATGAGATTGGGCGTTATGATATTTTTGACCATAGCTTGGAATTGCTCCGCATCAAGATCTGCGGGGACAGTTGATGAGGCTAATGCTTCCTCAAGGATCTTTTTAATAATTCCATGATGGAGATGTGTGTTGGTGTTCTCTTGAGTTGATCTAAGACATTGTAGCCATTCATAATAGATCTAGAGGAGGGGACTCTATTTGGTTGGGATGATCCTGTGATGGTGACTTTCCCGCCTCTTGTGGTGACTCCATAGTCTTCGACATGGGCGCCCTTGATGGTGATGACCATGCAGTCTTCATTTAAGGAGGCAATGACTGATTCATAAATATGATTTACACTACCCTTCCCTTTATCATTTTTATTCGCTTTATTGTCATGGTTCGGCATCAGATTCGTGTATATCTTAAGGTCCTGATTTCCCGTAGGTTGTTCCACGTTTATGATTTTCTTATTGATGAGATCTTGGATGATGTTTTTAAGTCTCATGCAATTCTTTGTAGTGTGACCTTTGATTTTGTGGAATTCACAAAGTTGATTCTCGTTATACCAAGGAGCTTTGGCATTGGGTTCTTGGTAATTTTCAAATGTAGGAGGCTTGATGAGTTTTTCATCAATCAACTTTTTCATTATGTCTTCAAGGGGTTCCCCCAAAGTGGTTTATTTTCATTTGGGATAAATTTTGCGTTGGGGTGGTCCCCTTTGGTCATTAAGATTATTGATGGCCGGATTGTTGTTTGGATGGTATGTCGTGTGATGATTGTTTTGGTGTTGTGATTGGATTTGTGGTGTGGGTGAATTTTGGTGAGGACCACTAATGACCACCTTGGCATCGATGACACCATCATTAGTAACATTTTTGTTTCTTGCCCATGTACGAGGTTTATCATTGTAATTGGATGGTGGGTGATTATTTTGTTGTTTGTGGTATGATGTTGATTCTATAGGTTGAGTCATGAGGGCTCTTTCGATGCTGAGTGCCTTGGAGATTAATTGATCGCATGTGGTAATGCCCTAAACCTTGAGATGAAATGCCAAGCGGCCTTCAAGATTGGCTATGATGGTGCAAACTTGTTGTTCTTCTGGCATGGTCCACTTGCTCCGATTGGCTTTGGATCACCATCGTTGGAGGAATGAAGCAAAAGATTCATTCTTTCCTTGATTCAGAGCCAAGATTTCTTTGAGACTAACATCCATTGCAATGTTACATGTGTAATTCTTAATGAAGGTGTCCCTAATTTCTTGGAATGTTCTAATACCTGAAGGTAAGCGAGAGAACCATTCTATAGCGGGACCTGCCAAGCTCCTAGGAAATAGCCACATCAAATAAGTATCGTCGTATGCGACTTCCATGCAATGAACCTGGAATTCCCTAATGTGATCCTCAAGATTTCCCATCCCGCAATATTTGTCAAATTTTGGGATTTCAAATCCCTTAGGGAATGGTTTTATCTCTAAGCTCCTATCAAATGGATAGGGGCACAAGTTGCTTGGTGTTTTCATTGTTCTCCTGGATTGCAGATTGAGCACTTGTTGTGAAAGCAACCTGATTTGTGTCGTCACATCATTTTGCAGATCAGGGGGTGGGATAAAGGTGTTTTGGGGTGTTTCAATCATGTGTTGGATGGGTGGGTTGGTCGATGTGTTGTTTGATGGTATTTGTATGTTGTGTCGAGCGAGGTAGGCTTCCACCTACTTTTGTATGAACAACACTTGTTGTTGATCTTGTTGTTGTTGCGCTAAGATTTGTGCTTGTTGTTGCGCTTGTTGTTGTTCCAACAACGCTTGTTGTTGTGCTTGATGTTGTTCCAACAATGATTGTTGTTGGGCTGCCAATTGTGCTGCTTCTTATTGTTCTTGATATTGCCTTAATGCTTGCTGATATGTTTGCAATTGCACTGCTTGTCTTTGTGCAAGAAGTTGTGTTTGATATTGAGCTTGTTGTGCTTGATATTGAGCTTTTGTTTGATCTTGCGCTTATGCAGCATGTGCTTGTGTTGCTTATTGTTGTAATAGGAGTTGTGCTTGAGCAACCTTTTGTGCTTGCGATGCTTGAGCAACTTCTTGTTGTTGTTGTTGTTGTTGTAATAAAGCTTGGGCTTATGTAGCTTGAATCTATTGCTTCTGGATTTGATTGTGTAGACTCTTTTTTCATCAACGTTTCAGATCACACACAGTGAGCCATCATCAGGATGGAGAGTTGAAAAAGATTCAAATTCATATGGATTGTGGAAATCTAATTACATTGCTTATGTAGCTTGTTGCATTTACAGTGTGGCTTGGGTTGCTTGGCCTACTTGCACAGCTTGAGCGGCTTGTTGAGCAGCTAGGTATATGGATTTTTGTTTCTACACTTGTTGGTATCCTCTTTGAAAAGTGGCTTGCAATGCTGCGTTATATTGACTTGATGTGGTGGAATTTGGTGGTGGTGAGGGTGGTGGTGGATTCGGAATGGTGTTTGTGAAGGTGGTGTTGATGTTTTGTGTAATGGATGGTGTTATTGATGTGATTGGTCTTTGAGAGACCATGATTTGTAAAGTTAAGGGGGTGTTTGATGATGTTACCATTGCTTGTGTGCTTTTCATTTGTTGTTGTGATATCAATGACAAGTTTTGAGCGTTTGGCATAGTGCTTTGATTAATGGTTGAGATGTTTTGATCAATATTTGGTAGAGGGGGGAGCCCTAAACCAAGGAGTGGTGTAGATGACAATGGAAATGGTGGAAGTGGTGGAAATGTAAGGGGTGTGAGTTGTGTTGTAGTATCGAAGATGCCCCCTGGTCTGAACATATCTCCCTCTTCTTGCGAATTTGTGAGAAGAGGTGTTTGAGGTGTTGCATGAAAAAATGATGATGACGGATCATGATGGAATGTGAGAGGAACATTTTTATGTAGTGGATTTTGGAGTATGTTTTGTTCCAAGGTGGTGTTTTCATCCAAGTTTTGATTATTAACAAGGGGATGTGCCTGAAGAGCATTGAGAAATGCATTTCCCTTATTAACGTTGGGTTGGGTTGGAGCGAGTGATGTTGTGATTTGCGGAATGTTTTGCATAATGTTTTGAGATGGGGGTGTAAATGAACTGGGGATGGTGGATGAGATGGAGAAGGATGTTTCCACTATGGTGCTTGTGTCAAAATCCAAAGGAAATTTGGCCCCTTGTTTTGCTAGTTCAAGCATGTATAATGAAGGGTTAAGCTTCATCATGATATTGACGATCTTATGATTTTCTAGATTTTGAAGCATTTCAGTTATTTCGTCCTGAGACATTCCATAGGGGAGATCTTCTCCTTGAGATTCTTCTTGTGGATTTTTTGAGAGAGTCCAAGGATTGCTTGATTCAGCGGGATTTATTTCAACATTCCTTTGGCTAAGATCACTTGAAGCAGGTGTTTCTTTGTTGGCTTCCATGTTTTTCTTGTATTGAGATCTAGTTTGAACCATAAAACAAGGAACAATCTTTAAGAATGAGAGATGAATCTCTTGATTCCTTGAATTACTCTTTGTTTTAAAGTAAAAAGTTATAGGATATCTTTGAAGATCAAAAGGTGATATGTAAGATGGATGGGGTGAATGTTATGATCTTTTGGTGAATCTTCGAAGGAAATACTAGGCTTCTAGGACTTTTTGATGTTGGATTTTGGATTTTGTCCTTGATTTTGATTTGTGATTGCTTTTGATTTTGAAAAAAAGACCCTAAGATGTTGGATGATTATCTAAGGGATAGTTTTAATCAAAGGATGATGATTTGAATATGTGTGGAAAGAAGGATGCATCTATCCATACCTATCCAAACAAGATGATAGTTTCACTAAGCATATGGGGAAGGATTCATCTCCTTATACTAAGCTAAACAATATGTTTTTGATAATCTTTGACCTAAGTATATGCAAAAGGATGCATCTACACACACTCAGCCAAAGGTGATGATAATGTTTTCAAGGATTTTAATCTCAAAGGTTTTGATGATTTTGATGATTTTGGATTTTTCCAAAAAGCCTAGTTTCAAGATTTTCCAAAAGGTGACTTGTGAGATGATGTTTGTTTTAATTTCTTGGAGGATGGGTGAAAAGGATTTTGATGTTTTCTTTTTGATCTAAGATGAACCTAAAAAAGACACTTTGTTTGCCTAGATCTAGGTATTGAAGAACATGCAAATGCTTCCTAAAGACCTTTGTAACCAAAGAATGATTTCTTTTGAACAAACATTTTCAAATTTTGGGGCAAATAACCTTGTGATTTGGATTTTTGAGAATTTGTAAGTCTTCAATCACACATGAGAGTTGTTTTTTTTTAGCTTTGCTTAATGTCTTTATTTTACCAAAAACACTTTCTTTGGTTAGATCTTCAAACTAAGATGTCCAATGTCTTAATTTCTTCAAATCCCACAAGATATGTTATGTGGAAATTTAATGAACTTAAGGCAAAGGTTTTCCTATTGTTTACTTAAGGAGACAAATTGAGATATAATCCAATGTTTAGAAACTTCTAAGGACGTGAATCCCAAGGGAAAGGAATAACATATAGAATGAGTTAATGGTATTTGTCACCAAAAGGGTTTGAAATTTGGATGATGATGTTAAGTATTTGTTTTCAAAGTGTTTTCGAACAAGCAATGTGCTTATGACTCATAAGCAATACAACACCCTAGCTCAATTGGTATGTTTTTCTTGGTGGGCTTGCCTCATGCCCTTCATAGTAGAAGAGATGACTTTACATGCAACCAAGGACAAAATATAAAGGTATGTTAAGAATGAAGTCGTAACCTCTATATTTTAACCAAGATCAGACATGGCAAGTAACTTCTTGGAATCTAAGTTCCAATGCACCACTTTGATAAACTCGTTGGATGGACTGGTGGGCTTCTGAAAACAAGGTTCTTAATGACATAACATCGGGGACATGGCACCTTGTGAGTGTCTAGAAAGCCACTAAAGGCTTTAATCAATCCTACTAGGGGCTCTTATATGTTTTACGGTAGTACCCCGTTCTGAAAGACACTGTACAGTTAAGGCCTACATACCATGAGGACTTGACATTTTAGTCTTATCCATTTATATACTGGCCCGAATGAAAAACCGGTTGGAGTCACCTTCGAGTTCTCCTTGAGGATGTATCTCTTAGGCAGGCCCCTCTAAAGGTGAACAATAGCGAGCAAGAACATTCGTGGTTCGATCGACCTTTGTTTAGAAACAAAGGGAGAACACACGCAATATACCAAACTCACACACACACAAGATTTTGTTCAATTTTAGACCCAAATTGAAGTGTGGAGGTGATTGCTTTATCTCACCCTAAAGTCATGAAAAAGGCCTTTTGATTCTCAAGATCGCTATAAAGCGCGAGAGAAGCACATACGTCCTTTTTCAATGAAGTTAGTTTAAGTAAGCCCTCACGAAAAGCAAAGCTACACTTGTTCTTTTTAAATCCTCAAAGCAAATTGTGAGTTCTTTTTAGTGCACCAAATCACAAGTGAAAGACATTTGTTCAATTTTTTAATCCAAGAAACAAAATCTAGTAAGTTGTTGATCCTATTATTCGTTTTAACCTTTGCAAGAAGAAATTGAAAGGTTCTTTTTAAGCCCAAATGAAAACTAGTATTCTAAGAGGGGGAAAGTGACAAATTCCTCAAAAATAGTGTTAAACAAACACTAAAGTGTTTAAAAACACTTTGATTGGACAAAATATCATCACCATGCTCCTTCTTCCTTTGCTTTCGAATTCCAACCTACAAAAAGGGAAAAATAGTCAGATTCTAGAAAAACACAGAAATTAAAAAAGTAGAAAATAGAGGATAAATCAATCATAAATTAAAAGCACATGCTAAAATTAAATTTTCCCTTTTTTACTATCTCCCAACGTCTCAACTCATGAAGGCATCATAGTTTGGGCTCCCAGCGTCGCTCTAACAAGCTGCTTACCAATCAATGGCGCTCTGTGTCGAGACAGAGAGCTCAAATGCATCGTAGTTTTTGCCCAATGTCACAGTTCATTCCCAGTGGCAGAGTTCAGTATTTTTTAAATTTCTCTGCAAATCAACGAGTCCAGTGACGGAGTTTAAAATTCAAAAAATTTGGCGGGTCGAGCCCAGCGACACGGTTTTCATTTCAAGCGGTGCCATATAGCGATGTTGGCAAGCCCGCGGTGCCAAAAACAGCGACGCTGATGAGCTCATTGTGGAAAAATAGCGATGCTAATGAGCCCGCGTTAGAATTTTCTGTATGTGAAGAAAAACGTGGAATTTTCAAGAAAGTGTTAGAAATAGTGATATTCGGCCCTCCTAGCACCAAATGTGTGAACCCCGACTTAGGTACCTACAAAACAAAGACAATAAACACCTCAAGTTAGATTTTGCAAGCATAAACAAGGATTCCCCATGAAATCCATTTACAACTTCAAACTAGGAAAGAAAATAACACATAACATAAAGCAAATGACAAAATGAAGATTGAATCCTAATTAGAAAAGCAAACTCTTGATCCCATGGGGGAATTGGTGTCAATTTGATGTGAAAATTGGCCCTTTCCCAATTCCTATGATGAAATTTTTCAATGTTGAAGATATTGATCCACTTTGTTGATGAAGAATGAAGACTCCAAGCCAAAAATCTACAAAAAACCTAGCTATGACTCAATGATGATGTATGAAATTCAAGAGGTATTTGAGCATGGTAACTTTGCTTGGATTGTGGATGATGAAATGAGGAGATAAGCTCTTCATTTATAGGATTTCAAGATGGATGAATGTCCAAATTTGAGCAATATGGGACTAACATTCATCCAATGGCATGATGCCAATTGGCAATCCATGAATGGATGGAGGATGTGCAAGATTTGAGAAATGTGCCAATCAATGCATGAATTTGAAATTCAAATTTGTTGAAATGACTTGTGAGAGGGAAGGGAATATAATAAATGTCACTTGGCGCAAGGAAAAGGACATATATTATAAAATTATTTCCTTGTTGGATGCACATGTTAATTTGGAATTTTTTTTGAATTCAAATTGAGAGAATATTCCAAAAGATGCCTTGTGAGGAAAATAGGGATTTAATAAATGAATTAAATCTATTTTCATGTGCAACTTGCATTTTCTAGAGGATGTGACATGAAATTAGATTAAATTAATCAAGGGTTAATTAATTTAACAGGAGATTTGCTGATGTGACTTATTTGATTTAGATTTATGGATTTATTTAAATCAAATAAGAGAGGAATATGACAAGAAATTAATTAAATAAGCATTTTGATTTATTTAATTAAAAGGGGTGGTGTTAGATTAAATCAAATAAGGTTTTAATTTATTTAATTTAATGGATAGACTTTAGAGATTTAATTAAATACGTTGATTATTTAATTAAATAGGGATAATTAAATAAGATGGATTTATTTAATTAACAAGAGAAAGTGACTTAATTAAATAAAGTAATTTATTTAATTAAGAGACGAATATTGATGAATTTAATCAGATAGGTGAATTTGATTAAATGATTAGACTTAAGGATGATTCAGGAAGAAGCGATGTTAGTAAGTCAGGATCAAATGCACAATGTCAATCAGTATATTTTACGTGTCTACACCTATTAATTTTCTTATTTTGGGGTTCTTTAAATCATAGATTAGATACCATCTTCTTATGTATAATGTACTTATATTCATATTTGAATTCGAGACTAATTGTCATTGCACATTCCATTTTACTTACACAGAGTATTCTATAAGCAATATATTGATAATGCAAAATGATTTATGGTGTTGTACAACTCTACCTATCATAACAGTTCTATTGTTCCCCACAAGATAATCCTACAAAGACAAGTTTACAATACCAAGTCAAATAATATGAAAAAGACTTACTTGCATACAAATTAAATGATTATTCTCACAATGGAAATTGTCTAATTACAACAACAATTCCATGAAAGGTTATTCATGCTTCATAAGAGATGATTGATCATACATACTGTGATAGGTGAATGTGGCGTTAAAAGGAGCAGCAAGTAAAGAGTGCAAATAAACACCAAAACAACCTACACCTCAAGATTAGCCTAAGTTGGAAACAACACAAGATGGAAGCAACAAAATGGAACTCTATACCTTGCGTCAAATTGATCCTTTGGTTGGCCCTTCGATCTTTGATGTGTATGCTCCTTGGATGGCACAAGATGCAAGCTAAATGATGTTGTGAGGATGAGTGCAAGTGGATGAAAACATGAAAATGGCTAAGGTAGATTGAGAAACAAAATTGCAAGAGTTTGGCTAGCAAATGATCTCCCCTAAAATGAGAGAAAAGAGGGGGTATTTATAGAATTTTAGAAATCCTAGGGAAATGGATGGCCAAGATTGAGCCACCAAATATCAAGATGTAGGGCTAAGGTGAGTTGATAACTCACAAGCCCTCACATCTTGACATGTGGCATGTGATATAGCCCTAAAAGGTGAAGTGGACATGAGGTGGAAGGGATGGTACATGACATGGAGGGGGGTACAAAGTACCTTGGGATTGGACAAGATCTCCTCATAAAGGAGGTCCTTGTCCCCATGTGGGTGAGAGGACATGAGGAATTAAAAATTCCTCAAATTCCTCATGGGGAGATGGGAAAGAATAAAGAATAAGTGAAAGACATGGGAGAAGTGAAGGAATTAAAAATTCCTTTTGGGTGCCTTGGGATTAAAAAGGTGAATTAAAAATTCACATAGGGAAGGGAGATGCCTTGTCCAAAAAAAAGAAAAGCATTTAATAGGGTTGGACTCAATTAAGTGATTAGGATTAAGTACTTGATTAGATTAATTAATGAAGATTAGGAGAGAGTTAGATTTCACATGTGACTTGATGTGACAAGTCAAAGATCACATGGGGAAGAGTAATGAAGGATTAGAGGAGGGTTGGTGGCTAAGGAGAGATTAGGAGGTCAACTTGCAAAGTTGAGGATGTGGACACATCCTAATCAAGGATTAGGGGTGATATGCACATCTCTAATGATGGGATTAGAAGAGGGATTAGGGTGATAAAATGATGGAGGATGATGAAGGGAATTAAATAAATGGAATATTTATTTAATTCAATTGATGGAAGGAGTGGATTAAAGAGATAAGGTATATTGATTAAATACCTTAGGGATTTGGCAGAATTAAAGCTATTAATTAAATAATAGCAGTATTACGAAAATAAGACGAAAGGGGATGAATTTGGATAAATTAAGTGTCCAAATTTAGACATCTACACATACAACCTAAGATGCATAGAAACAAGATTACACTTGAGAAACAAATTTTCAAGGGCTAACAAGGGAAGGAGTTAAGAAACATTTGGATTGAAGAGAAAATGTGTAGGGAAAATGTTGAGTAGTGTCAAGAGAACAGAGCTTGTAGAACATATTCTTGACCCAATCAAGCTCTTGAACAACTTAAACAGAATTAAAATACTAACACATACATGAGACATGTAATGAACTTCCAATATCTACTATCTTTTTCATTAATGCAGAGGTAGGTAAAGGAGAAATAATTATAATTGTAACACTATTCATAGTCCAATAAATTATGTTCATAATTTGTGTTCAATGGACCTCAGTTTTATCATTATACTGCCCATCTAATACCATATTTTAATCCAAGGTTCAACTATCTCTCGATCTAAAGAAGCGCTAACCTTCAATTCAATCCATTTAGTACTATAAAAATAAGGAAAAGACTTTTACTTGAGAAAGATTGGGTACACTTGTAGGATTAAAGTTCTAATCATCGTGGATTTATCGCACAATGCACACAACCTACAACATATGAAGTAATGGATGATCAAGTTAGTGAAATGGTCCAATATGTGGACCGGTTTGGAAATTGATCGTAGGAAATAAGGTTACAAATCTACATGAAAAATTATGAGGGACACCCATTGTAATCATCAAAATAGATGAAAAGTGTAAAGGAAAGCGCCGAGCTACATCTCTAGAGCCTAAAAAAACCACATGCAAGAAACATAAAAAAAAGAACAAACCAGTTTTTGGATGAATACAAAATGGTGCCTTCAACAAGTGATTCATATGTTTTCACACCCCATTAATCGACATTAAGAAGATTTGAATCTTCCCTGCAGAAATTAATCCATCACTTACAGAAAAAACCAAGAAACCAATATTATATCCCTCCATGTCTAGCTGAGGGTAGGTATATAAGAGAAAAAAATTTCCTCAATGCAATGCCAAAAATATCAATGTGTGTGTAGGTTTGTATTACTCAAAATATCATTTCACTGCCTAAGGAAAAATACCAAAGTGATGTTTTAAATTTCAATCTTCACATAGGCTCCCTTATTGCTACACATGCATATACAAGAATTATTTGAGCTCTAAACTATTCAAATATTAAGGATTTAATTAGCTATAAGATGGAAAGTTGTTGTTTAGACATAATCCATCATCTTTTACATATTTTTATTCACTCCTAGCGCTTCAAATAAATTTGTGTAAATGAGACAGAAATGTGAATCTTTTATGACAAAGAAAATTCTTACAAGGAGGGGGAGAGATCAAAGGGTAGGGGGAAAGAGAATGCTTGAATGTATAGCAAAGTATAACATTTGATCATTATAACAATGAAACTAATCTTAAGTTTGAAGCATTAATATCATTTACAACATTTATGATCAAGAATGAATGTAAGTAGAGAAACTTTTGCATACCTACAGTTGGTACAAAATTTCATGGTTAAGTGGAAGCCTCCCATCAACAACAAGATCCAAATATCTGTGTATCTTTCTCAATCGAGCCTCTAAACCCTTCAGATCTGTCAATTTTTCCACTAACCTGTTATGCACAAAAGTCAAATTTTAGAGTTATGTCATCACTAAAAACAGAAGAAACATATCTTTGAAACCAAATCCACACACAAAACAATGTGGTATTCATACAAAGCCATACAAACAAACTAAACTCAGAACATTGGAATGGAAACAACTTCAAATTATGATGCAGAGCATGGATTCAAGGTATAAAGAATCATTTTTCTACCACCATAGTGAAAAGTTAGCACTTTCTGCTATTTTCATATCGGATTGATGTGCTCAAACGATGCATTTTATATTGAAAAGTGAATTACCTTGTTGAGCTTCTCTTTTTTTTGAGAATAGTTTAAAATATTCTCTACTTAATAGGGCCAACCACATGATGGTGGAAGCTCATTTGGCCCCTCCCCCCCCCCTCACATCACTCTCAATTCCCCATACCCAATCATATAACATTAATCATTCATTCATCCATTAATAGCATATAACATTCGTTCATCCATTAATAACATATAACATTCATTAATTAACATATTCACATTCCTATTCATTAACATATAATATCTTACTTTAAATACATCAAAAATATATTGTCAGCGATGTGATTACAATCACTTTTTGTTTCTTTAAAGCTAAAAAATTTGAAGTGGAGTATCATTTTCTAACCATTTGTCCCTCTTAGTTGTTCTCACCGGCTTCATGAAGTCAGACGGCCGGCCTTCCATGGGTCTACTACAATAACAAAGAAATGTTAAACTAATATGTTTTATTATTATTGTTACAAGTATTTCATTAATTAAAAGAACATTAGAGGGGTTATCTTTACCTGATGGGTCCACATCATGTTCCTGAACTTCTTTTATAGACTCATGCTCAACATGTTGAACACCCTCTAAATCTTGATCTGCAGTTGAAATATAAAAGGTTACATTAATTAATACACCAATTGAAATTAAATATGTTTAAGAGAACATGAGAGTGGTCCTCTTTACCTGATGGGGCCACATCATGTTCCTGATCTTCTCTAGCCTGATCATGCTCAACATGTTGATCACGCTCTACATGATCTAAAGTTGAAACACGAAATGTTACATTAATGAATACACCAATTACAATTAAATATGTTTAAAATAACTTTAGAGTGGTTCTCTTTACCTAATGGGGCCACATCATGTTATTGATCTTCTCTAGCCTGATCATGCTCTACATGCTCTAAAGTACTAAGATGCACACCATGACTTTCATCTGCAAGTTGTGCTTCACCATCACCAGGCTGCATTCCAATGTCATGTGCAGTATTATCATTGCTTGAATGTTTAAAAAAAATAGGCATGTAATTACTTTATGGTGGAAATTAATATTGAATATATTGCAATAAGTATTCAATTTTAAATAAACTTCATTGAGTTTATTTTTCCCACGGTCGATGTAGTGGAAGATTGTGCTCTTGCCTACCAAGACTCTTTAGTTCAACCACTTCCATAGCCTTGCTGGAAGGAAATCTTCAGATCATCTTCTGTGGGAACTCTGTTGAATTTAGAGCCCTACATTTTTGCATAAGATCATGAATTTTGCTTCTATGGTGTGATAAAACCAAAATTGTTTTCAATTTATTATTTGGATACAGTATTTCATTTATTGATACTTACAATTTGTGTGGATAATTTCATATAACCACCAAAGCCAAGTTTGTGTTGCCCATGTTTTTCTAGTCTTTTCTTTGTTTCCTTCGATGCGTCGGGAAACCTATGAAAATTTTGAAATACATTAGATTATGTAAAAAGAAAGAGTAATTAGTATATAATTACATTGTTGATAGTATAACATACCTTCCTTGGCCTAGTGGTGTCTTTCCTTTTTTTCTTTTCAGCCTTCTCCTTTCCATCTGATGCCAGGTCCTTCCACTCCCTCTCTAGAATCATGGGGGGACGCTCGTACTTTTTGTTCTTCTCTAAATGTGACCTATATTGGTCCCTTGCATATCTTAGATAGGTATCAGCTTTCTTAAGGACCTTGGTTTAGTTGAATGTTTTATCATCGAAGAGCACAACTAAACAGTTAATGAGCTCATCTTTTAAATCTTGATTTTGGGCATTCCACCATGTACGTATGGTGGGCCCAAAGAGCTCCAATGTAATATCACTTAAATTTTTATAAAAAATATCATTTTACAAATGATCAAGGGATCAATAGTCTAAAAAAGAGCCGATCAATAAGCAAATTTCAATTGGATTATATGTAATAATAATTAAAACATTTTAGAGTAACTGGGACCTTCTCTATCTTTATGGGAATGAAATCCTCGGTCACCACAAATGTGACTAGAAATGTTCCCATACTAGTAATATAGGAAGATCCTGGGAATTTTGTTAAAGCATTATCAGTACTATTGGCCTTTGCATCCCCAGGTGCATGTCTTGACACATGTTTTGGCATGTGTTTGCTGCTAGAGGGTGCACTAACAGATGCCTGCATGGTATGTGTTTCTGACATTTCAAATGAAAATATAGGCACAGATGATGGGGTTAGATGATGTGATGTATGCACAGGAAGATCAGGATGGACACTTGTACCAACCCCTACTCCTCAGGCAGCACTAGCAATACCCTGATCATGGCCAGAAGCATCATGAGGACGCAAAAAATCTTGTAAAAATAACACATATTTTAGTTCATGACATAAAAAAGTGCAAAATATAAAACCATGAATGAACTTATGTTATAATTAAAGACCTCATGACAGCTTACTTGCAAGCTTTGTGATCTCTCAGTCAATATTTTAACCCTCTCTCTTATCTCATTTGTTTGAGGCACTATGAATAACAACTTAAGGATTTCTTCATTGCATTTTTTTTGGGTCTTCCTTATCATATCGAGAGGGTTTGTTGAATAAGCGATGTCATCATTACATAATATTGACTATACCTCCCTATGGATGCTCTCATCTACTGTCGGTGCCTTTCCTTGATCAGTCGACTGCAACAAGAACATTAAAAACATTATTGAAATTAACCCAATAAACATATCAAAACAACATAATAATAAAATATTTTGCTCATATCTAATTTGTACAATTACAATGAGGTAAACTTGTCGGGTAGAAGCGCCTGAAGATAAATCATGATCTGTGCTCTGGGCCGGAGCCTTCTCCGTATGATCAATGTCCCGCTGTGACAAAAATTAAATATAAAAAAACATTACTGAAATGAAACCAATAGACTTACAAAAAAAAACATAAGAATAAATGGCATATTGGAGTCATTAATTGGAGGTTGGGTAAAATGGTACATAGTACGTACCACCCCCATAGTAACTGTGTTTGTAACTAAGTGATTCAAATTGTAATCGATTAGCAACTCTTCCCCTACAGTTATTGATTTTATCACACATAAAAATACACGGTTTCCCTCGCACACCTCGAATATGCAATTGGGTTGCTTATTTGTTGACCCAGGTCATTTACTATTTATAAACCCTGCAATATTCCCTAATGCTTTTGGCCTTTTGTCAATGTACATAGCCACTCCTTTATTTTGATCCTTATTTTTCAGTTGTATATAATTTGCTGACAGTGCATACCTATGCATACTTTGTGTATATCGAACCAGTTGCATCCAATCTTTGTAACTGTAACAGGGTCCAACATACTCCATCAATTCAGTAACTTTCTCGTAACAGACCTTTATGCCATCCATGCAAAATAGGCCCAAACCATGTAATGACGATGGTGCTATGCGATATATCCTCTCATTGACACAAAAATTAGTGTTTATTGGAGGAAGTTCCTTGGGTACCCATTGATTTCATAGATGTTTGTACCTCAAGGGCACCTCGACGTCACCTATGCTCTCATCATCATAAGAACATGACCCCCCTTCAGCAAGAAAAAATTCCATGTGTTTACAGAATTTTCTTCTAATATTTTGACCTCTAGTTGATCTCCCTCTTTTAGACATACTACATGTCTTGCTTTCCTCTTCTCTTCCTGAATTTCCCTCGCTTGAGGAAGATAGATCTAAAAAATACCTATTTGGTGGTACCTACACTCATAAGGATTTTGGATGAAGTTATTTCATGGTGATGTGATCTTAAGGTGACATTATGATTAATCTATCATTTCATCGCTAGAATTTCACAGGTTATAAGGTAATCAAGTCTTGATAGATTTCAAGTTATTGTTACT
>VDFB02000363.1:73094199-73124684 GCA_007258455.2 Sequoia sempervirens
TTTAACCCTCTTCTCAACTACTCTTGCAATGCATCAATCTGTATCTGGAGGGCTTCCAGTGCATCTCTTCCACCAGCATTTTTCCCGCCTCGACCACCTCTGGCACCACCATGCCTACCGGGCATCACTCTTGGAGGCATCTTTCTTGATCTCGACCCACAACCATGGTCCTAGTGCAAACTGCCTCACGATCGGCGATCTGTCCACACGCTCAAGAAAACCCGCTCTGATACCACTTGATGAGGGTACAACCCGAGACTTAGTAAATAACCCACAAACAAGAGAATAATTTTATTATTCAGAAAATGGAGCTTCTTACATGCAGAGGATCTCAAATCCCAAGTTCTACAACACATGCAAGTTACAGAAAGCTACAGAATCACCCTTTCGCAATATGCGAACTTGTCCCCAAAAAGTAACCCAAAAATTAGAAACCCGCCCATAAATAGAGCTCCTCTTTAGTTTGGAGCCAAAACAACATTCAAATTTGAGTTTAGGTGGTTTGGCGCCAAAAAATTGCAACTTGAAGTTCAAATTTCAAAAGAACATTTGCAATTGTACCTTCTAGAAAGTGTGCCAACTTCCCGGGGCCATAACTTTTGATCCGAGACTCCGATTCGCGAACCGTTTGAACTGTTGGAAAGGTCACGAAGTCAACAACGCGCTCGAAATTTGTAATGCCGATTTCAGCAAGTTTTGGGGCTGATCTAAGAACTCTAAGTACCTCAAATCTAACTCAGAAGATTTTCAGGTGCAAATATGGGAAACTAAAACTGCAATATCTTTCCACCCAGGAACAGAAAATAAAAACCATAAATTGGGAATTTCATTATGATGAAAAGGGTATCCAAAATTGTAAACACATCTAAAGACTGATAAACTTGAAATTTAACTATTTTTGGGTGATACAAGATTGCCCTTACACCACTGGATGCTCCTGCATCAATAATTGAGTATAAATACAAGTTTCTTTCACTCATTTTCACCCCAAGTATTCAAGTATTCATCCTTACAACAAATTTAAGTTCACAAGTGCATTAAAGTGTTTTCAAGAGCATTCAAGGGTAGATTATCAAGCATTTTAAAGCAACATTCAAGCACCAAGATCATGTCAAAGACTCCATGCATCATGTTTGTATTTGAGCTAACAATTGTGATGTAGGGTTTTGTTATTCAAGCAAGCATTTCATTCAAGATATATCACCTTCAAGCAAGATTCTAGATCTACATCCATTGGATCCATCTCATACATTTTTGCAACATTCCATTAGTAGGTCTTGGTGAGTTGTAACATCATATTTTTTTCATTCATCATTCTCTATTTCTATTTCAAGGTTTGATTAGCAAAACGGGGTTTGACAAGGAAAATCCCTATCCACTAACCCAACAACATTTTTCCCTCTCTTTTGTGTGTGATTTGTAGTTCTAGGTTGCATATTTCCCAAGGATCAAGATTGGAGAAAGTTTTCAAAGTACATAAAGTTTTCAAAGTTATCATTAAGCCTTGGAGAACATTGGAGAGCACCTATGGGTTGATTTATAGATATTTGGATCTGAGAACCTGAAGAAGTAGATTAAGCAGATTGAGAAGAGTAGATTGAGATCCTAAAGTTCTTGAAAACCCTTTGAACTAGACTGATTCACCACTTCTGGCGAATGAGTCCCAGTTTTGGTCAAAAATTAGGTTTTTGTAGATTCATATACCTATTTGGCAGATTCCTGTCCCCACATAGAAACCTAGATTTTAGACCGGTTCGCCCAACTTGGAGAATGAGTCCCGCTCAACAATAAAGGAATATATTCTAGCATTTCAAAGCTCCATTTAGCTATTTCTAGATTTCTACGTACACACAGTCCTTCCTCCAACTTTTTGTTTTGTTTCATCTACTTTTCCAAGTCATTTAGTGTTGCTTTACATTGAATTATGGTTTTTCATTACAACTTACATTTCAACTTGCATTGCATTTATATTTCCAAGTTTTTACTTGGTGGTGAACTCCTTAGTTTACAATCATCCCCTATGACAACCCTCTTGCAATATCTCTTTCTCCTTTGCATTGATATCTCTAGGGTGATCCTTTAATATAGTGGGTGGAAAGTGGGTAGTTGTATGTCCTAAGTCATATGATAGCATTCAAATCCCATTTTTCATATACCACATTTTGGTGAACTTGCATTTAGAACATCATAATTCTGATTTGGAGTGCATCCTCATCCTAGATTTGGCTTGCATTAACATTGCATTAGAGTTTGCATTAGTTAATTGACATTCTAGGGTTTCTTAATTTTGCATTCATGAAAGATCCTATAGATTTCTTTTTTGCATCTCATTTCACTAAAAATAAAACAAAAGATGCATGTTCACTTAACATGCAGGTCATACAACATAAAAAGTATAAAAATCAATTGAAAATTTCTAAATATCTTGAAAAAAATCCCTACTAGGACTCATTCGCCACCTTGGGAGAATTAGTCCCTATTCACATTTAGTACTGCATTTTCTAGCATTTAGAATTCTATCTATGAGCTTTTATTTTTTAGTTATATCTTTCTATTTCAGTTTCCAATTTTTCTATTATAGTCATTTCATTGTTCTTAGCTTATATTACATTTGCATTCATTTTGCATTTTGAAGCCCTTGTATGAGTATTTGGTGTCCTATTTCTAATACTATAGTGAGATGAAGTTCGAGATTCATGTCATCCTACGATAACACAATCATTCTAGATCATGGGTTTTCTAGCTCTTTCACTCCTGGTATTGACACTAGTACACGAGGTATGGACCATAACCTTAACAACTCTTTACCTTCAAGTAGTGTGATGTATGCTGAAACAAGGAATGATAGTGTCCTACAAGAAAACATAATCTAAATCCATGAAGACCTAGCAAACTTACAACATCAAGTGAAAAATGACAACATTTCAACCACCACAATACCTACTATAGATAACATTCATTGCATTCTTGAAAATGAAGATGGACTTGACCTTGTGAAAAACATAGTTCAAATCTTATGGAAACATCTCACTTCAACCACTATTTTTCCTTTACCTACAAGCAATGTCACAAGACAAGGAGGAACTCAAATTCCTCCTCTCACAAAAATTTCCTCAATTCCTACCTGTACCAATCCTCAAGTCACAACAATAATGCAACCAACTTGTAATGTGATTCCTTCCTTGGGTATTTCGTATAGCATCCCTAGTTCCTTCATGGCATCACATGTCAAATCTCCTACCACTCTACGACCTATAAGCATTCCATTAACTTTTCCTTCGAACACATACACCCCCTCACCTTTTTCACTTCTATCTCATAACACAAGCAATGATCCTCTCATAAATCAACTCTTCCAAATTGTTTCATCCCTTCAAAAATAGATCTCCACCATTAATCAAAATCAAAATTTCCCACCTACATATTATGTCAAAAGTAGTCCATTTTCCTTGGGGATATTGCGAACACCAATGCCACAAGGTGTAGAGGTGCCTAGATTTGAGAAATATGGAGGAAAGGGAGATCCTTCTAACCATGTTAATGATTATACTACCTTATGTAGTGACTTTTTCCTTGATGATAAACTCTTGGCTAAGCTTTAACCTAGGTCCTTGAAAGATACTACCTTGGAATGGTTCTCTTCATTACCAAACAACTCAATTAATTCATTCAAAGAACTTGTTGAGGTATTTTTTAACAATTTCTAAGTGCATATGACCCCTAAGATGACCTTGGCCAATTTGATGAGATGCAGACAAGAAGAAGAAGAAAATACAACTAACTTCATCTCATGCTATCAATCACTTTATTCCCTAATCGATGTCAAGGCTCCCAATCCCCACCTTTAAAAGATGATCATAGAAATTTTGCAAAGCAAGATATAAGACAAGCTTACCATGATGAAATTTTCCTCCTTTATGAACTTTTGTACTACCCTCCATGATTATCAAAATTTAGTTAGTAGTTGAGATACAAAGTCCACTTCTAACCAAACTGAGAAGTCTAATCTTGCAAACCAAAATGATTCCCAACCTTTTAGAAAATAGAACAAAGGGTTCCTTCAATTCAACCCCCCTCAACAAACAACTAAGAATGTTAATAACTAAGTAGTTGTTGTTAAAGCCATGATACCCTTTAGTTGTGGAGACCCAAAAGGATAATTCACTCCCTTACACAATACCCTTCATAACATAATGCCATAAGTGATAGAACATAAGATGATTACCCTACCCACCGTTAAAACACCTGATCCTAGTAAACCATTACCCACAAGCTATAGAAAAAATTCTTACTGCCATTATCACCAAAAAAATAGACATGACATAGAAGATTGTAAGCGTCTTAAACATCTCATGTAAGACCTCATTGATTATGGTCATATTTCCATTGGAGGTGTTAGTAATCAAGGAATTAAGTCTGTTGCCCCTCCTAAAAAAAACTTGCAAATCCTTACCAACCCTATGCCTAATCATAACATTTCATTTGTCAAAGCTAGCAAAACTATAAAGAATGATGTGATGAATGTTGATACAGATAATGATAATTTAATGATCCTATGGATGACATGGTAGGAGTGATAGATGTCATTCCCCGTAAGGGGAAAACTAAAAATCCTATTGACATTGCTTTCTCCTCTAAGGATATACTTAAACATGCACCCAATGGTCCTCTTTACATAGTCGACCGAATCTATGACAAGCCCACTAATGGGATACTAATAGATCCTATTTTTGAAGAAAATGTGATCACTGAGGAATTCTTACTTTTTCATGAGCTCTACCAAGATATATATATGATAACTGAAAGCATGGATCAAGATGCACAATGGTTTTGGTTGCCCTACAATGGGATCAATCACCTTTCCTTTGTAAATAGGACTGAAAACATTAGAAGTCTCATCCTCCATCATCCCGCAGTTAGATCAATTTCATGTGAAGCTAGGCTATCCATGGCTTCACTCCATGAATGCAGTCCCTTCAATTGTACATAAATGCTTAAATTTTCCCTTTGACAATGAAATTTTCACTGTCCATCATAGTGGCTTCAACTCGTTGTTCTCCAAAGGAAACTTTTCCTTTGATTTCTTTTGGACCAAGCCTATAGAACATATAAAACCATGAGAAGACTTATTTTTTCTATCTTATCAAAAGTTCAAGGTAAATAAGATAGCAGAACTATCCCTTCGAAATATGTCCCCAACCACCACTAAGCCTACCATCCTAGGTGAAACCATAATTAAGCCTAAATAAATTCCAAAAAACCAAGACCAACCTAAGACAAAACCTCCACCTACATCCTACAAAAGACCAAGAGAGAATGAAAACTTGATCCTATCACACCTCCTAGAATAAAAAAAGTTTACAAAGTCAAAGAGAAAGTCGGTGAACAACCCCCCATGGTTCCTTTTGTTCCTCCCCTTAGGGAAGAACATATACCTATGGTTGATCAACCCCCTCCTACACAAACACAACATGAAAATTGAACTAAAATAAACATAGGTGCTAGAGAGTGTAGGTGTAGACCTTGTGCCCTTGCTTGCAAGTTACATGAACAAATAAACAAAGAAACTCAAAATCCAAACTTGACTGAAGCAATGCATGATGAGTCTATCCTCTCCCTAAAACAAAAGGATCATATAATACAACCACAAAAAGAGTTGAGCCCTTCCTTAGACATTATCATTCGACCACCTATTGTGATTATTTTAGATGACGATGAACAGATTACAAAAATTGATGAAGAGGTGGATAATGAATTGAATACATTGTTCTCCTCTTCCATGAGCTTAAACAATAATTCTCCTGAGAAGAATGTTGAACCTAGCGATGGCCCTAGTTCAACACTTGCTATTGTCCCTTTGGCTAGTTGCCCACCTTCAATATACAATGAACATGATTGAGATGCAAATGACCTGCTTTAGGTTGAATCATATACATGTGCCTTACTAGTTTCTTTGCATTATTTCTTTTTCTTGTTATGATTGTATGTGCATAATGTGATCCCTAGTAATGTTCTGTTTGATGTCCCTCTCTCTTTGTGACATTCATCTATTTGTACCTTCATTCTTCTCTATCGACGAGTAAATCTTTTATCTTTTCACCTTGTATCATTGGTCTTGTGTTTTCCTTTTTGGGATGATGCAAGGCATTGCAACATTCATGTCTCTTCCATGTTGAACCAAAATCTTTTATTTTCCTTTATCTTTTCATTGGTCTTGTGTTTTCCTTTTGGGGATGATGCAAGGTTTCGAGACATTCATGTCTCTTCCACATTCACCCAAAATATTTTTATTTGTCTTCAATCTCTTTGTGTCATTCTTCTAGTTCTATGTGTATTTGATGATTGATGAAACTTTCAAGCTCTCTAAAAACATTGCAGCAAGAACATACTAACCCCAAATCCATAGATCACTCATGTGTTTGGATTTTTATTTAGGGGGGAAACCCCTCAATTTTTTATTTTCTTTTGCATGGTGTAGCTTTGCTTGGAAACATGTGACTTGGAATAGGGCTTTCCAAGTTACCTCTCATGTCTTCTTTATTGTTCACATTTATCATTTTCTATTTTAAAGTAATTTCTCACAATATGTGTAGTGTAGAAAAATGTATCCCTTGACATCAATTCACACTTTTTTGGGACCTTCTTGTCGATTTTGGCTTAATGTTTCCTTGATTTAGTGTTATAATGTGGACGAAACATTCACATTAGGTCTTGGGACCTTGTGAACTAAGGGATTTTAATGGCACCTTGCTAAAGTGTTGTAACTCACTTTCACACTTTTCTAGGGTTTTATCAAATAACTAAGCATAATAAACCTATTTTTAATTAAAATCAATCAAAATCTTACCTTATTTAGAGTGCTGTAAAGTTTTGTAACACACTTTCACAATTTTCTAGGCTTATCATTAATAATTGGGCTTTCTTATGCTTTAATTGGCCCTATTTTGCATTCACAAGCCTCATTTACTACGTATTTTTAAGGATAATCTCCACACCAATCATTACCCAATCATAATTCAAGTTTTCTTGGCTTGTGTGGCCTAGATTTAGTGTCTGGGACTCATTCACAACCTTGGGAAAATGGGTCCCACCTAGATCTTTTGGCCCCAAACTGATTTTCACATATTTCTAAGCACTTTTGGTTTTCGGTCCCATACATTATGCCTAATGGGACTCATTTTCCACCTTGGGTGAAAAAGTCCCATGTGGCCCAAAATTAAAATTAATTCAACTTTATGTTAGGATTTTATTCTCCTAGATCTGATGTCAACTTGTGGTGTTATAATTTGGGGAATTCTTGCATAATTGAGTATAAATACAAGGTTCTTTCACTCATATTCTCACCTAGCATTCAACAGAGTTCACAAGAGCATTTGAGCATTCACAATAGCATTCAAGGGTATATTATCATGCATTTTAGAGTAGCATTCAAGTGCTAATCATCATGTCAAGGATTACATAAATCATGTTTGTTATTGTGCTAACAATGGTGATGTAGAGTTTATGATTCAAGCAAGTATTTCAAGCAAGATCAACATCAATCAAGCAAGAGTCAAGAACCACATCCATTACAAACATTTCAAGCATATTCACAACACCTTATTGCTAGGGTTTGGTGAGTTGCAACATTGTTATTTTTTGATTTATCATTGTCCATTCATATTTTCTTTCATTTCAAGGTTTAATTACCAACAAGGGGTGTGGCCAAGGAAAATAATTATTCACTAACCCAACAACATTTTTCCATCTCCTTTCCATGTGATTTGTAGGTTTAGCTTGTATACTTCATAAGGAGCAAGATTGGAGAAAAGCTTTCAAGTGATCAAAGTTGTCAAATTTTTCATCAAGCCTTGGAGATCACCTGCAAGTTGCAAATTAGAGATTCAAATCCATAAACCAATCAGGAAGAACATAGTAGACAGAGAAGAGCAAGATCAGGTTTGAAAGTAGCAGAAAAGCCCAACTAGATTGATTCACAACTTCTGACGAATGAGTCCTAGATTTAATACATTTTTAGGATTTTGTAGATTTGGACACCCTTTTGGAAAAAAATTGTTCCTACATAGTTTCCAAGACATAAGACTGATTCTCCCAGCTCGGCAAATGAGTTCTAGTTAGAAATAAGAGTAGTTTTTCCAATGGTTCAGATCTCCATTCAACCTTATTTTGCTTCCCAGCTACACACTTTCTAATTTTGTAAATTTTTGTTACATTTTATTCGCTTCCCTAGGTCATTTAGCTTTAGTTTGCATTCAATTAGGGTTTTTCATTTCATTATCTTTTCCAAGTTTAGGCTTGGTGGTGAACCCCTAATTAGACCACATTCAACTGGTCCCTAAAACAACCCTCTTGCAAGATCTCTTTCTCTTTTGCATTGAGATCTCTAGGGTTAGGGTAAACCCACAAAAGTGGTTTACAATTCCAGTGAGGAAGGAAAACTCACAAAAAACAACCCTAAGGAAAAAAATGTGATTTTGGGGGTTTGTATGAACCTACTGGTTCACACGAACCCATAAGGGGTTCACTTCAACTAGGGTTCAAGCAAACCAATTTGAATCTTACCCACCAAAAAAACCAAAATAAGTGCATTAGGAAGGGTGGTTTGCTCGAACCCCTAGGGGTTCGTACGAAACCCCCTTATCCCTCATTCTCCCCCTAAAACACAAAAAAACCTAATTTTTTTCACTTAAGAGCTCAGTTTAAACATGAAAATGGTAGAGTCTTCACAAACCCAACTGGAATCAGGTAGTCCTTGGAATGAGCTATCCAATGAATATAATTTTAATATGTTTTGGTTTTATTATGTATTTGTTTTTTTAGTTTTACTGAACATAGCTTTTTCACCAAAAATGAATCTCTCTATTCTGTACATGTGGAAAAATATAAAATTATCAAAAAAAATTGAAAAATATGAGTGCACTAGATATTGAAGCCCTTGATCCAACAAAAAAAAATTGAATTTTGATATATACAAAAAAAGTTATGCACTATACAGTCGTGCTATGTCTGAATTGTAATTGGTTTGACTTTGAAACTTGATTAAAGAAAAAATATTCAATAAAGAACTATCTAACCAAGTGGAAGCACTAGATATCAAAGTTACAAATCTAAATTCAAAAGAATTATAAATTTATCCTTAATGGAAAAAAAGTTGTGTTAAACGGTGTGCACCACTTTTTAAAAATGATATTTTCTGAAAAAAACTAGTTTTCAAGGGAGATGGAAAAAAAAGTGCAATCTGATTCCAAAAATTTTGAAAAAAATATTTTTAGAATCTACAGAAAAAATGTGATGAAACTCTAGTTTGCATCATCTTCAAAGCCCTCACAATTTAGCCACTATAGGTGCCTAAAAGTGAAGATTTAGTTAAAAAAAAATATTTCAATGTCCAATTTGGCCAAAAATTGTAAACCACTATTGTGGGATCACCCGTTATCCTTGAGTGGAATATCTTTGAAAGTGGGTGTGATAGCACTTGATCAACCTATCCCCCATTTTTATAGGTTCCATTTTGGTGAAATTTCATTTAGGACATTGTAATTTTGATTTGGAGTACATTTCATCCTAGAATTAGCTTGCATTAACATTGCATTGATTAATTTGCATTCTAGTGTTTCAAATTTTACATTAGTGAAATCTCATTTAGCTTGAATTTTTGCATCTAATTTCATTGAAAATCATTCAAATTCTACATTTGCATCTCAAAAAAATATTAGAAAACATAAAAAGCATAAAATCCAACTTAAATTTTTTGAAAATTTTCAAAAAATCATCACTAGGACTTATTTGCCACCCTTGGCGAATTAGTCCCTCTGCATATTCTACATTACATTTTTTGGCATTTACAATTTAGTTTCTAAGTTTTTGTTTGATGTTATTGTCTTTTTGTTTCAGTTTATAGATGTTTCACTGTTGCATCATTGTGTGAGGTAAAAGGTTGGGATATCTATATGCCATGCTCTATAATGGTGTCTTTCAGGATAGCAACTACATAGAGAGTCTACACCTCCAGACTCTCCCTAATAGCAACTTGAACTATTACATGATAAATAAGTATTTGTGCTAGTTTTCTTTGGTTTTCATAGTTATCTACCTAAATATCTCTTGGTCTATTTTAGGAAGATCCTCCACCTCTACTTTGAAACTCCCTCATTTCAAAATAATTAGGAATTTTATGAAGGATAAAATCATAGCATAGTTTTCTTGGAAATTAGAGCGGTACCTCATAATTATTACATGGAGGTTGGTCAAAGACCATCCACCACCTCTCCCAAAAAAATATTTTTGATCTCATCATGATTACACCAATGTATTGGAAACCTCTTTGAATTTGGAGGAATAGATTCATTGGTTCTAAGATTCATAAAAAGAACACATATGTTTTATTTTCTTATTTATTTCCTTTTCACTTGATTATAGAACAATTTTGTTGCATAAGCTTGACCACATGAATATTTATATGTTTTTCATTGACTTGTTTGATTTGTGATTGTGTCAATATTCATCATAATTACTTCCAATCCCGAGGAAAGGGATAGGTGATGATAGTTTGATGTTGAACCCCTCAATTTTGAAACTAATTTAGAAATTACAACTTTATTTTGTTCTAGATGCCCTAATTGAAACAATGGAAAATAGTGTAAGTGGAGTGAGGAGGAATGTGATGGAAGGGGGGCTCACCAAATATGGACCTATTTTCCTTTATTTCATTAGCAAATGAGATCCACACAAATAATTGACTTACAACCCTTGGGAGAGTCAACTCAATGAGTGAATCTATTGATTTCCTTATGATTGAGGATGGGGTATCAACTTGAACAAAACTTTTGGGAGAAAAAAATAAATAAAAAAAAATACTCAATTATGCTCATTCAAACTTGAAATAACAATTTAAAGCTCACTACTAACTAAAACAACAAAATTTCTACAAATCCGAGAAGGGTTAGAGATTTTGCACTAGTCACCAAAAGGAAATTTTAAGAGGTAAATTGGGAATCATTTTCCCATGGGTGAATGGATCTCTACTCAAGCTTTTCAAAAAAAATTTGGGAGCCTCTAATGTCAATCTCTAGCTTTTGTTTGATCCAGGTTTTAGTGTTGAAGAGTCAAAAATTAGATTTGTAGGTGAGTTTCTATGAATTGACAACTTTGGCAATTTTTGCAACTTTGACAAATTTTCCAATCTTTCTCTTCAAAAGATCTCCAATCCTTTTTCAACCTAATATATAAAACACAAACAGAAGAAGGAATTTTTTCTTTTGGTGAATGGGGATTTTCCTTTGTCAAACCTTGTTTTGGTAATTAAACCTCGAATTGAAATAATAAAATGTGAAAGGAATGATGAATGAACAAGTGCTATGTTGCAACTCACCAAACCCTTGAATAAACCTTTGGAAGTATACAATTTATTGATCTTGATCTTGCATAAGATGGATTCAATGGATGTGGATCTTGATGCGTGAAATATGACTTGAATTCTTGCTTGAATCTTTGAAACCTACATCACAATGTTAGCTCTAAAAACATGCATGGTTGCAACATACTTTGAAATGATGCTTGAGATCTTGATTGCTGCTAAAAATCACTAATAAATATTCTCTTTAATGCCTTTGATCATAATATTTTCTTTAGGAATGCTTGCATATAAATCTAATGTTGATTCTTGAAAAATTTAGAATTGATTTGATAAAATAACCTTGTATTTATAGGTATGTATCCTTAATTTCCTGAAAACTAAAAACTACAAGCCGACATTAAAACTTGAATTCATGGACATTAAAATAGCACCAAAAACATAATTTAAATTTAGGTTCAAAGGCCTAGGGCAGACCCATTCACCAATGAGTGAATGGGTCCCAAGTACCTATTGTCGGAACATGCATTGAACAAGGTAAAGTGTTATGTGTTGGCATTAGTTATTGTTAGGTTTCCCCTTTATAAAATGTAATTTATTAGGCTTGTAGATGTAATATAGGGATTATTAAGGCATAATTAAGTCCAATTTAAATGAGGGGACCAAACAAAGTGTGAAAATGCAAAGGAGTACATTTTCCTACACTACATTTAGCCCTGACTTTAGTGAGAGGGTGACCTTGCATCCAAATCACACTAAATTAAACAATAAAGAGAGGTATAATTTTACAATCATTGGAATGGTAAGACAATAAAGGTCAAGTAGGATGATCATGCCCCCAAGATCTAAGATCTCAGAACAAGCCAAAAAGGAACAAAGAGACACATACCTTTCTTAAATATGTAGTAGCAATGACAAGATACTCAATCATACAGTGTCAAAGACTCAAAGAAAAAAGAAAGAAAAGAAAAATGGATGCATCTTGAGCCTTGACTGCTTGTCCAACTCAATATGGACCAAGCCTTAGTTGTTTATCCAAAACATATTTACAAGTGGAACTCGTTGTCTACTATGCAAACAACAATGTGCTCATAGGGCTAGTGAAATCTTTTGTCTACTAGGTAAGCCCAAGGAAGTGGCCAATGAGAGAGTCTTATTAGGCTCCCATTGAACTAACCATACTAAAGTCATATACCTCCTAATAAATTTAATAAGCTGCCACACAATATGAACTTTGAGCTTCATAAGGCTTAGCAAGCTCTATTACGCTAATAATGTATGAAAAAACATGGCCCTATTGGCAAGCAAGGCATATTATGCTTGGTGGCCATGAAAAAGGGTGTAACTTTGAGCTTTACAAGGCTAGTAAGTTGCATTATGCTAGGAACTTATGAATAAACATGCAAATAAGATATTCAAAGGGTTTTTTCTTAATTCATGAAAGGTATCCTCTTATGGAACATTGTGCCTAATGTCTCCAAGAGAGGACAAGTCAAGGATAAAAGATTCACATCTTAGGGAATGCAATCCATAGCACACCACTAAGAGGAATGTCATATGCTCAAAAAGGTCACAATATTGAAGGAAATCAAACCCAATGACACCACCAAGAAGAAGTCACATTATCACCACCATGATTTCACTAGCTTTGACAAAGGAGATGTTATGATTTCACATAGGATTGGTAATATATTTGCAAATTTTGGTTGGGAGGTGCAACAAAATTATTACCATGATCATTAACACGACCAATTTGAATGTGATTAGAATCAATGAGGTCTGGCACAATATGTTTAAGATGTTACAATATGTTGTATCATGTTCATTTTTCCAATGATAATGGAGAAAGTAATTTTGTCTATAGTTTGGAGGTAAAGGCTTAGTAGGATCAAGAGCTCTAATAGGAGGTAAGGAAATTAAATTCTTGTTTAAGAGTAGAAACATTATGGAATGAAGGGTATTAGGTAGAGGGGTAAATTTTTTATTCCTCTCCCCAAATGTATATGGATTTGTTGTCTTTATAGAAGTCACTTGTGTGTCAACATGTTGAATTGGTTGAGGATCATTGAGTTGTATAAATCCCTTATTTGGTTTCTTGAATGATTGGTAGTTGGTTTGAGTCATGGATTCAGATTTATTCAAGATGGTTAGAGGGAGTTTTCACTTCACAACTACTAACTGAATTTTGGCAATCACGAAGGGTTGTACACAATTTTGTGAAGGAGGGAAATTTCATCATCCCAATCTTATCTTGAAGCTTATTTTACAATTTTTCAATCAACATTCATTGAAGATCAAGATCGGGAATCCTAATGTTGATTTGTGAGTAAAGAAATCAATAATAGGAAATAAATTCAGTGACCTTTTCATTATCCTTTTTTCTTAAATTTCATTAAATCTGCTAAGGTCACCTTAGGACCCATGTGCACTTGGAAATGATTAAGGAAGGCATCAACAAGTTCATTAAATGAATGTATTGAATTATTCGGTAGAGAACAAAACCATTCCAAGGTAGTATCTTTCCAAGGATCTAGGGAAGAGTTTAGCCAAGATTTTATCATACAAAATGAAGTCACTACATAAGTATATATATATATATATGGAAACATGGCTAACAGGATCTCTTTCCCACCATATTTCTGAAATCTAGGAATCTCTATAACTTTTGGCATTTGTGTTCTCAATATCTCCAAGCATAAGGGATTTCTTTTGAAATATTGTGAATGTTGTCCATTTTGATTTTGATTCAATGTAGCAATTTTGTGTTGAAGGAATGAAACACTTTGTAAGATTTGGTTAAGGATAGGATCGTTGTCTGTGTTGTGATATGGAGGTGAATAAGGTGGAGGTGTATATGTGTTTGGAGGGAAAGTGAATTGTAAATTTGTCAAGGGAGATGTATTAGGAGATATGAGATTTGAATGCACAAAGCTAAAGTGATTCCTAGTGGAAACACCTAAGGTGATATTGAAATTGCTAGTAATTTGTATGGCTTTAGTAATAGTTGGATTAGTGTATGTCAAAATAGAGGTCATTGTTGTGGAAGGAGGAATTAAATTTCTAGCTTGACTTTGAGAATACCCCAAAGTTTGAGCACAAGTAGTCATTGTAGGGACATTTTTATCAATAATGTGAGATAGGATACACATAACTTCTATTCCTAGTTCATTATCAATCATTCTCCTCATCTTATCTATGACAAGAATCATAGTACTAGAAATGTATCCCGAAGTCACAATTTTTTGCAATTTGTCTAGTTCTTCATCCATTTTTCTTAGGTTTTCTTGAGGGACATTAGCAACAATTGATTCAACATTAGTAATATTTTTGTTCATAAGAGGGTCATAGAAAATGAATTTTCAAGGGTATGGTCCATAGTGGGTGTACTAGTATCAACACTATGAGTGAAAGGGTTAGAAAAGCCAGTATCCATGGTGAGTTATGTATCATGGGATGACATGAGTCTCGAACTACATCTCATGATAGTATTGAGAATAGGAAACTAGGTTGTGAACCTCATACAAGTTTCAACAAACCTAAGGTGCACCCAAAATTAAGAATAGGTACGAAACAATCAACAATAGGAAATGCAATGCAAATATGTAAAAAGAGAGCAATTTCTAGATTTTAAACAAGATAATTTTTTACTATATTGTGCAAAAACTTGAAAATGATGTCTTTTAATTCCATTTTTTTTAATTTTGAAATGCACTTGAATTGATCAATTAGCCTTAGTGTAAATAATTGCAAAAAAAAAAAAATCTAGAAACTAAAATAGGAACCTCAATATAGAAATAGAGAATGTAGAAAAAGGGTTTTTAATGCCCAAAAATACAGAAACAAGCTTTATTAGGGACTCCTTCACCCATGGGTAAATGGGTCTCGTGTCATGGCTAAATAAAAAATTAAATTATAGATTTTTGAGTGAATGTTTATGTTTTTAGATTCTAGTTGCAAATAGGTAGTTACAGTTTCATATTTCTAGAATTTAATAAGATCTAAATGCAAGTGTAAAATGATGCTAAATGACAAGAAAAAATACCTATTTTAAGATGCAATTTTGATTCAATTTTCTGATTGAAGTGACTGCTCATGCAATGCTAACAAAAGCAGTAAATGTTTTGAATTTTTCATATTTTAAAGAATGCAAAAATGCAAACCTAGAACCCTGAATGATATGCAAACTAATGTAACTTAAGAACCCTATATGATATTCAAATCAATGCAACACAATGCAAAATAATGCAAAGCAATGCAAATTTGAGATATAGGGTTTGAGTGGACTCTAAATTCAAAAAGTTTATAGGGCAAGATCATCATGGTCACTAGAATGAAACCGTGGAAAATAAGGTTTTTGAGTGGGGAGGAATGTGATGGAACAAGGGTTCACAAAGTATGGACCTATTTTCTTTTATTCATTAAGAATTGAGATCCACACAAAGAATTGACTTACAACCCTTGGGAGAGTCAACTCAATGAGACAATCTATTGATAATTGAGGATGGGGGTATCAACCTAAACAATACTTTTGGGAGAAAAACTAAAAATAGAAAATCTACTCAATTATGCTCATTCAAATTTGAAAAATAAATTTAAAGCTCAATACTAATAGAAACAACAAACTTTTTGTACATTTAAGAAGGGTTAGACATTGTGTGCCAATCACCAAAAGGTAGTTTCAGGAGGCAAACTAGGACTTATTCACCCATGGGAGAATGGGTCTTTGCTCAGGGTTTTCAAATAACTTTTGGGAACCTCTGATGTTAATTTGTAACTTCTATTTGATCTAGGTTTTAGTGTTAGAAAGTTAGAAATTAGATTTGTAGGTGAGTTTCTGTTAATTGATGACACCTTTTGTAACTTTGACAACTTTTCCAATCTTTCTCTTCAAGAGATCTCCAATCCTTTTTCAACCTAAGATCTACAACACAAACATGAGAGGGAAACATTGTTTATTTATGGTGAATGGGGGTTTTCCTTTGATCATAATTTTTTCTTTAGGAATGCTTGCATATAAAATCTAATGTTGATTCTTGGAAAACTTAGACTTGAATTGATAAAATAACCTTGTATTTATAGGTATGTATCCTTAATTTCTAGAAAATTAAACATGGAAAGTTGATATTAAAATTTGAATTTGGGGAAATTAAAATACCACCAAAAATACAATTTATATTCAGGTTCAAAGGCCTAGGGTGAACCCATTTTCCATGGGTGAATGGGTCCTAGTTGCCTATTCTTGGAACACACATTGCTCAAGGTAAAGTGTTATGTGGTGGCATTAATTATTGTCTAGTTTCCTCTTTGCAAAACATAAGTTTTAGGCTTGTAGATTTAAAATAGGGCTTATTAAGGCCTAATTAAGTCCAATTTAAATGAGGGTCCCAAAAAAAGTGTGAAAATGTAAAGGGGTACATTTTCCTACACTACACTAACAAATCCTCTTGGATTTTTCTAGAGTTTGTTGGAAGGGTTGGAAGAGGGTTAGGAATCCTAGGGATTTCCTTGGGCATTTCATCATTTAAATTTGATTGTGGCTCAAGGTTTATATGATATGCTATAAAATTTCAAAAAAATATGAAATTGATAAAAAACAATCATTTTTTTAAATGTAAGAAAATTTTAAATCTAATGCACAAAAAAATAATACTTACCTCTTCTCTAGTGTAGCATTGTGAAGCTAGGTTACAAAGGGAAAAAACACATTCGCATTATGTTGGATTGATGACAAGAAAAATGTTTCAGAAAATGTGGGTTGTGAGTGAGAAAAATGCATAGGATTTTTTTTATAACATTATTGAGAAAAATGCATATGCATTTTGCTTTCATAAAAATGCATACACTTTTTTCTTTCATAAAATGTGTACACATTTTGTGTTCATAAAAATTGCATATACATTTTTCTATCATAATTTAAACATGTGCATGTTTTTGTTCTAAAAATGTAATCATGTTTTGAGTTCTAAAATAGGAGTGTGTTTTTTTATCAAGTAACACAAGCAAGTTATTTGAATTTCTTCAATATACAAGCAAATTTTTCTCATTTTTGGGCATTTGGCCAATTTCTTGTACCCCATATTGGTGTACATGCCTTTTAACATGGATATTTGTTGTTGAAGTGATGTCCAATTATGTAAAATTTATTTTATGATCAGATCATTGTTTGAAATGTTTTGAGAGTTTGTTGAATATGATGAGTGTGTAACTGATTGGTGGGCCATGTGTTTCATTTTTATGAAGGGTGATGAATATGTAGGTGTGATGGGTGATGTGACAAAACTATAAGGATTCCTAGTAGGAAGCCCTAAGCTTGGAGTTAGGCCATTGGTGTATTGTATTGTTGAAGCTATGATATGGGGTGTGAATGTGGGAATAGAAGGTATGGTTGTAGGGAAGGAGACTTGGTTTCCTCCATGGTTTTTAGTTTCTTAGAATTATTGAGTGCAACTAGCTATTGTAGGGATATTAGCATCGATTATATGATCTTGATTACACAACAATTCTATTCCTTGGGAATCATTGATAAACTTCCTAAGGTTATCCACAATAGGTACTATTCGACATTCTTGAAGACCCTCTAAGTCTAATTCCACACAAATGTTGAATTGTGATGTAGTCATTGACATTATGGGACTAGGAAAGTAGTTCAAAATGGTTTGGGTATTAACAATACCATGTATGAAAGAGTGAGAGAACACATGCTCCATAGTGTCCATGTAGTGATAATGCAAGATACCATAAGTTTGCAACTTCATCTCATGGGGGTATTAGTAGTAGGACACTAGGTTGTGAAGCTCATATGAGTTTCAAAATTCTTAAGTAGGCCTACTATACTAGGAAAGTACATGACAGTAATAGTAAATGTAACAATCTATAAAAATAGAAAGAAAAAACACACAACAAACACTAAAATAGATATGTAATTAAAATCTAAGCTAAAAATGATAGGTCTAGGGTGTAAGGACACCCAAGATTAGCAAATTTTGTTGCTAAATTCAAAGTTTTAGTGTATTATACAATGTTTAGGTTTTTTTTGTGACTATTTAGGTCTAAAAGTAAATAAACTTCTATAATTTTATAGATTTATGATTTTGTAATGTAAAACATAAGTATGCAAGCAATTTTCAAAATGTTTAATCAATAAATGCAATTCCAAATGCACTTTTTAGATTGATAAACACAAAAAATGACTAATCTTAAGTGATGAAATATGGAAATGAACAATATTATTCCTTTTTACAATAATAATAATGCACTTTGCCACTTTTTCCACCATATGCATATGCCTAAATAAATGCTTCAAACACTTTCAAATTTTCCTTGAGATCTAATATGTCCTAATGCAAATTTCTAAATGCAATTATGATGTAGATCTAACTTATGATGAATAAAATTTGACCCTAGTTTAAACTTTAAATTCAAAATACTATGCAAATTTGTGACTTTTCAATGCACTTTTTATGAAATGATGGATGCTTAAATGATAAGTGCAAAATAAAGGATGCTAAAATTTAGATATATGATGAATGCTTCTAATTTTAGAAGGTATATTATGAAAAAATTAGTTAGGTTCACAAAAATGTTTAGCTAGAAAAAGTTGAATCAAGGATCTAATGTATAGACCATTTAGATTAAGACCACCTTCCACACTAAACAATAAAAAGGGAATCCAAATTGGCCAAGATACAAGATTGACTTGCAACCTTGAAGGCAAGTCAACCACCTCCAAATCTAGATTCCTAATGGTGGTGGTAGGGCTTGATATTGACAAATTGATGTGACACAATGGTATAACTAGGTAAAATATGCAAATACAATGTCCTAAGATGAATTATGATAGAATTAAAACACACTAAAAAATCTAAGTTCCAAAAAAGTAGAAGGAAGACACTGATGCACTTGTAATTCAATTTTGAGTGGGATATGGGTGGACAAGGACACAATTCCACCAAGACTAAGGACTTGAAACCTAAATTTTCTTTCACAGGTTTGAGGTTCTTTGTTTGTAGCCTCTATCTTCCTAATTTGGTTGTTGTATCTTCATTTGTTATTGAGCTATCGTAGATTATATGACTTGTCAACTTATAGGTTTTTGATGTAAGGATGAATAAATAGCCTTCAACTTCTCCAATTTTCTTTAGATTTGCAACATGCAAATAGGAAAGGAGAGGAAGGGTTATGCAATACAAGGGCTTACCTCAGTCAAACCCTATGTTGGTATTTCTACCTCCACAATTGAAATGATGATGATAAAAGAGAGCTTATCCTTTTGAGGGATAGAGGTTAGATGATAAATAAGTATTGAATTGACAATATTTTTGCAACTCACCACTCAGATCTAATCTCCTTAATGGATTGAAATCGTGTTTATCACCTTCAATGATTAATTCTTGCTTGAATTGATTTGATTTGAAAACCACAAGTGTTAGTGCTCAAAAATGAAATACATGTAAAATACAAATAAAACTCACATAAATTTGACATGATGCTTGGATGATAAAATGTTGTAATAAATATATTTTTTTTTCGCTTGACTACCCTTGAATGATTTTTGAAATAATTTTTTTGCTCTTAAAATTGCTTGTTAATTAAAAATTATGAAAATGATATGTATTTCTATGCAATCAATCTAATTTCTTGAAAATTAAATTCTAATAGCCAACAATTAAAATTTTAATTTTAAATAATAAATTACCAACACCTACATATTTAAATTTGGAGCCAAATATGCTAGTCTAGGTGTAGGGCACCCTATACTAGATCCCTAATTTTTAGTAATCAAAAGTATCATGGGAAAATATTAAATGCCTAATTGATTTCCCACATTTTCTTTTCTGATAAATATTTATAATGGGCAATTAATCATAAAAATATGAAATTAGGTACATAATTAGGTCCAATCATTTAGGGGGAGCAAAACCTAGTGTGAAATTGTCAAGGGTGACAATTTTTGACGCTACAATATCTTTTTGTTAGAGTACAAGAATTGGGTAGCCCCCCTATAAACTACAATGCACAAGGTAAACTTTTCTCACGTCATTGGTGACGCTGGCATGACATACCTTTTGGTACCACAGGGATAGGGGCAAACTAGACCTGGTGACTAGCTGCCTACAACAGGATGCTTTAGCGAATCAAGCTAGGCCCCTCAACCCACAATATTAATGTGCTTGGTAAAAATTATTCACATGACTGGTGACACTGGCATGACACACCCTTCGATACCGTAGGGATAGTGAGGAGACTAGACCTCGTGACCTCTTGCCTACATTAAGATGCTTTAGCCAACCAAGCTAGGCCCACCACCCCTTTGACGCTACAATATCTTTGTAGCCTTGAAAAGAAAATAATTTGTAATAGTAATAGTCATGTGAAGACTGTAATATTTCTTTAAGTAACAAGAATATTGATAATTTTCCTCGTGGATGTTTCTTTGGTGTATTGTTATGGTTTTACCATGTAAATCCATGTTTTGTTGAATGGTATTTTGTTATTTTGTTTTATCTTTTCTTTGATTTACTTGATACTAATTTGTGCTATAAATTTATATGATTGCATGAACTCACATTTCCTCAACACATTGAAGTTTGTATACATCTTCAAGATTAGATAATTTAAATAACATAATGTTTTCTATTTATAATTGGGTGATTTGAGCCTTGTATAATAATTATATTAATAGGTAAATTTTATTTATAATGGTAGGTATTTATTTAATTTGTGTAAATATAAATTTTTAAAAATGTAGATTTATTGATAAGTAGTGAGTATTTTCCATAGTAGTGTAAAATACCTCCTACTTATCAATTGATGAGCTAAAGGGGCTCTATAATGAATGATTCATAAGGTACAACACTTGTTGATTTCTTTTGCAAATGGGGTTGCAAGCTAAGTGGGTTTAGCCTTTGGGGAAAATCCATGGTTAAGCTCACTTGAGTTGGAGTAGTACAAGGATGGTTGACCTCCTAGGAAGGCCCAATGCTTCACCTCTATGAGCATCGGCTAGATGCAATGAGTGCCAAGTGGACCATTCATTATTATGAGAGATGGGTTCTTGTAAACCACTACCCATGAAACATGAGTCAATGAATTTGACTTAAAAAACTACATACATGAATCCTTATAGCAATATCATAATGCAGATTTATTTTTCTCATTTCTTTATAAAATTATAAATTCAATTACTATTCTAAATTGTGACACATTTATGAGTAAAAGTGAAAGTGAAGAGTGAGAATATAAACTCAATTATCATCACAAATTGTGACTTGTGACTTATCTATTAATTAAATAATGTGAAGAAGTAAAAAGTCTTGATGTGTGAACATCCACCATTTAATGTCACTTAAAGTTGATCTGAAAATTTTATCTATTCTCTATATTCATTTTGTCCCATTTCATATCACTTAATATATTTTATTTAATAAGACTAAAATAAATACACAATACAGTAAATGCTACATACAATTATACACCATCATTCAATATAAAACTTTATACACAAATTAAAAGGATAGAATATTAATAATATCATGAAAAATATCAAATTAAATGTAAATATTATTATTCTTTGAATTGACATTTCAACACGACATTGCCCTTAAACCAAACGCCCATCAACCATGAAATGTAAATATTATTATTTTAATATTTCCCAACTTTAATCCCCAGATTTTTTTAAAAATTTCATAACTCCATAAAATAAAAACAGTCAGAATCAGTTAACACATTGAAGAATCACACCGTCTTAAAAGGTACGCCATCGTCCGCCATGGAGTACGTGACAAATCAGCAAGCACACCAGTACGGCCAATAATAAACAATAAAGTTGCTAATAAAAATATATAAAAATTATTCGTTAATAAAAATACCTTGGCCAGTAAAACCTGCGGTAGTGACTTTATGGACAAGATGGGAGCTGCGCTCCACATCAGAACCTGGGAGGTGGGCTCTACATCAGGCCAGTTTAAGGTATCTCTGGGCTTTAGTACATAAGTTCAGGGCTAGGCTTCAATTTCACATATCTTTCAATTAAAAGGGAGCTGGGCACCACAGCAGTCCAATTTTACATATTTCTGGATTAAATGGGAGTTGGGCTCCACAGTAGTTAAATGTTGCATTGTCTGGATTATATGGGAGCTGGGCAGCTCCACGACAGTCCAATTTTGCATATCTCTCAAATATATTGGAGTTGGGTTCCACAGTGGTTCAATGACACATATCTCTGGACTATATGAGAACTGGGCAGCTCCACAACAGTCCAATTTCACATCTCTCATTAAATGAAAGCTGGGCTCCACAGTGGTCCAATGTTCATATCTCTGGACTACGTAGGAGCAGACAGTTGCACAGAAATCCAATTTCACATATCTTTCATTATATGGGAGCTGGTCTCCACAGTAGTCTAATGTCACATATCTCTGGACTATATGGAAGCTGGGCAGTCCCACAACAGTCCAATTTCATATCTCTCCATTATATAGAAGCTGAGCTCCGCACTAATCCAATGTCACATATGTAGACTATATAAGAACTGGGCAGCTCCACAGGAGAACTGGGCTCCACAACAGTCCAATCTGGGCTCCACGACAGTTCAATTTCATATATCTATGAATTATATGAAAGCTGGGCTCCACGACAGTCCAATTTCATATATCTATGAATTATATGAAAGCTGGACTCCACGACAATCCAATTTGATATATTTCTGTATTATATAAGAGCTTGGCTCCACGACAGTCCAATTTGGTATATTTCTGTATTATATAAGAACTGGGCTCCACGACAGTCCAAATTCCCATATCTCTGGATTATATAGGGGCTAGGCTCACAGCACTCCAATTTCACATATCTCTGGATTATATGGAAGCTGCGCTTGCTGGGCTTCACATCGGTCGGTTCCACGTATCTCCGAACATAATGAGAGCTGCGCTTTCTGCCTATTTTCCACATCGGTCGGTTACACATATCTCTGGACAAGATGAGAGCCGCGCTTTTTACGTATCTATGGAGTAGATAGGAGCTGGGCTCCACATTGGTCCTCTTTTTGCTATTTTAACGGTTTTCGCCAAGCAAGTCTATGCCCTGTTTTACGCCGCCTTTTGCAAAGCTCGTTTCATCTACGCTCTTTTCTTGCTATCTGCTCAGCTTGAGTGGAAACTCTGTTGAGCTGCTCTTCCTGTTTTTGCGTCAGGTAAGGGCTTCGCGTCTCTTCATCTGTTCTTTCTTTCCCGTCAGATTTTTAGATTGTTTCAGAGTAAATCTGGATAAAGTTTTTGTCTTTGCTTTTGTAAGCTTTTGTTTTTTGGCTAAATCTTGCTTCTCCGATTATGGTATTTATGGGTGGCGTCAAATGTTTAGTCTGAGCGAATTTCTGTCCTTTGAGGAATTTTTCTCCTTAGGAAATTTCGGTGCCTATAAGGACTGAAATTTCGTTGAAGGCTTTTCATGTCGTTCCATACCCACAGCGACAGTAGAGGCGTAGGAAAAGGGGATTTAGTAAAAGAGATGTAGAGCTGTATATTATCACTTTGCTATATATACCCAAGTCGCTTTAGACTTTTTCATTCAGATGTAACTTTGCCTTCCACACTCAAGGTTATATGGGTGTATGATAAGAGTCGCCACCGCAGGTCAAAACTGCTGTTGTGTATGTTGAATTTTATGTTTTGAGCTACTTTGCCATATAGACTCAATGTACTTTAGCCTTCTTTGTTCAGGCATCACTTTGCCTTCCACATTCAAGGGGACATGGAAGTACAACCGTCTGCTGGTATGTTAATTCTCTATATCTATTGTTTTACACTATGTATGTTAAAATTTCAATGCTTTTTTGTTTCTACTTATACTATGAATTCGTGGTGCAGCCAAACAGAATGAGAGACAGGTGGAACATTCGGTCATAAAATGTTGGAAACTTGCCTGCGTGATATTGGGATTAGACGTCATGTTGCAAGCTACGCGTATCAATGCATTCCTTTCTGGCAATGAAAGCAGAAAGAAGTGTTGTATATGGTGGATTCCTTCCACACTCTCGACCTTGTTTTCCTTTGTCACACTCTTTGCTCTTCTTTACCTGCTAAGACGACTGTATTCCACTGGAATACAAAAGCTTCTCTTCACTGTTTTGGTCTTCATACTTGTTTCTGCCCTTGTTATAGGGGTTTTTCCACTTGCGGCCTGCTGAAACTCTTCGGAAAAGCAATGAAAATATATATCACAACTGACCACTATTAGTGGTGTTCTTGCCTGTGTTTTAACATTCGTTTGGTTTTGTAAGCTGTTTTGAACGATAATATATTTTTGCGAACAACATTGAAAATAAAAGTCATAACTGACGACTATCAGTGGTTGGTGCAAACTGACTCCTGAGAATCAGGAGGTTGACCTCTAACGGATTCCTCACAAGTAGGAGGCATTTGTTTTCTCATTGGCCAAGGCAAAGATTCCTCCTTGTTGGTCATTGAATGTGTCAGGCATTTGTAACTGTTTTTGATATATTTAGAAATAGATTTTAGTGGTTCTGACTGTAGAAACTGCTGCAACGTGGTAGCTAAAAATAGAGTTAGAATACTGTTAGGTGTGGGTATCTTTGTGAGCGACGAAAATATATATTGAACTAAAGATTTGTTATGAAGGGGCAGGAAGGAATACAGGATGGATTTACTTGGCATCTGCATTGTGCATAGACCTCTTGTAAGCCCTTTTATTTGTAAATATATGAATACTGTGTGTTTCGTTACATGCTAGACTTCTTGGATGGGTTATTTTCTCCCTGAGCAGCTGTAAGGTTTAATTGAATGTGTTATTCTCTATTTATTTGTGGATGTTCTTTAATTTCTGTCTATTTGTATATTCTAAAACATGAGAAGGATATTAGTATTGAATCAAAGGAGTGGTGGTGTTGCATCAATTTTGGTATCAGAGCAAATCGATCCATGAGAGAGGACATTGGCATGAAGGTTGTGTAAGGCAATGCTATAAGAGTTCTATTTTGGCTTTCATAAGTTTTGTAATGTTTTTTTTTGCGGTTAGATGGGGGAAGCATGGGCACTTACAGGATAGTTGCAAATGGTTAGGAGGGCCTAGTCGGTAATGGGAGAACCAGAATACACAAATCCAAAAGCATTAGGTGCGAGCTATAGGTGGAAGTTTAGAAACAGGGGAAGAGTGTCAAATAAGGGATTGGTTTACTTTCATTCCATTGCCCCGCCAGCTCATTCAGTCGTTCCAAATAGCCGCATGTGCCGCGTTACAACTTGCTTAGAACCGGGCAGGCATGTGATTCTAATTTTCCACCGGTACTATCGATGCGATAATGGAAGCTCACTCTAATGGCTGATCCAACTATTGGGCTATTGGAGTAATGTAGGCGTACTCTGGTAGCTGCACCTGATACTGAGGCGTTCCACCTACGGCTCTTGTTCCACCTAGATCTGATTCAGGTGATTCTCCTATTCCCATTGGCCCTACAACCCTTCTTATAGATGCTATAGATGATTGGTTAATGAATTAGATGGTTTAGGGTTCCGATAGATGCTTCTAGAACTATTTCTTATTCCCATCAACCCCAACTTCTTATCCCCACCCGACCTAAATGCTAAACATCCCCGCTTGACCAGTAAATCGTAATGGTTCAAACCAACGCCTCATCCTGTTTTGTGATCACTTAAGCCTGCATAAGGCTGATTGAACCTTCCTTTCCTCTTTCTCGATTCTCTACATAACATCGTTGCTCCATCCCCCGGAGGGAGCCTAATGTTGATTCCCAGCCTTCACTGCCCTTAGAATAGTAGGGGCCTCTCCGTAGCTAATCTAGATTTTATTCCCTAGCGATTGCTCAAGCTTTAATTTTCTCTGGTCCGCTTCTCCCGAAGGGCTAGTTGAGCTCTTCCTTTCCAGCTAGTTTCTTTCTTTAGCTTGATTCCAGGTCATATGACTGTCAAACGAGCGAGCCCATTCATGGACCCCCCCCATAGTTGTTCATTTTGACTGATTTCCCAAAGGGTGATTGAACATCGTTACGAGGGAAACGCATTTTCAATTTTGCATTGAAGAGGTAGGTCGGGCATTTTCAATCAATGTTGCCATTGGACCGCTTCCTCCCAGGTAAGAGCTAAGCTCCTGTGGAAGCACTATTCAATTAGGAGGGATAGTAGTTTGTTTGAGCTTTGGCTGTGAAGTCAAATATGGAGTTACATTATAATGTAATAAAAAGAATAATAAAGTTAGAAGGAAAAATAAGATGAAGACAAAGACAAAAGCAAACTGAAGACCAACGAAAGGAGCTACAAAAATTAGAGTTTGCATTAGATGAGATATGGTGGATAGAAAATATGGAGTTGTGTCATAATGCAAGAAAGAGGATAATCAGGTTGGAAGACAAAATAAGGCAAAGGCAGAAACAAATCAAAGACCAGCATAAAGAGTTGCAAAAGTTAGAATCTGAGTTAGATGAGTTATGGTGCATGTTGGAGGAATATGAGGCATGCAATAATAAGAAGACAAAGAAGAAGAAAGTTGAAGCCAAAGTGTTCGAGGATGGTGACAAGGACAAAAAGATGCATGGGAATAAAAATCCACGTTTTGAAGAAGAATTATTTTCTAAGAGGAATGCCATCGAGTTTAGAATCAGCCAAGGAATAGAACTCTTGGAACAGGGAAAGCTTAAATCCCTAGATGAGTTGGCAAAATTTTTATTGGATGGAAGGTTGAATGAATGGGGAGAAGATAGGATGAATTATCTGAAGATGTTGAGTTATGTTACCTTGAAGAAAGGGAAAATATTGAGGAATATAATGAGAGAGGCAAAGAGTTCAAAAACTATAGTGAAGAGGAATGCAATTTATCACAAGAAACAGCCCCAAATGTTGTAGCGGTGGAAGCAGTCCACCTTAGAGAGGAAGCTACAACAAAGAGAGAAGTCATTGGGAGCCCCATATGTGATGAAGCCTTATTGGTCTTAGAGGAGTGCAGCCTATGGAAAGCGGTGACCCAAAATGTTGCAGCAATGGAAGTTGTCCACGTTGAAGAAGAAACTGCAACAAAGATGGAGATCTTTGGGAGCCCCATATGTGATGACATTTTATTGGTTTTGGAAGACACAACCAACAAGGACCTACTAGAGGGATGTCTGAAGAATCCTGTGATTGATGGGAAGAGAGAAGAAGAAGATCAACTCTTTCTTGGAGGAGAAATGAGGATGATTGAGGGAGAGAGTAAAAACCTGAAGGAGAAAGCACCTATAAGAATTTTTGATTCACTTAATTTGGTTTTTGTCTTTAATAGTTTTTGTGCAAGTGTGGCAGAAGGTTGGACATACCATAGAAAGAGCCATAGTGGATATTGGTGGAGGAAGACCACTCGTTGGGAAAAGAGGAGAACTAGAGGGCTGAGAAGGATAATTTCTGATTCAAGTAGTAGTTGGAAGCATAGGAATAAATTATGTGAAAATATGCAGAAGTACCTAACCTAGTGGAAAGGTAGGCTATGGAGTTAGCGCTTTGAACCAGGAGGTACAAGATTCTAAAAGAAGGGGAGAATGGTGCAAACTGACTCCTGAGAATCAGGAGGTTGACCTCTAACAGATTCCTCACAAGTAGGAGGCATTTGTTTTCTCATTGGGCAAGGCAAAGATTCCTCCTTGTTGGTCATTCAATGTGTCAGGCATTTGTAACTATTTTTGATATATTTAGAAATAGATTTTAGTGGTTCTGACTATCAGAAACTGCTGCAACGTGGTGGCTAAAAATAGAGTTAGAATGTTGTTAGGTGTGGGTATCTTTGTGAGCAAAGAAAATATATATTGAACTAAAGATTTGTTATGGAGGGGCAGGAAGGAATAGAGGATGGATTTACTTGGCATCTGCATTATGCAGAGACCTCTTGTAAGACCTTTTATTTGTAAATATATGAATACTGTGTGTTTCGTTACATGCTAGACTTCTTTGATGGGTTCTTTTCTCCATGAGCAGCTATAAGGTTTAATTGAATGTGTTATTCTCTATTTATTTGTGGATGTTCTTTAATTTTTGTCTATTTGTATATTCTAAAACCTGAGAAGGATATTAGTGTTGAATCAAAGTAGTGGTGGTGTTGCATCAGTTTTGGTATTAGAGCAAATCGATCCGTGAGAGAGGACATTCAGATGAAGGTTGTGTAAGGAAATGCTGTAAGAGTTCTATTTTGGTTTTCATAAGTTCTGTAATGTTTTTTTTTGTGGTTAGATGGGGGAAGCATGGGCACTTACAGGGATAGTTGCAAATGGTTAGGGGGGCCTAGACTATGGAAGTATTATTCAATTAGGAGGGACAGTAGTTTGTTTGAGATTTGGCTGTGAAGTCAAATATGGAGTTAGATTATAATGTAATAAAGAGAATAATAAAGTTAGAAGGAAAAATAAGACAAAGACAAAGACAGAAGAAAACTGAAGACCAACGAAAGGAGCTGCAAAAATTAGAGTTTGCATTAGATGAGATATGGTGGATGGAAAATATGGAGTTTTGTCATAATGTAAGAAAGAGGATAATTAGGTTGGAAGACAAAATAAGGCAAAGGCAGAAACAAATCAAAGACCAGCAAAAAGAGTTGCAAAAGTTAGAATCTGAGTTAGATGAGTTATGGTGCATGTTGGAGGAATATGAGGCATGCAATAATAAGAAGACAAAGAAGAAGAAAATTGAAGCCAAAGTGTTCGAGGATGGTGAGAAGGTCAAAAAGATGCATGGGAATAAAAGCCCACATTTTGAAGAAGAATTATTTTCTAAGAGGAAAGCCATTGAGTTCAGAATCAGCCAAGGAACAGAACTCTTGGAACAGGGAAAGGTTAAATCCCTAGATGAGTTGGAAAATTTTTCATTGGATGGAAGGTTGAACAAATGGGGAGAAGATGAAGAGGATGAATTAGCTGAAGATGTTGAGTTATGTTACCTTGAAGAAAGGGAAAATATTGAGGAATATAATGAGAGAGGTAAAGAGTTCAAAGACTATAGTGAAGAGGAATGCAATTTATCACAAGAAGCAGCCCCAAATGTTGTAGCGGTGGAAGCAGTCCACCTTAGAGAGGAAGCTACAACAAAGAGAGAGGTCATTGGGAGCCCCATATGTGATGAAGCCTTATTGGTCTTAGAGGAGTGCAACCTATGGCAAGAGGTGACCCAAAATGTTGCAGCAATGGAAGTTGTCCACGTTGGAGAAGAAACGGAAACAAAGATGTAGATCTTTGGGAGCCCCATATGTGATGACATTTTATTGGTTTTGGAAGACACAACCAACAAGGACCAACTAGAGGGATGTCTAAAGAATCATGTGATTGATGAGAAGAGAGAAAAAGAAGATCATCTCTTTCTTGGAGGAGAAATGAGGATGATTGAGGGAGAGAGTAAAAACCTGAATGAGAAAGCACCTATGAGAATTTTTGATTCACTTAATTTGGTTTTTGTCTTTAATAATTTGTGTGCAGGTGTGGCAGAAGGTTGGACATACCATAGAAAGAGCCATAGTGGATATTGGTGGAGGAAGACCACTCGTTGGGAAAAGAGGAGGGGAACCAGAGGGTTGAGAAGGATAATTTCTAATTCAAGTAGTAGTTGGAAGCACAGGAAGAAATTATGTGAAAATATGCAGAAGTACCTAACCTGGTGGAAAGGTAGGCCATGGAATTAGCGCTTTGAACCAGGAGGTTCAAAGTTTTAAAAGAAGGGGAGAATGGTGCAAACTGACTCCTGAGAATCAGGAGGTTGACCTCTAACGGATTCCTCGCAAGTAGGAGGCATTTGTTTTCTCATTGGGCAAGGCAAAGATTCCTCCTTGTTGGTCATTGAATGTGTCAGGCATTTGTAACTATTTTTGATATACTTAGAAATAGATTTTAGTGGTTCTGACTATCAGAAACTGCTGCAACGTGGTGGCTAAAAATAGAGTTAGAATGTTGTTAGGTGTGGGTATCTTTGTGAGCAAAGAAAATATATATTGAACTAAAGATTAGTTACGAAGGGGTGGGAAGGAATAGAGGATGGATTTACTTGGCATCTGCATTGTGCAGAGACCTCTTGTAAGCCCTTTTATTTGTAAATATATGAATACTGTGCGTTTCGTTACATGCTAGACTTCCTGGATGGGTTCTTTTCTCCCT